>CM062812.1:3855319-4455319 GCA_031772625.1 Pinus tabuliformis | reverse complement strand
TCATTTGACTCGTAAAATATGAAAAGATTGCCGAGTTTTGGCCTTCCAGCTCGTTAAAGCGACCAGAAGAGCTATCCCTCCTCTAGATTTTAATCTTTTTGGACCTGAGGGATTATTGCACAAAAAGATCGAGCGCTTGTTTTGTTCGGCTCGTTAAAACTATCGAAAATTCATCCCTTCTGTATTATTTTATACTTTTTCGGACTTAAGGGATTAGATGACGAAAAAGGAATTCCGGAGTTAACTTTACGTACCTTTTCAGACTCTCTAAAAATGAAAAGGACCGAGTTATCTTTGTCGTTAGACTCGTTAAAAAGATTAATAGCGAAAAACTTGTCTTTAGACGAGAACGAGTTTCACTATCGCTAGGCTCGTTAAAACATAGCGATGGGTTTGCCCGAAGGGAAAATTATAGAACAAGCATATGTTATCCTCCTCAAGCTTGACAAAAATAAAGAGGTACTGGTCAGCAATGACTGGGGAAAAATTGGGAAGAAACTCAAAGAACCTTTATTGGTAGCAAGTCGCTCTTGAACATGACACTTCCACTCCGTGCCTGAGTCGGGTTGGGTTGTTTCATTCACCGGTCACATCACCATGGTCTCGCCATACCATCCACCTTTGGGGTAAATGCTACCAATCCATCACATAAGTGTCGCCGACATGTTCAAGAGAAGTCATCCAGAGAAGTCACCCGTGTCCCATCCACTACCATACATTATACTTCATTCTTTCATGACCGCCACCCTGAACCATATATCATCAGATCGTTTTCACCTCCATCAAAATCATTTACTCCGTTCCGTGTCATTGATGTGGGATACATCAAGGCCCTCCTTTGACGGATCGCTTCTTGTTGACATCAGCTCATTATCCAAGAAGTTGATCTAGGAACACCCCCTTCAGTACTTTGAAGCTTGCATGCCTCAATGGCAAGTTTCTCAGTTCTGGCGACAGGTATACATCAATGACCTTCGACCGAAAGATTTTGCGTGGTGTTCGACGCCAAGTCCTTTATTCACACCACATGAATTGTACTGCAGTACCTTGAGGGTCATCATCATTATCGGTGATTCCTCTCGCGCTTGTTAACAGTTTACATCATTGACTGGTAATCAAGCGATGTCTTTCCATGTTCGACTTCAAAACATTTCTCACATGGATCGACTTGTACTTAGAGTGAAGATCGGACGAGATTGAAGACCCCGGATCTAGTTTCATCCATCCGGGCTACGATATATATTTAGGAAAAATAAAGACATTGACATGTACAGCATTGCAGAACGGATAATCATCCTACCAAAAGGATGATGATTTCATCAGAATCATCAGTCTACCATCAGACGATTGTCTATCCTATGTACATAAAAATGAATTTATAAAGCTGAGCATGGGAATGCCCGCCTCAGCTAGATCATGAAAACAGTATGAAAAATAATGTATTGTATTGTATCTTACTACAGGTCTCCTCCCAGCATTGAAAGAACTTCAGATCCTCCTAATAAAGCATTTCACCCGATAAACAGCCTCATACTTTAGGGGGCAACTGTTATAGACATTTTTGTGCCTTACAGCTCTAAGCATGAAATGTCCATAATCCAAGGGATCCAAAGTCCCTAAAAGTGTTGTTCCTGCCCCTAAAGGAACAAGGTCAACCAATGACAGCTTCTCCCAGAAGTTCTCCACCAAAAACTACTCAGAAACAGTCAAATCAGGATCAATTCAAGTGCTCCACTAGCTGCCTGCATTGCAAAGCACCCAAATAAATTGGCTAGGTGCGTTGCAATGCACTTGAATGCGCTACCCAGGTGCGTTGAGCGGGAAATGACAAGTGGCAAAGTCATTCAACGAGGTGGAGAGATAATGGAAGCTTCTAGAATCTTCTCCAATGACACTTGCCTCACTGAATTCGACCAGTGATGAGTAAGAAGCTCTCAGTCTCCAAGTGGAAGCAAGAACTGACAGAGAGAAGCCACAAGTCAAAACATAAGCTGACTCATCCTCTCTGCTTACATCTATATATGGATCCCTCATCCTAGAGATCCAGAGGCTGGAATTTTGTACTTTGCAGAGAATTGCAGTTGGTTTGAGATTGAGATTAGTACATTGGGTGATTTATGCTTTGTTGGAGGTGAGGAAGGGATTCCTTTGCTGGGAGGTAGATGCTGGATCGGGACTCACTTGGTTGTATCTCCTCTTGGACTTTCTTATCATTTCAATAAAACTATTTGAGTTTCTTCTACATGCTTGTATACCAGTGATGTTTTGTTATATTTGCATGTTTAGCTTAATCTGATCCTGAGCTTTTTATGAATGTAAATCTATATCTTCGTGTAGTTTCTCTCTTCTGTGATCTTGCAGGAAGTGAAGTTGGGCCAGTAAGGGAGCAGGCAGCGGGAAGCGAACAAAGGGAAGAGCGATTGGATCAACAAACTAGCGAAAGACACAGGTTAGTTACATCCTTCCTCTTCATTTACATTTCATAAAGAAGAATACTCAAGCAGTTTTCCTTGTTTGTTGCTAAGGCACTGTCATACCTTAGAGTGGGATAGGGGCGTTCTGAATAGATACTTTTCCCAACAACAGATATCTTCATTCTCAGCCACGTCACCAGTCCCATTGCCTCCTGGAGGGCTCGACAAAGGACGAATGCCGCTGGAACTACCTGCGATGGTCATTGAAGCAGAGGCTCCATGCTTGCTGCCATCTAGAGGTTGAGTGTCACCAGGAGCACCACCGTCATCGTGCTGCTTACCATGCCTATCCACCTTGCCTCCTTCAGCCATATTCTGCACATTGCTATGACTACCCGTCATTCTGTTGCCGCCCTACGCAAGCTCAACTGAAGTGCTCTCTGTTGCTTGAGGATGATCCTCTTCTTCAGAAAAGATAATAGTAATATTGGTCGTGATAATGGGCCTATTAAGGCTACTCTGAAACTTGAAATGAGTAGTTTGAAAAGCATTGTATGGGAAAGGTCTGCGGGAAGGGCTAAGAGGAGGCGAATTTTCCAAAGATGAGGGCTGCGTAGCAGGGGGCAGAGGTTGATCAACAGAGTGAGTAGACCGAGATCGCCCATGGCCCCCACGTATTCCTCCATGGCGGCTTCTCATGAGCTCACGGACCATGAATAAGAAGTGGTGGGTAACCTCAGAAGAACAGGAATCTTTGGAAGGGAGATGAGACAACACAAGGTGGTTGTGAGCAGAGTTCAGAGGATAGGCCTGAGACTGGAAAGAGGGAAGCTCAATTTCACCACCAAGAGCCACCAAGAGCGACCCACTGATGTCTGAAATCGACCTACTACAGGGAATTGCTACAAGAAACGAGCAATGGCACGAGAATGGGGTGAGAGCAATGGAATGGTAAACTGAATTTGCCATGATTATATCAACAGTCACCTTTCCTTGGGCAGGGAGAGCAATTAAGGCAATCTTCATGCAGAATCGTTCTCGCCTGAGGTGAGCTGGCTTGAGACAGATATGTGCATGGAGAGGAGCATTGTCCTACATCTGGCAGGGACGAGCGCCGGAAATATTAAATAAATCCATCAATTAACATTTAATTCACCCGCATTCGAGTGCTCTTCTCCTTCCCGTTCCATTTCAGTCTTCACAAGGTTTTGGTAATCCATGAGTTGTGTTTCAGAGGCCAAGATGGAGATTGATCCTGTGTGAAGATCCAACCCACATTCAACTCCAATATTAGCTAGTAAGTCAATGACTTTATTACCTTCCCTGTGGATGTGCTTCAGAGTGATTGCCCTATGAGAGGAGAGCCAGGATTCAATGAGCTCAAGCCTCTTTGCCATTCTCCAACTGTTGCTCACCTTGCTTGAGGGAGTGCCTTGCATAATTTTAGAAACCATATTTATGATGATCTGAGAATCGCCTTCTATGATAAGCGGAAAGAATCTGTTGTTTTGAGCTTGAATGAGACCCTGCTAGAGACCTTCCAATTCAGTCGAATTATTGGTGTCCCATCCTTTTGATCCTAGGAAGGATAGAAGAGGGGCACCCTTATAGTCTCTGAAAATCCCTCCAAAGCCCGAGTTACCTGGATTACCTTTCGAAGCTCCATCAAAGTTTAGCTGGAACATATACTTGGGAGGGGGGAGCCACTTTCCAAGTGAACGATCCACCGGAGGTTTTGGGCCTTTTGAAATATGTTCTTGATTCCACTGAAGGTTCCAATTAGCCCAGATATTTTGTTCTTGGGGGAGAGAGGGAAGGTCCTCCTGATACCATGATTGAAGAGAAATGGTTTCCTTGATATTTTGGCAGATAATTTTCCAAAGATTCTCCAGAGGCGCAGAATGATCCTTGAAGATTCTTCGATTTCTTTCCTTCCAGATGGCCCACATAAGGAAGCCCGGAATGAGCTTCCATAGGAAATTCAAGATCTTGCTTTGATAAGGATTTCGATCCTAGTTGTGAATTGTGGTGATGATGTCTCCATGTATTCTTCCTTCCTTTTGGCATCGGAAGCTGACCTTTTCCCAGAGTTTGCGCGCAATACGACAGGAATGCATGAGATGCTTTACGGATTCCTCCTCTTGTCTACAGTTGGGGCACATTGAGGGCCCATGATAGTTCCTCTTCCTGAGATTATCCCATGTGAGGATCCTCTTATGACACAAGAGCCAGAGAAAGGTGGAGATTTTCGGCCAGTTGGTAGGGTCAAAAACTTTGCTCCAGAGAGGGTCTTTAACCATATGTTCCTTGATTAGGATATTATAAGCTTCTTTTGTAGTGAAGGTGCCTTTTTCTTCATATCCCCATCTGAGTATATCCCTTTCTTCAGAGAGATGTATACTCCTTTTCATTAATTCTGTGTTAATAGTTTATTGAACTTGTGCGGTTCCCTGTCTTAGAATTTGATCTGCTTTGATCCATTGCCTATATCCTTGAGTAGAAGAGGTATTCCAAAAGTTTTTAACCTTGTCATATGTCTGCATATCCTGCTCCGGAGGTTGCAAATGAGCAATTAGGTCCTTTAACTTGGGCATCTATTGCCAATAATCTTCCCAAAACCTTGCTATGTTGCCATTCTTTATTTCCCAGAAACTATGCTGTTGAATTAGGCTTCTGTGCTGCTTGGCCGAATTCCAGATTAGGGAACCCATGCTAACTTCTGACATTCGTATTAGTTCCTCTGTTGGCCAATTGCTTGCATACTTTGCTATCCACATAGTATCGCAGGGGGTGAGTGGCACAGTAAGCCATTTCCACCATATGCGAACCCCCATGACCTCGTTGATGTGAGAAGGATCCCTCAATCCAGTACCACCGCCACTCTTTGGCAGACAAACTGTGTCCCATTTAACAAGAGCCCATTTTCGTTTTTGACCTAAGCTTCCCCAAAGAAAGGATCTCTGGAGATGCTTGATTTCTTGGAGAACCCATTTGGGAGCCGCAAGGATGGAAAAAAGGTAGAGCGACATGGAATGAAGAACAACTTTTATGAGTACTAGACGACTCGCCATATTTAAGGCTCTGTGAGTCCAAGAGGAAAGGCGAGCCTCCAATTTTTCTAATAGGATCTTCCATGAAGAATGCTTCAAGGCCGAGGCAGTCAGAGGAGCTCCTAAATATTTGGAAGGAAGGACAGTAATAGAAAATCCTAGAATGCGGGCTATAGCCGCTTGGGTAATAGCAGGGGTATGGAAAAAGCAAATTTGGGATTTGGATTTATTGATAGAGGCTCCCGAGGCATCTGAGAAATCCGTAAATAAATATTTGAGCTAACGAGCTTCCTAAACTGATGGATGACCAAATAGCATGTTTTCATCAACAAATTACTGGTGTGTGAAGGTGGCAGAGTTGTGGAAAGACAAGCCTTTAAGGAGCTGAGATTGCTGGGCTAATTTAATGCTTCGGCCCAATCCTTCTGCCATAATAACAAAAAGGAAGGGGGAGAGAGGGTCTCCTTGCCTAATTCCTTGGGAAGGATGAAAAGGAGAGGAGGGAATACCATTGATCAGGACCGAAAAGAAGGAGGATAGGAGACTCATAACCCACCTTACCCAAGGAGGAGCAAAACCAAAAGCAATTAGAGTTTTTTTAATGTACAACCAGCTTAAGCTATCAAAAGCCTTTGAAAGATCTATTTTAAGTAGCATACCTAGCTTCCTGGATTGCTTCAAGGAATGAATTATTTCATGAGTAAGGATGATACCATCCGTAATCTTCCGACCTTCAACATATCCAGATTGTTCAGGTGAAATAATGAGAGGAAGCAACAGTTTGAGTTTGGAAGCGATGACTTTGGAGATAATCTTGTAGATTATATTGCACAAAGCAATAGGCTTGAATTTGTCGGGAGTACTAGGCTGAGCTTCCTTGGGAACAAGGGCAATGAATGTGGCATTCAATCCAGGAAACATCCATCTTAAGATTCTTGATTCCTCAACCACCTGCCAAACTTCCATTTTGATCAATTCCCAAAAATTGTGGAAAAAGTTGGAGGTAAATCCATCTGGGCCAGGTGCCTTTCCCGCTTTCAACTGAAGAACTGTTGTTTCAATCTCCTGTAAGTCTACAGGCCTGAGAAGAAGTTGATTGTGCTCCTCTGACATAATTTTAGGAATGTTTCTTGTAATTTTTTCTATGGCTATCGATCTGTCTATATGTGGCTCATGATGCGCCTGCTTGAAATAGTTTAGAAGTTCGCTTTCAATTTCTTCATGTGTTTCCACCTTAGCCCCCTACTCATTTTGAATGTGATTTATGTTGTTATTCATTTTGCGTTGGATGGTGGTACTATGAAAAAATTTTGTGTTTTTTTCGCCATCCTTATTCTTGATTTTTACCTCCATAGCATTTCTTCCTGTTTGGCCCTTTCTAAGATTTGCGCCTCAAGAATTTTTTCGTCTTCTAACAGGTCATCGGATCGGCCTTCAATGATGATCCTTTGCTGTAGACGTTTCATGTCTTGATCGAGGGTGCTCTAAGCCTGGAAAATATTACCAAAAGAAGTATGATTCCATTGTTTGATCTTGCCTTTGAGATGCTTGAGCTTCTGCTGAAATTGAGACATCTTTGAACCATTAGGAGGGGAGAAATTGGTCCATTCTGAGTTGATTAAGTTGTTGAACTCTGGGTGGGATAGCCAGAAAGCCTCAAAATGAAATGGTCTTCGGGTCGTGTTACCAGGACGAGTCCATTGAAGGGAGATTGGCCAGTGATCAGATCCTAAGAATGGCAAGATGGAAGCAGCAAAGTCTCCTCCAATATGAATAGCGTTGTCTGAAAGTAAGAATATATCCAAACGGGAGGTGATCTGATGCACCCCTGCTCTCTTGTTGCTCCATGTAAAAAGTCCATTATTGAAAGGCAGGTCAATAAGCCAGTTGTTTTAAATAAAATATTTTAGGGGCTTCCATTCCTGACTTCCTCTGTTTCTGCCTCCCCTTTTTCCTTCCAGCCTAGTGATCAAGTTGAAGTTGCCCCCTGAAATCCACAGTGGATGCTGTCTATCAGCGTTGATTGCTGAGAGAGTGTTCAGGATTTCTGCTTTATGCAGAGCCTCCTGGGGAAAATACACATTGGTTAAATGCCCGTGTATATTGGTCCCGATTATGTGAAAGGTTGCTTGGATGAAATTCTTATTTGCATGGATGTTGTTGAGCAGAATAGAATGAGCATCCCATAGGACTGCAAGGCCTCCAGATTCCCCATCGGCGTCCATTGCAGCTGTGAGACTTCCTGGCCATACTTTTGCTGCAATCCTTTCTAGAGCACTTGAATTGCACTTGGTTTCTTGCAAGAAGAGGATTTGTGGTTTTTCTTGCATTATCATGTTTTTGAGTAACCTGCCTTTCCCTGGGCCATTGAGCCCTATGATATTCCATGAGATTAACTTCATTGGGAACTATTGTGGAGGGAGTTATAGTACTTTTTTAGCTTGGAGTACCTGCCTAACTCCACTAACATTTCTCCTATTCTAATTGTTCGTTGGAGATCCGTTTTCCTTCCACGTTTCTTGATATCTTTGGTAATGAATCTTCCACCCAAGGGGTTGCCAGTCTGAATACCTAAAGATTTTTGCCTTTGTGCCCATGATAGGATCTCCTCCAGATTCTCTAGTTGTCGATCTGGAATTTTGTCAAAATTTTTTGTTTGACATAACTGCTCTAGGCCCTGAATGTCTAGTTCCCCAATATCTATGCTTTCTGGTTCCTCCTCCATGTGCTGAGATTCATTTAATTCTTCATCTGTTTCTGCTTCTAGTCTAGGATCAGATTGTAAGTTGTCTACCTCCATTCCTTGAGTGTTCCAGGTTGGGGCCTTTAGCTTAGTTGAGGAGAAGGGATCTCTGGGCAGAGGATCTTCTTGGAGCGATCTGGAACCTATGTGCTTCAATTGTGTGTTCTTCGTTGCATCCTTCTCAGGGGGAGCGAGAGTTTCAGAGCTAGGATCAGTTTGATGAGCTAATGCTTCAAAGTTTTTGCTTGTTGAAGGCTTGGAGGAGTTGGCTTGAGGCATTTTGGGAATTGAAGCTGATTTCTTGTGGTTTTTCCTGCGACTAGCCACTTTGGTAAAGCCGTCAGCCTCAGGCACATCTGGGGAAGAAGGGGATGAAGGTTTTTGAGTGAGAGGACAGTCCCTGAATAGGTGGCCCAGGGCATGACATCTTCTACACCTAAACGGCACATGTTCATAGTCAATCAGCTTAACCCACTCAACATCGTCATGGATCAAACTTACCGCATCTGGAAGGTCCTTATTGAGATGCATGTAGACGTAGATGTGTGCGTAGGAGGTATCTCTTCGGATTTTTGTTTCCTCTGCAGCTTTTATAAATTCTCCCAGAACGTTACCAATTTCTTGTAGAGAGGCTTCCTCCCAATACTCTAAAGGAAGCGAGTACAGTCGAATCTATACTGGAGCCAAACTGAGATCCTCCTTATCAGGGTTGAAGCGCTCTACCCATCCTCTGAGATACAGTCTGGCGGCATTGAAGAAGTAAGGCCCTCCATCCAGAACCCTGTTCCGATCCTCTAAGCAGTTGAAAATGGCTGTAAAGAACCCTTTAGGTCCCAACTGCAGGATGATATGTCCTTTTGGTTTCCATTTTGCTACTATCCATCCCCGCAGTGCCTTCTCAGTCGGCCATAGTCCAATAAACTTTCCTATCAAAGCATGGTCCTTCATATACTGTATCTGAGCATTGATTCTGTGACTTGGAAATTCTACTTTCGGGCGTTCAGCGGCCATTGGCTTGCATGTTGTTGAGATGATCTTGGGAATTTCTTTGTTATCCTTTTTTGCCTATTGTGAGTTCAGATCCATACTGTCCTCCCTCTGATACTCTGGTTTATCACCTTCCTTATTGCTTTGCCGCTTTTCATCATCCATTGGTGGAGGCGTTGAGCCCTCCCCCTGGGGGGGGTTCATGAAGTTCGAACCTGTCTTGCTGAGATCACAAGGTCGTGATGTCATCAACGTTTGCAGGTCTGTGGCTTTCTGGAGTGATCTGCCGTTGCAGAGCTCACAGAAACCCGAGAGTGCAGACCCTCCGCTCATCCATCAATGGTGAATCGTCCCTCATTATAATAAAATGTTGCATATATTATAAGGAAGTATTTAATAAGATCAGGGTAAACAACATGAATTATATATTGGTTCTTATTGCATATTTCTCTTACAACTAAAGTACTAAATTTTCTTTAAGAGAAGCAGTGCATTATTATTTTGATTCTTCTTAAAGCATTCAATTATTTCCTTAGATTAGTTGGAATGAAGTTGTTGTGTGATTTCTAGTTTAAATTCATGTTTGCAACATAGCAATAATGTTTTAAGAGGTTTCACATTCTTTATTTCTTGAATCACTTTCTTTTGAATGGGGCCTACATTCCCTTGTCCCCTGGACAATTGAGGAAGACTTACTGTAGGAGTCAACTCAACCCAGAAGAGGAGCCAGAAGTAGATTCCCGGAGTGTGTTTACTTTGCTTTAAAGAGTCTTGTTTATTTTTCCTGAATGATGCTCCTTTTGAATTTCTTGCAAGAGTTTGGTTTTTATTTAACAGATCCCTAAGGTTGTATTATGGCATATATTGTGCTATGCCTCTAAGTTTACTTACCCGGATTGACAAATTAAATGTTGGTGTAAATATTGCATTTATACCGCCTGACATTTGGCGCCATTGTGGGGGAGGCGTTGTAGGATAAGGCCTCAATGATTTTTCATGCTTTTCCCTTTCCTTCGCAACTGAATTTATAGATTAATGAGATTCCCCTTGTTTACTAAAGCATACTAGATGACATTCCCAGAGAGCTCACAAGCAAGGTTTTCCTTTCTGCAATTGAGTGATTTCCTTTACTACAAATTGTGATACTTGATTTGTTTCTTTTACTGCAATTTGGTTTTTATGAGTATTTTTTCTTTCTGCAAAGTGTGATGCTTATTTTACTGCAATTGAGTTTTTATGAGCAATTTCTTTTACTGCAAAGTGTGTTACTTTTTTGCAATATAGGTTATTTAATTTCCGCAAGTGTGCTTTCCTTAGTTTATAATCTTGGTTTGTTATTTTTACTGCAATTGATCTTTTGAGTTTTTCAGTGTTGAAGGAACCCCCCACCCTACATATACACCATTCATGTGCTAACAAATGTACCAGTTGGCTTGCTAAAAATAGGAAAATGGTATTTGGAGGAATCATCTAATGAGGAATCTTTATGTTGCTACAGAGACATACAATTCATCCAATGAAGAATTAACAATTGAAAATTTTAATATTTTGATTGAACATAAAAATGATATCATTAAATATTTAATTTCGAAATTGGATGATTTGCAGGAAGAGTGGGAGCAAGATGAAAACCCACTGCTTATCTTTTGCGCCAACTGTAGAAAGAAACACCTCCTTGGAAAGTGTCCACTTAGTAACCTAAAAATTTGCAAAATTTGTGAAGAGGATCATCTAACGGAACGTTGCCCATTACTACCAGGATTACTAAAGGTACTCAGGAAATCAAGTAAGGAGTCAAATCGACTACCAGGTATAACTCAAAACCCCTTATTATTTGATACTTGGAATAATTCTTATTTTCCTGAGCAAGTTTCTCAACATGTTTATAATCCTACAATTTCATGGCAAACTTTTAATCCTCCTCCAATCGAATATCCTACTTCATGGCCATAGTGGCCCTCTCCTTGGCCCTCATCCTCAAGCCAGATATCTCCATGGCCTCAAGAATCGTTTGGATCCTTATCTCTAGGGAAATCTCCCATGCAAATTCAATCATATGAGCACCAACAACAACCACAATTTCTTTCCAATGCACCATTAAGTTATCCTCCCCCATGGTCTTAGCCACATGTGCAACCTTACCCTAGCCTCAATCCATACCCTACCCCTTATCCTAATCCTTACCCTACTCCTTATCCTTACCCATACCCTAGCTCTCATTCAAACCCTAATCTGTACCCTAACCCTAGTCCATACCCTTATCCATACCCTAGACCTAACCCTAGTCCAAACCCTAATCCCAATCCAAACCCAAGCCTTAGTCCAAGCATTAACCAAAACCCTAGCCCAAACCATATCATAAACCCTAATCTAAACCATGAGGTTGCACAACAGTTGGAACCACCTATTCTTCCGGTTGATTCCCATGTTGAACAGAATACTACATCTTCCATGTTTGGAAAGGGAATGAATTTGGAAACTTCCCCCATTACTGTTGAACATTCGCCCCGGGAAGTAATCATTCAAATACCACCAGAGGAGCAATATTTCATTGAAACTTGTTCTCAAATGTTGTTGAAGCTCAAAACCCTAGAATCTCTCCAACCATTTCTTGAGAACACTGTCTCTTATCTATTTATTTGTAACACTATATTCAATTTTTTAATGAATGAATGAGAATGAGAGAGAATACCTGAGGCTGAAGCCTTTTTCCGCCAATATTTTGTGTCTGATTTTTATGTGTGTTTTTCTGTAATCTATTTGAGTTAATTTCATTTTCAATATGTGGAATCAGAGCTTAGACGATTACCACCTACGCGTGAGATTTGGTTTCAATTCACGGTGGGAGCATTGGTGTCGACTGGTGTGAGCTCATGAAGAAATTGGTTGCTGCTGCGACTTGCCAAATAACCCTGTGTCAAGATCTTAGTTTCGCAGTTTCTGCAAGAGGAGCTATGGTGATATTTGTGAGCTCCATGACATGAAATCGTAGATTGGTGGTGTTTATCGTTGTTCCCTTGACGGCTGCAAGCTTCAGCACAGAATAATTAACTGAAAATTCACGTGACAACAGGGTAAAAGACGCATTGGAAGCGCAGTGCCATAGTGAAGTGCAGTGAAAGAAATATGCCTAAACGTTGTGAAATATCCTGTTGACATTGGCACGCTTTTGCTGTCCATTTTGGCTCCGAGATACTGTGTTTTGTAAAGGTATGGATAGATTAAATTTTTCTTGATTTAATTAGGTGCACAAAAAGTTAAATGCGTCTTGATAGTGGCATGCCACGACCGGCAATTATTTCTTCTAAACTGTGGGATGTCCCCTTGGGAAAAGGATTCCAGAGAATGTTTTTGTGTTTAATTTCATAATGAGGAAATGTTTTCCAGTGTTGATGCATTCCATCACTCAAGAAATCACCACCAAAGCAGAAGTGGAGTAACGCAGCTCTTGGTATGAGTCAGAAGAAAGTCTGGAAAATTCGTCTTTGAATTAGTAAATTCAAGAGTGGAAAGTGATATTATGATCTCGTGTGATCTTAAAGTCTCTTGCGGTCTTCGTTCTTGAACGAATTTTGGCTAAAACTGCTGAAAGAAGTCCAGTTTCAACGCATTAAACAAAAAACTACTCAAACATCGGTGAATTCAGTGGTGGAATCTTCAAATCGAGGAGGTTGCAACAAGAAGTTGTTCTTGCTGGGACTATTTATGTCAGCAAATTAACTGAAGTTGTGAGGATATGGAACGGCAGGCTTTCCTCAAGAAATGAAAGACCCACTTTCTTGCCTCTTATAGTAACGCCATGGCTGACTGCGAGCTCTGGCTGTTCTCTCCGCTTCGTTTCTCTGGTGGAAAATAATCTCTAAAATGCAACCACTAGTTCGTTGATACAGGCAAGAACTTTAGACATATCATGTTCTGTCAAAACATTTTATGCGGATACGATTTGGTAAGTCACTTTTATTCTATGGTTTCATGAAAAAAAAAACAATTTTAAGCGTGGAGTTTACAGTGAGCTTGGAGTTAAAAGCTCAACAAAATCGTTGATTACGTGTAGTATCCTTAAAGGTTATTTACGCACCCTTTCACTTTTTCTCTCCAACGAATAACATACATAAAGCTTATGGTGTATGGTGCATATACTTTTACATGCACAAACGATAAATCTTTTTTGAAGTGTCTTCATAAATCGCTTTAAAGGAAATGTTACATCACTTTGGAGTGTCTTGGCAATGTTCATAATTTAATGGGATGAATGTAAAAGCATTTTTTAAAAAGGGATCAAAAAATAATGCTTTTAGAGGAATAAGGTGGATTAGAAAATTATTTTTTAAAGTGATTGTGTGGACCTCCAATAAGGTGCATTAAGCTCTGATACCACATTAATGGCAGCTCTAATACCACAATAATGGCAGAAGTGTCCTCAGACACGTAATTTTATTAATCAGAAAAAAAAATTACATAATTGATTTTGCAAGAGTTTACACCCGAACAACACAAACACTCTTGCAATGAGCTATATATAAGCTCCATGTCCTAACTACCTCTAATTATGGATCACTTATTAAATAACAAGTGTCCATTTACAATAAATGCTATTCAAACCAACTAGCTAACTAATCTCCTAAAATAGAGCCTAAGATACGACACATTTGGAGAGTCATGTCTAGTTACAACAATATGCTAATTCTAAAAGTCTCCATTAAATAATATCTTAAATTAATAATTATTTTATTCTAATTTTATAACCTATGATAAAATTGTATTTTTGGATCATCTAACACCATTCTTGTCAATTTGAAAATCAAATATTTGAGCCTAAATTTGAGGGATTTATCGTTTGTCTTTCACCAGATTCTTTGTGCCTCCAGGAGAATGACTATCAAACTGTGGAAGACTCGCATCAATTGGAGAATCATACATATGTGGATTTCATTGAATCCTGGTTTCAAGCAGTCATCAATCCACCTTATTTCCTCATTATTCAAAAACTCTTGGTACCATATCAATTGAAGCAATTGGTTTCTCACGCTTTGGTATGTCTTGAAGTATATTCTTTAAAACTAAGTGTGAGTATAATCAACATTTGTTGCACACTTGGTCGCATTGGAAGTCCTCCTATACTTAAAAGGGAGTCTTCTACTTCTTAGGGTAGATTAGGGTAGAAGAATAAAAAAATGCCATGAATAAAGTTGTTACAACAATGTAATTGGGGTTTTGACTTTCAAAGCGTAGCCACTGAAACCGCTTTTAATCCACATTAGTTTTTAACACACACATCTGTGACAAATCTTGTTGAGTTTGATTCACTCTAATACCTCATGATTTTTCAAAAGTAACCATGATTAACCACTCTAAAGAAGTTGTTATATGAGATATAAATTTTCAGTTTCCCTGAGAAGGTACTATTGGAGAGCCCCCTATGGTGGACCACTCGTGTAAAGATCATAATAAGCTATTCATGAGAATGCTAGCATTATTAACTTAAAGAATCTTTCATTCATTATCAGGGATATTTTTAATATGTCTTTAAGGTAGAGGAACTAGCCAATAATGATTAGTCATTAAAATCTTTTCACGCCATCCTGTACACTTAAGGAGTAGATATGTCTCCCCACTTATTAAGTAACCTTTAAGGTTAATCACAATCAGAATTTATAAAATATTTAGGGGAGGATAGGAGGTCTCGTGATGAGCTGAACTACCATGATCATGAGACCTAACATGCATGACATTATTTTTGTTGGTCACTAAGCCAGACTAATGGCTTTCAACTGAAAAACTAGAAGACAAGAGGTCTCATCACAAGCCGACTTGTTCATCCATGTTATTTCTTGTGAGTGGCACTGCCATCAGCTGGTTACCAAGCCAGGACAGTGGCCTTCATCTAACTTTTAAAATTAAATAAGATAACTCTGAATCTATATCTAGTAAGTGGGACACAGGTATTTCACTGGGTTAAAAGACATCCCTGCCAAGGTTATAAACACCTGCGGGTAGTAGGGCCATGTTTGTGGTATTAAAGTTAATTGCATACTATGATTTACTTGGTTATCTCTATCTTTCCCTAAAACTCATCATTTTATTTCTTGGATAATGGTTTTAAGATTCTTTGAGCATGATGCTTTGAGTTCTATCTTTCAAAAATTAGGAATCTTTAATGATGTGGTACCCTTAGTGAAGGTAATTATTTGTACTGGATTAAGGAGAAATTTACTTTCGCATCTGCGTGACAATAAATTTAGAGTGTTCAATTTGTTGATCGGTCCAGGAAGGTGTCATTTTGTTCTATTTTTATCTCCCTTTTCTGGTATCATAACTCACTTAATTTTTTATGGTATTTAGAGTGATGAATTACTCAGTGATGATTACTCACAAGGTGTTGATGGAAAACAATGTCTATTGTTTGTGGTTGCCTCTAAATAAGCACTATGTGATGTAGGTACAGGATTGTTGTATTAGGTGAAGGAATCTTATGGTAATTTTCTTGAAATTGCACCTTTTCAACAAAGATTTGATTTTTATCATGATTGTTAATAAGACTCTGGACAAAAATAAGAGCTCTGAAATCTATGACAAGCAGGGAATTCAATTGAAACAGGACAACAGGAATGTGATGTCTATCATAAAGGTGCAGTATTTGTTTTCCATAATTTATGGTAAAAAGCATTGCTTTCCTATACTTGATCTTGTTGTAATTTTATCATTCCTGCACTCGATACTTTCATAAGGGATGTAACATGGTTTTAGTTGGAACTGTAATAGTGTTGTTTCAGACTTGATGAATACTTTAAATGATGACATACCATGACATCTTCATATTTCCTTGCTAAGATTTTTTGCTTGCACTTTTTTTGGAAATCATAATTTGATCTTTAAAACATATCCCCTGCCTTCTTCCATGCATTTATGGTCCTATGGTTTGGCTTGCATGAGGACATGCAAGAAGGTCAGTGTGGGGAGTGTTGAGCCTCCTTTTTGTCCAAATTTTCATGATTTACTTGAATAATTATATGTCTATACTAAGTGTCTATAATCATTATTATTCGTTTTACGCATTATTAAGTTATCATTTAGAGACATTTAGAGCTGACAGTTTTTGATCTATGAACTCTTCTTGTTTTGTTAATTTAATGTGAAAATATCATTAATGTCAGGATCTTTTGTGGCAGGTGTTAACATTCCTATAGTAGCAGTTCCTATACCAGCTGTGCCTGCACCAACATTCCTGCACCAGCTCTGCCTGCACCAACATGCCTGCACTAATTTGGGGCTTTCATACATTGACACATCTATAGGGAAATATGAAAGAGGTTTTTGTTCAAAATGGTGTTTGAACACTTCCACATAAGCTAAGATACACCTAGGTCGTACGGATTTATGTTTAGGCAATAATTAATGCCTCAGCCCCAAATTCGCAGCAGTTTCCAAACTGCCAACTTCTGCCTTGTTTTCTATGCATGTGAAGGAAAATGAAGAAATTCTAGAACATGGGTTTTGGTCCCAATATAGCAAAATGACAAAGCCTCAAATATATTTCTAAAATTCGTAATGGCCTAAAAGTTACATGACGGGCTTTGAGGCAGTTTTCTAAAACTAAATTGTTTTTCCAGAATTTTAGCATCTCAAATTTCAAACAGTCATTTTCATGCACGATTTCTAAGGCAATGGATCTGAACCAGAAAATTCTGAGAGAGGTTATTGTTGAAAATATAGCAAGTTAGATTGCCTCCAAAGAGTTTTCCAAAATTCATAATGGTTAAGGAGATACACAGAATTCTTTGGAGGCAATTTGTTAAAAAAAACCGATTTTTCCAGAAGTGTAGAAAACGGACTTGGGAAATTCGTGCCGGACCTTCATTCTTTCAATGGGTAAATGGTTGTACTGATATTCTAGTGATTAATATTAGTTGGGATTCAATCCCCATGTTATTTGCTAAAGAAACTATCATGTAAAAACCAATATAAAAGAGAGGAGCTACGTAGGTGTGGGGAGGATGGCAGTTTGTAGTTTGTAAATTGTATTTCATTTGCAGAACAAGGAATTAGATCTTTCTGTGTAGGGAAGGAGGAGCTGTGCACTAGTGGGATGATCTCTAGAGGGGACCATTGGAGCCAGCACTGCATCTTTTAATGAATCTATAACAAGACTTCTGAAATGAATTTCCTTGGCATTAAATTCTGAATTCTGGTTTCTACTCTGAAATGAGTTTATTTGGAAATCACTTCTGAGTAATTTTGTTTCTCTATAATGTTCTAAGATTGTGATTTAAATTGCTGCAAGGGCAACGAGCTGGATGGTTGGGCCCACCAGCCAGTCCATTGCCCCAAACCTCTTAACTTTCATTTGCTGCATTTTAGTTTGCTTGGTGTGAGTGTGATCTTAGATAATTTCACAATTTCATTTCATAGCTCTTCTTTCAGTCATTTCATTTTCAATTTCATTCCAAAAGCTTTATTTTACTGTTTTGGTTATTTAAGTTTAATATCAATTCTTTTGGATGTATTTTCATAAAGGCTGAACTAAAGTAAACGGTGAATGTTTTAACTGTGTCTCTTATTTATTCTTACAAAGATCTACCCTGATCTCATTGCTACGTAACAAAGTTTATTTCCAGAATGCAATGGTGAAATAATTGCTGAGCAAGAATTCTGGTTAACTTAACTGAACATATACTCATAATTTCCTTTGAATATTCTATGAGACAGATTCCTGCACTTTTGCTGAAAAACATTTATTCTTGCACTTTTGCAGAAAAACATTTATTCCTGCATTGTTGTAGGCAAACATTTATTCCTGCACTTTTACAAGCAGATGCTCAGATCAGCATAAGGAAAGATTGTGAATCTTGTTGACAAAATGCTCACATAATTCTTCATTATAATTAAATGTTTCATATATTATAAGGAAGTATTTAATAAGATCAGGGTAAACAACATGAATTATATATTGGTTCTTATTGCATATTTATCTTACAACTAAAATACTAAATTTTCTTTAAGAGAAGTAGTGCATTATTATTTTGATTCTTCTTAAAGCATTCAATTATTTCCTTAGATTAGTTGGAATGAAGATGTTGTGTGATTTCTAGTTTAAATTCAAGTTTGCAACATAGCAATAATGTTTTAAGAGGTTTCACATTCTTTATTTCTTGAATCACTTTCTTTTGAATGGGGCTTACATTCCCTTGTCCCCTGGACAATTAAGGAAGACTTACTGCAGGAGTCAACTCAACCCAGAAGAGGAGCCAGAAGTAGATTCCTGGAGTGTGTTTACTTTTCTTTAAAGAGTCTTGTTTATTTTTCCTGAATGATGCTCCTTTTGAATTTCTTGCAAGAGTTTGGCTTTTATTTAACAAATCCCTGAGGTCGTATTCTGACATATATTGTGCTATGCCTCTAAGTTTACTTACCCGGATTGACAAATTAAATGTTGGTGTAAATATTGCATTTATACCGCCCGACAACTATGTGAGGATGCCTTTCCTTATGCAAGATATGGATATATGGAGAAAAGATATGCAAAGGTGGCTTTCATTATGTGCGATTGGGGTGCTAAGTAAGAGCTACTGTACAAAATCTATAAGGAATGATTTTCACTCCTCATAATGAAAGATTCTTTCATTATCACATTACTTACCTCTTTGTGTGGAATCGTTACAAAGGGACAAGTTTAACTCGAGATTGAGGATCCATAGTATTTTACAATACCTAATTTCATAAATGAACTCAGAAAAGTGAGACAAAAGCCTAAGTAAATAACCTACAAGGAAATATGAGTTGTGCCAATTCTAATTGTTTTCTAGGAAATAAAATCCAAAAGCATTAAAGCATCTAATTATTTTGCCAATTTTTTGTAATTTTAACCAATTTTTGGGACATTTCCCTTCCCAATGATGCTAAAACTAATGAGGTTGCAGGTCCCTTGCATATGCAGGGGGGGTGGGGGGGTAATCGCTGCTATTTTATTCTACGAAGAAAGGGTGTGCCGAAAGGGTGAGAGAAAGAGTGCAGAGAAATTGTGTCTAGGGGAGTTTGTTAAAGAGAAAGGACTATACCAAGTCAAGCTTTCTTTCTCTCCACTTCGCATAAGGCTAATTTAATATGTGGAGTCAAGGCATCATAAAAAATGTTAATATTGTGATATGCGGAGGCAGGAGAGAGGTTGTCGGGGAAGTCTGACAGAAAGGTTGTGCAGAGAAATTGACTGCACGAGAGTCTGTTAAGGAGCAGTGGCTATATTGAGTCAATATTTTCTCTTTTGTAGTACGCATAAAGATAATTTAGTATGCGGAGTCGAGGCATGGGCTAAAGAAATATGCAGAAGTAGCTTTGAAATATTCATTTAATATGAACCTACTACGATTTTACTGTGCAGATAAAGGGTGTGCGGGAAGTGCAAGAGAAAGGGTGTGCAAAGAAATTGTGTAGAGAAGGGGTGTGTTCAGAGATAAGGGAGTGCAGAGAAGCACTTCACACAATGAAACATTTGACTCCACCTTCGCACTCACACAATGAAAATGTTCACCCCCCCCGCGCTTGACACTTCCTGCACTTTCTGCACACCCTTCCTCCTTCCTCCACATATTTGTTCACCCCCCCAAACTTAGCTATTTAACCTCCAATACCAAGATTCAAAATTATTATCACAATGAATAATTTATCATATGAAAACATTATACCTGCAATAAAAGTTATCTCAACATCTCCTAGTGCAATTGAATAAATGGACAAAGTTATGTCAATATGGATTTGATTATGTAGACTATGAAAGTGTAGATGGAAGCTATGTGAAGATGGCTTTCATTATAAGAAATACAGAGATGTGAATGCATAAATAACGACAGATTACATAAATACAAACATTCTTGAATAACCAAAAAATGTGAGCCAAAAAAAACATAGCATTAATTAATTAATTACGCATAAAAACAAAAACTATGTTGTATTGTAACTATTAATCTTCTTTTAAATATGTCATGATTTTACGATTATATTAACTTATTTTTTAGACAATATTATTCGCATTTTCTATTGTGATGATTGTTGTAATTACATTCCAGTTACATAAAGAAAGTGAGAACACTAAAATATTTAGAAAATAAATAAATATTTTAAATTAATAGAAAAGTTGCATATTAAATTACCTTTAATTAAAAAATAATGAAGATTAAAGTCAATCCTATTCTAAGTTAAGAAATTTTCTATTTATTAAAACACTTTTAACAAAATTAACATATTCCTAAAAGTGGCATCCCTAGTAGGTGTGGAATATGTTGATTGTTACCGTAGTATCTATTTCTAATTACAGAATGAAGATGAGAGTACTTAATGAAATCAAAAGTTAATATTTTTTCAATTAATTGAAATTTAACATATCATCAATAAATTAGATTAAGTATACTAGGATATTTGTTGTTTAATCTCCCTTTTTCAATATGTTTAATCACGAAATGTTAAAGGGGTTGGTTATCGTCACATTGGCCTAGTTTTGGGTAAGGATTTTAGAAGAGTATTTTTTTACAAGAGTTGATAATAAATTTTAGTGTGGGTATAAGTTGATGATTCTCTGTTTTAAAATTTTAGTGACAATGCAACACGAGTAATGTAAACAAATAACAAATTTACTCTTTTTTCACATGGTATAATCAAGTTGCACTAGGGCCATTCAAGAACATTGAATTTATTTATATTTTAAAAAAATGTTTTATTAATTTCAAATTGTAATTTCCAAAATATATTGGATAACTTAATTTTATTAATGACAAACAAGAAAAATAAAAAAATATATAACAATTAATTTTTTTCATGTAGATATAGAAAAAAAACCATCTATTAACTTGAATGGATAATTCAAAGCATTTTCTGTTGTGCCCAAAAACCATCCCCTAGCCAAACTTATTTTTTTGTGGGGCCCCTTCATTTACAGTTTCTCGTCGACATTTAACGGTAGTGCCAGATCCTATATGTCCCTAAGCCTCATAGTCATCTCATCGGGAAAGTGTCATTTTTTTTTATATCCTCCCATATTGTAGAATGAAGGTAAAATCTATCTATATTCTTTGAAGAAGTACTCTTTTTACACCAACCATGTGTCGAGTGTTCTCTCTCGTTCCTTCAAAAATACCTCTCATCATAGATCAAGGGTTATAGGTTTAATGGGTTATCGTAATGACTGGTTCAATCTTTCACTAATCCTATGATGCCGACATTATAGTAGAGAAATATTTATGCTCCTCTTGCATACCTTGTATCAAATATCTAATGCCAAAGGAAGTTGTTGAGAACAATTTCAATATACATTGATTTCTCCTGAGCCCTTGGTACTAACCTTATAAGAGAAAAGCATTAAATTTGTGATCTCATTTAACTCTATTTGGTTTAAGAGTGGGCTACCTTAAATGGAATTTTTCCTCCAAACTCTCTTCAGCGAGCCTTTTCCACTTCCTCCAAGAGGATTCCTATGTTTTCCAACACATCACTTTACCGTTAGTCGTAATGGTTATAGGCGTGACTTTATAGCATTAATGAGAGGATTTTTTCTAAATTTGGTTCGCTAATCCTTGCACACATCTTATAGAAAATCATGCTCATAGGCAACAACTTCCTCTTGTGGCATCACTACTTAAACTCCAACATTTTACCATCTCCCCGTGATTATTCCAACACATTGATATTGGAATTAACATCACCTAGGACCACATTAAAATCCTTTTCTAGATTTTACTACATCGCCTTTTTTTTTAAGTGTTTGATCAAGACTTACATGTCGCTCTCGCACTATTGCATAATTACACTATCCTTTGGCCTAATTGTATTTCTTGAACTGAATTTGCACCTGCTACTCACCGACTCTCTTGTTTCTAGTTCAATCTTTATATAAGTAAGCTACTGCAGTTGAGTCAAATCTCTTTGTAAGAACCATATCTATTGTATTTCTTATAGTGGTTTTATTTGCATGGAAGCCTTAAAAAATATCTAATCCATAAAATGTACAAACCACGCAAAGGAAGGGGCTCAAAATCAACATTATATAGCCCACAGTGCTCGATTTTCCTATGAGTGAAATATTCTATGGAGACATAGGGGCTTTCCATGGCAGAAACACTTATCGAGATTGGGGTGAGTTTTATCAAATATATGCCAATGTGTAGTTCAATGCAGAGAGCGAAGGCTACATGACAACGTGCTCCATTAGAAAGTTTTAGATTCATCAAATTCCCACCAAAATGCCGGAGGTGTCATGTAAAGGCAAGACTAAATGGGAAGTGGTGTAGAAAAAATTCAAGCAAGAAGTCATTCTTAACAACAAAGATGAAATTGTAGCCTCTCTAAAGGTTAATGCATTCCATGAAATGTGTCATCTCTAGCAGGCCGAGGTTAAGCTAAGAAAGAAATTTTTTAACAATTTCTTTGCAACCCATACCAACTCTATAATTTTCATAAAGGTTTAGTGGTGGGAAAATGATGCATTCAAAGAATGCACCAATAAATAGTACCCCACACAATATCTACATCCCAGTGAATCAAAGCACCTTATTTTATAAGTCATGTATTTGGTAGATGCTATGAAATGGACTCTAAATCTCACACATATTCATATATATTTCCAAGAGTTGTGGGTATACCAATAGCCATATTTATTTTATGAAATCTGCAATCAATTTATGGCCCAAACTCACTAGATCTTGTTTGGGCTTCCAACACCTAGGTTATCCAAAGAAGCAAGGAATACCATCAAGGGTATTGGAAATTGGTATTGTGAAGAAAATTATACTTATATCATGATATTTGGTTGCTTGATGCCCTCTCATTTCATGCCTCATTTTGTCCCTTATAGGCTTATGATTCAAGAGATCACCTATTAGAATGTGGGAGTCGGGGTTGTGTTAGCATTGGAAAATATTAAAAAGAGGTCATGGTCAGGTTTCCCTCTAAGAATAGGTCACTATGCCTTAAAAAAATCCCCATGATCCATTAAGGAAGTCGAAAATATCAAGGAGATAAAGCTTTATACATGCACTTTTAGAAGGCACGATCCCCACAGTGTAATAAAAGAATATTAAATTTGTGAGGCTCACTTATTCATATGAACATGAATTTGACCTTGATGACTTATTATTTCGGGACACCTTCACATATGAGGAAGAAGAGTTGAGAATTCAATTGAGAGAACAAGTGTAGAATTTCCTGTAGATTCACAATCTCACGCAATTTACTAAAGCACAGAACAAGAATCTACTTCTAATTTAAACCAGCAAAGCCAATAGATCGATGAAAGCAATATGAACAAGAAGAAGACAAATCAATGGGACATAACACAATAAGTTTTCCTGGGGAAATCCATAGCTCAAAACCCCGCCTATCTGTATTGCATTAAATCATAAATATGAGTGAAGATACAAAGCTTGTTCTCACAAGAACAATTCCGCACAAGTATGCTCAAATCTCTACCTCACAAGCCCTTTACTAGCCAACACTTAGCCAATTTCCAATTTCTGCCAAGCCCCTATTTCCTTGCACAATTCCTAGGATGAATAGCCTATATTTAAATAGAATTCGTGCTTCAAAAACTGCACAATCCAAACATAGGTCTTTCTTTGATTGCATGCATGATATTTACAACTCAATAAATCATACAACTGATAGTACAATGTCCTTGCACTCTAGTCTCAATTGGGTCTTTCTCTAAACTAACATGCATGAGTTTCTCATGAGGGAATCTTCAGTTAACTGGAGTAACACTTGTGGATGCCCCAATGCACCAACTGATTGTTAGCCCTCTATTAGTTCCACAAATAGTTAGAACTAATTTAACTGACCATAAATCAGTAAATTGAGTTCTCTAATTACAACTCATTTTATATTCATATCGGACCCCTAAAATTTAGGGAGAACACTTACATGACTACAAAAATACTTCCAACTCAAAATTCCTAAGATAATTAAGTTAATTAAACTTAATTAACTATTTACAAGTCACTATGAGAATAAAAATCAATTTTAATTATTAGTTTAATTCAAGGACAAATTAAACTTAACTTTCCTGTTGTCATTTCTCAACACTGGACCCTCTCAACAAGAAAGGGATTACCAACTACCTTGATCCCATCTCTATGAAACTCAAATTTACATCTTGACAATGCCTTTTTCAAAATGTCAGAATCTTGCTTCTCCATGGGAATGTACTCTAACAACATGATTCGCCTCAATACACAATCTCTGAGATGATGATATCGGATATCAATGTGATTGGACCTATCATGAAAATCTGGATTTTCAAAGAGTTTGATACAACTATGACATTGAAGTAAATCAATGTCGGATCCATTATGGCCTCACATTGTGTCGGACTTGCAGCCATGTAATCTGTCTCTATCGAATAGAGTGAAACCGATCTCTGTTTCATGTTGTACCAAGAAATTGTTGCTAACCCAATACTAAAGATCCCCCACTGATGTGCTCTTCATGTCAGATGGACTCCTTGCCCAACATGCATCGGTGAAGCCTTGAAGCTTCACTCCTTTTGTCTGTCTGTACCATAATATATACTGATTAGTTCCCCTGAGGTATATCAATACATGCTTTGCCACCTTCCAATACAGCTTGGTAGGCCTAACCATCGACTAAGCTGGTTAACTGCATAGCATAAATCTAGTTGTGTGTTCAACAAGTACATGAATGAACCTACAAGCTTCATGTAAATAGTAGCTTCCACTATGTTATAGACATTTTTGGGCACTGCAACCCCAATCATATATGTCCATTAACCAAGGGCTCCTAAGTCCCTAAAAGTGTCGCTTAACACTCTAAAGAAACAAGGTTAGCTGATTACATCATCTCCCAGAAGTTCTCCATGAAAAACTACTCAGAAATGGTCAAAACTGGACCATACTGATTGCTCAGTGCTGAGGGTGAGATGCATCCCACCTAAATGCACACGGGAGGTGTGATGCATACTGAAAAGTCCTTCTATAGGGTGCGATGGACGAGAGTAGACAAGTGGCTGAGACAATTTGTGAGGTGGATGATAATGGAATCTTCCAGAAACTTCTCCTGTGACACTTGCCACTCAGAATTTCCCAAGGATGAGTAAGAGATCAATGAGATCTCCAAGTGGAATCAAGAACTATCAGAGAGAAGACACTAATCAAAAACCCAGAGCTGACTCACACCTCTGCAAATATCTATATATAGATCTCTCATCCCAGAGATCCAGAGGTTGGAGGCTGGAATTTTGTGTCTTGTAAGGAAGAGCTACTGGTTTCTTGGTGTAACATCATAGTGTTGGGTGATCTAAGCTTTTCATGAGCTGAAGAAGGGCTTTCTTGCTGAGAGGATGATGCTGGGTCAGAACAATTGGTTGTAATCCTCTTTGCTATTCATGATTATTAATAAAGCTATTCAAGTTTTCCTCCACATTCTTGTATGATTGATGATATATGCATTTGTGTGGTCAATATATATCTGGTCCTATATTGTTTATGATAGTAGATCTATGTTCTTGGATAGTATTATGCTGCTTTGATTGTACAGGTGCTCTTTGAAGCTGGGTAGACGAGGAAGCGAGTGGCCAAGGTCTATCAGAAGGGATAGGAATCAAGCAAGGAACCAAGCGCAAGACAGAGGTTGGTCTCCTTATTTCCCCTCTTATCTACTTCTAATAAAGGAAAACGAAAGTGGTTTTAGTTTGTTTGTTTCTAAGGTAGCTACCAGCCTTAGTGGGACTAGCAACTCTGCATAGACACTAGATTTCTTGATAACAAAATGGCGACTCCACTTGGGAGAGAATAGATTGTTTGTTTGTCTATATTTGTTTGCTTTATAAACTTACAGACGGAGCCTGAAGTCAAGCCAGCTAGCCTTCAAACTTCATTTGCTATGCAAGTGCAAAGTAGATCATTGCTGCTTCAGTCTATCTCCGGGTTTTGTTTATGAATTGAACAATCGATTTACAAGCTCTCTAATTGCCCTTGTGGTGGCTCTAGTAACCTCCTCAAATCTACCCCTGTGATTTATTTACTGATTACCACTTGCTCGGCCTAAATCCCTGAATTGAGCTGCAAACTGTGACCCGGAACCCAGTTGAAGTCTCGTCCCTGGACCATCGCACTGTCTCTTCTTTGGAATCTGGATGCATCGCACTTCCCGAGTGTAGTAGGTGCGCTGCATCTCACTTTCCCTTTGTTACAGGTGCGCTGATCAGACAAGACCTCTTCTGCTCTTAGGTTTTGGTTTCTGTGTTCACTCTTTTCAGATCTATTCAGGAGTTTTGCTGTCTGTAGTCAGTATACCTCTGTTGAAACCCCCTTCCTTACCATTTTTCCACCTCCATTGTGCAAAGAACTGTAAATGTTTTTATGTATTTTGAGCCATTTTCAGTTCTCTTTTACAAAGAAGTAGCATAATTGAACTGTTGTTCCTTGATTTGAAAGTGTCGCAAGTGTCGTTTTTAGTCATAGAAGAGAATCCGATTGTTCTTGATAGTCGATTACACCATTACTCTTGTATTTGATTTGAATTAGTAGTTTTTCAAGTGTCGAAAGCAAGTTTTCAATTCCAAAACGCAAAGTGTCGTCATTGCCTTCATTTTGTCTTGAAAATAAACTTGTTAGTAATGTCGCTTTGAAAAATAATTCAGATTTGCGCTTAGCTTTCGTTTTATCATTCACACATTAAGAAGGCTGAAAACAAATACATGCATGTGCATTTGCATTTAGACTATTTGTTGGTTTGATTTAGGACAGTGCATATAGTGTGTGCTCTCTACTCTATGTTGAAAGAATTTCGTCTCTCTTTCCTTAGTAGCTAGGATTTTCATTGCAAAAAGAAGATTAAACGATTGTTTATCATCTTAGATTGCATTTTAGGAATTGTACATCTACATCACGCAGTGAACCTGAAAGGAAAATTTCTTAAGCAAGATCAACTATAAAATAAATTTAATGAATCTAAAAACGCTTTGGAACCTAACGCACAACATTTAGAAGTCTAGGCTAGAGACGTATTTCAGCGTCGTAAAGCCTGGTAACTGTTGTTTTCATTGCTGGTTGGGTGATTCCTCCACTTTGAGACGATAAGTGCCATATGGACTTGTGCTCCCACGTACCGTCGAGTATATATTGGGAGACCACAATAGGCTATATCTTTTATCCATAGGAAGCCGTGACTGCCGCCCTATTGATCGCAATGCACTGAACACAACATTCGGGAAGATTGACTGTCGTACCGTAAAAAGTATTCTACAGTTTTGCAATTGGTTTGGTAATCCCTCTGTCTAGATTTCCAGAGTAGTCGTTTTCGTTCCTTTTCAGACTCCTTAAAGGAAAAGGTCCATCTGAGCACTTGTCACTTCAAGCTCATTAAAAATCGAACACGACTAGAGTCATCTTTTGTTTTTTCTCGACTCTTAAAAATTGAAAAAACAAGTTGTGTCAAAGTGTCTAAAATTTATTTTAATCCGAATAACGTCACTGTTCCCTCGTTGGTCTTAGAAGTTAGTCTCCCTTCATCGCAAGTTCTTGTAGAATTGCTAGGAAATCTTTTGGATAGACTAGATATGTCTGAACAACCGTCAACATCCAAGACTGTGTCATCTGACGCAGCAGCAGCAGAACCTCCTGCTGCTACTCCAACAATGTTCGCTGGTGTACCATCTGTCTCGACAAGTTATCAACAACAAGCCGAAGTCCAATTAGGGACTGTTTCGACGGCATGGTCAGTTCCTATTTCTTTATCTGGATTATCATCTGGTATTTCTTATGTTGAAACTCAACAAATTGATCCAATGTGTCTTCAAAGGCCAATCTACCCTTTAAGTACTGGATTGCCACCATATGGAGGGCAGTATGCCTTTTCATTGTTCCCTCTTGGAGAACAACCATATGGGAGTTTGCAACAAAGTTCAGGTCAAACTATAATTACTTCTAGCGGTTGGGTACCAATACTACCTCGGCAACTAAGGGTTGTATATTCAATGCAACCAGTCCACCCTGTGTCGAATATTCCCACTATACCTGCTATGGTGACTACATCGCAAGTACAAGCGCTACCTGTTGTATGTCAACCCCGAGTTTCTCAGGTTGCAATACAACAGCCTCTTATCTCAACGACTCAATCACAACCTCAGGTTAGTGCCTCCTTATCTGGAATGACTCAGGCTCAAACAAGTACTATGACTCCTCATCTTGGTCAATCATCCAGTATTGGACAACAGAAAATGGTCCAACAACCATGGCTGGTTCAATCTCAACAACTGCAATTCCAGCAATCATATCAAGGACCTGAGCAACAAATCTTTGTAAGTAATGGGCAACCTCATTTCCAAAGCGGTTATCAACAACCATACTATAATGGTTATGCCCACCAACCTTATCAAAGTTACCAGCATCAAATGCATTATGCTGGTATGCAAAGATCAACTGCTCAGGCAATTCCATCTTATCCTGGGTATGCTTCGCCTAACTTGAATCAACAGTTGCCCTTTGTAGCAACTCTAGAATTACCAGATCTAAACCGATTGATGAATGATCTAATTGCTTACGCCCCTTGGTGGCTGGCGATTTCGCATAAACTTTCGTTAGATATTCCTAAATTTAATGGAAATCCGGGTGAAGACCCGTTGAATCATGTGATGACCTTTCATCTGTGGTGTTCATCTAACACTCTAAACAATGATTCGATTAGGCTTCGCCTTTTTCAGCGAACGTTAACTGGTCCAGCAGCAAAATGGTATATTGAATTGCCTAGAGCTTCATTTGATAACTTCAACACCCTAGCCACAACCTTTTTAACCCATTTTCAGTTACCAATAAGGTACGAAATGGGAACAGAACTTCTTACCAATTTTAAGCAAACGACAACCACTCACATATCTGATCATATTCATGAGTGGCGGCATCACCGTAGAATGGTAAAAACATATGTTCCTGATCAGCTTCTAGCTGAATGGTTTATTAAATCATTATTACCTTCTATCACAGAAGATGTGGCAAAGGGAGGAGTCGTCACTGAAGAGCAAGTTATTGCTCGTGCACAATATCTAGACTTGATCTATACTCAGAATGGCACGCTCTACAACAAAATACCTGATTCTCCTAGACCGGAATTTTTCGTTCCTCCCCCTCCTACATCAAACAAAGACTCTCATGCCGGTGATGGCATGATAGGTACGACAAGCACGAAATCGACAAAGGCTACATCTACGAAAGCCCGTAAGATTTCTGATAAAAATGCAAATGAAGAACTTCTCGCCTCGGAGGTAAATGTCATGTCGACTAACAAGGGCAAACAACTGAAGCAACCAGGGGGCAAGAAGAAAAAGAAAGGGAGAAAAAAGAAGCAGGATGAGTCATCTCCTGAAAAACCTTCTGCAAACCCTTATGGGAAAAGGAAACCCCCTGCAGGGTGTCAGATATGTGATGAGGATCATCGAACGAGAGATTGTCCACATAAAGCTGAAGTTAAGAAACTCTTTAAGAGTTCAAAAACCTCAGTGGTATTGACTGATCCGTTTCCAAACCCGGGAAACAAATTGGTTGCTAGTCAAAATGCTTCCCGATCCCAAGTGCTTATGTTGTCCATTTCAAAACAACAAAATGATGCTTTGATATCGAAAAGGAATAAAGATTACGGGAATCCACAGTTGTCGAACAACAAGGCCACTGATCAACTGAGTAGTTCGACAACAACTTCAACCGAAGTTATGCCACCCATCATTCCTGAGCTAACGATAAAGCCGCCAAAGGGAGTAGTACACAAATCGACATTTAATCCTCGTGCTAAAGTAGCACATAATTATAATATAGTAGAGGACCTGGCCCAATCGCCATCCGCTATGTCGACACTTGAGGTACCGCAAAATTTCCCCTCCCAAAAGCAGGCTCTATTATCAGTAATAGGTGGGATTGAGCCAACGGGTTCCAATCTTGTATCCTTTAATCACAAAGGATATGACCCTCAGTTACCAGCTCAACTAGCTTTCCTTATTCAAGTGAAAGCCCTCAACAAAAATGTTCATCGAACAATTATTGATGAGGGGGCATCTACATGTATTATGTCGATGAGTTGCTGGAAAAATTTAGGCTCACCACCGTTGTCGCGATCGTCAACGATGTTAAAAGCATTTGATGGATGATCATACACTCCATACGGGATTTTAAGTAACTTGCAAGTTGAACTGAGGGGCAAAATAGTAGAAATAGATGTTGAAGTAATCGACGGAAACCTCGATTACAACATCCTACTAGGAAGGCCCTGGATATATGCTATGGCTGCGGTTGTGTCGACCTACTTTAGGAATATTGCATTTCCCTTTCAAGGAGGAATTACAATCGTCGACCAACAAACATTTCTCCCCAATAGTTCCCAAGTTACGGGAAGCATTCCGATGATCCATGGAAGCCCCCATTCGCTTCAAAATATCGGAGTAGGCCTACTAAAATACCCTGCCTTCATGGGTACTTTTTCCCTACCACCTCTGAGTAATCTGGCGGAAGTGGCCACAGTGAAAACCTGCAATATGAAATCTTCTATATCTAATGGATTCGAAAGATTCCTGAACATTTTGACAGCATGGATCATCGCCATTTTAGAAATATTGTAGCAATCAATTTTCTTGGCCTGGGGGGCAGACCCAAAAAAACGCTCATCGAGTGTTTGGATAGATAGGTCTAAGGAATATGGTACCTCTTCAAATCCTTGGTCGCATGTACGTTCTACAGACAAAGGAATCATTCAGTCAATGATGATAGGAGAGGCACCATGGGAAAATCACCACCATCGTTCCCATCTTCCGGATTACCACGAAGATTATTCCGGCAACCTTAATCATCCTTCAGTTTTTGATTTTCTATCAAATACTGTAAATACGGTGGATATCGAGGACGGTTCTTATCTCGTGTCGACCTCGTTAAAAAATGAAACAAGGAGTCATGAGGATAGTTCTTTTACTGTGTCAACCTCATTAAAAAATGAAACAAATCCCTTTCCAAATCTCAAAGGTAAACCTTCATTCCAACCACCGAGTTGAATGCAATGAAGCTTGGGGGGCATGCACCTTGATTTGCGTAATTATGCTAGGGGCATGCAAACTTATCACGAGCAATGTTTCCGCAAAGTTCAAGCTCGTTAAAAAATAAACCTAGCCACGAGCAGTGTTACCGCAGGGTTCAAGCTCGTTAAAAAATAAACCCGCCTCGACCAGTTTTTATGTGGAGTTCAAGCTCGTTAAAAATTAAACATAAGCAGTGAGCAAATGTTTCCCCCAGAGTTTAAGCTCATTCATTAAAAAAATGAACCAATTTCCGGTAAATAACCATCGTGAATGCATTATCATCAGCCTTTGAAGCCTTGGTCGTGTTCTCATCATCACCTCCACTCTATATTGGCCGATCATTCACATCCATTTGATTGTTTACCCTTTTTGAGGAACAACTGCGAAGAGTGATCCTGTTAGCCATCCTTGTGACACTGTCGTGATTGGAAAATTCCAAACCTTACCTGGAATTAACTGCTACTAGAATTTATCACTTGTTCCTCGAAAAACGAGTCTCCTTTAAGCTCTTTTCATCTGACTCGTAAAATATGAAAAGATTTCCGAGTAATTAGCCTCTCCAGCTCATTAAAGTGACCGAAGTGCTATCCCTCCTATAGATTTTAATCTTTTTGGACCTGAGGGATTATTACACAAAAAGATCGAGCGCTTGTTTTGTTTGGCTCATTAAAATTACCAAAAATTCATCCCTTTTGTATTATTTTATATTTTTTCGAACTTAAGGGATTATATGACGAAAAAGGATTGTTGGAGTTTTCTTTACGTCCCTTTCAGACTCTCTAAAATTGAAAAGGACCGAGTTATCTTTGTCGTTAAACTCGTTAAAACCGAATAGCGACAAACTTGTCCATACAGACAAGAACGAGTTTCACTATCGCTAGGCTCGTTAAAACATAGCGATGGGTTTGCCTGAAGGGAAAATTATAGAACAAGCATATGTTATCCTCCTCAAGCTTGACAAAAATAAAGAGGTACTGGTCAGCAATGACTGGGGAAAAATTGGGAAGAAAACTTGAAGAAACTTTATTGGTAGCAAGTCGCTCTTGAACATGACACTTTCACTCCGCATCCAAGTCGGGTTGGGTTGTTCCGTTCACTGGTCATATCACCATTGGTCCATCACACCATCCACATTTGGGGTTAACGCTACCAATCCATCATGTCAGTGTCGCCGATATGTTCAAGAGAAGTCGCTCAGAGAATTCACCTGTGTCTCATCCACTGCAATACATTTACGCTCCATTTTTTCATGACCGCCACCCTGAACCTTATATCATTAGAACATTTTCACCTCCATTAAAATCATTTGCTCTATTCCATGTCATAGATGTGGGATTCATTAAGGCCCTCCTATGATGGATCGCTTCTTGTCGACATCAGCTCATTATCCAGGAAGTCAATCTAGGAACAACCCTTTCAGTACTTTGAAGCTTGCATGCCTCAATGGCAAGTTTCTCACTTCCGGCGACAGGTTTACATCAATGGACTTCGACCAAAAGATTTTGCGTGGTGTTCGACGCCAAGTCCCTTTTTCACACCACGTGAATTGTACTGTCGTACCTTGAGGGTAATCATCATTATCGGTGATTCCTCTCACGCCTATTAACATCTTACATCACTGGCTGGTAATCAGGCAATGTCTTTCCATGTTCGACTCCAGAACATCTCTCACATGGATCGACTTGTAATTTGAGTGAAGATCGAACGATATTGAAGACCCCGGATCTAGTTTCATCCATCTGGGCTACGATATATATTCAAGAAAATAAAGACATCAAATGTACATCATTGCTGCACAGATAATCATCCAATCTAAGGGATGATGGCTCTACTAGAATCATCAGTCTGCACTCAGACGATTTTCTGTCTTATGTACATGAAAATGAATTTATAAAGCTGAGCATGGGCATGCCTGCCTCATCTAGATCATGAAAATATTATGAAGATAATGTATTGTATTGTATCTTATACAGGTCGCCTTCTAGCTCGAAAAAACTTCGGATCCTCATGATAAAGCATTTCACCCGACATCAAAAGATTAACGACCTCATGCTTTAGGGGGCAACTTTTATAGACATTTTTGGGCACTGAAACCCCAATCATAAATGTCCATAAACAAAGGGATCCTAAGTCCGTAAAATTGTTGCTTAAGACTCTAAAGAAACAAGGTCAGCTGATTACATCATCTACCAGAAGTTCTCCATGAAAAACTACTCAGAAATGGTCAAAACTGGACCATACTGATTGCTCAGTGCTAAGGGTGAGATGCATCCCACCTAAATTCACATGGGAGGTGCGATGCATACTAAAAATTCCTTCTATAGGGTGCGATGAGCGAGAATAGACAAGTGGTGGAGACAGTTTGCGAGGTGGATGATCATGGAATCTTCCAGAAACTTCTCCTGTGACACTTGCCTCTCAGAATCGCCCAAGGATGAGTAAGAGATCAATGATATCTCCAAGTGGAATCAAGAACTATCAGAGAGAAGACACTAATCAAAAACCCAGAGCTGACTCACACCTCTGCAAATATCTATATATAGATTTCTCATCCCAGAGATCCAGAGGTTGGAGGCTGGAATTTTGTATCTTGTAAGGAAGTGCTACTGGTTTCTTGGTGTAACATCATAGTGTTGGGTGATCTAAGCTTTTCATGAGGTGAAGAAGGGCTTTCTTGCTGAGAGGATGATGTTGGGTCAGAACAATTGGTTGTAATCCTCTTTTCTATTCTTGATTATTAATAAAGCTATTCAAGTTTTCCTCCACATTCTTGTATGATTGATGATATATGCATTTGTGTGGTCAATATATATCTGGTCCTATATTTTTTATGATAGTAGATCTATGTCCTTGATCACAGTTATGCTGATTTGATTCTACATGTGCTCTTTGAAGCTGGGTAGACGAGGAAGCGAGTGGCCAAGGTCTATCAGAAGGGAGAGGAATCAAGCAAGGAACCAAGCGTAAGACAGAGGTTGGTCTCCTTCTTTCCTCTCTTATCTACTTCTCATAAAGGAAAACGAAAGTGGTTTTAGTTTGTTTTTTTCTAAGGTAGATACCAGCCTTAGTGGGACTAGCAGCTCTGCATAGACACTAGATTTCCCGATAACACACTACCTCTCCCAAAGTAGAATCCTCATTCCTCCAGCTACCAGCTAGAGGAGTCTCCATAGGCTTGCAGCTCTTCATGTGGAACCTCCTGAGTATCTGGTTGGCATACTTGCCTTGAGACACAAACAACTCCCCATCACCCTTCCATACATCCCTGCCCAGAAAGTAATGCATGAGCCCCAAGTCCTTCATCTCAAACTCTCTTGCAAGGTCCTCCTTGCAAGATTTGATCATTTAATCATCACATGTCAGTATGAGATCATCAAAATAAAGTACAATGATCAACAATTTACCTTCCACCACTATGTGGTACAGGTTCGCATCCACTTCACTCTTCGTGAAGCCCAAACTGGTAAAGTAGTTGTCTATCCCGGTGTACCAAGCACGAGGTGCTTACTTCAGCCCATACAACACTCTCTTGAGCTAGCACACATGTGAATCACAGTCAAAGGTTTCAAAAAATTTAGGCTTCTCTATGTACACTTCTTCCTCAATCGTGCCATTAAGGAAGGTTGTCTTTACATCCATCTTATGTATCTTCCACCGCATCTATGTTGATAGTTCCAATATAGATTTGATCGACGAGTACCTTGCAACAGGAGCAAATATCTCATCATAGTCAATCCCCTCTACTTGCGAAAATCCATGGGCTACAAATCTAGCCTTATGCCCTTATACTTCTCCACACTACCATCTGCAACTTGCTTTACCTTGTAAAGCCAATGGGAGCTCACCATAGACTTATCCTCCACTCTTGGGACCACATCCAAAACACTGTTACGAACTACGGAATCATACTCCTCCACCATGGCATCAACCCAAATCAACTGCTACACTGCTTCCTCAAAGGTAGATGGCTCTTTCAAAACACATCTGCTCAGAAGAGCCATGCATCCAGTGTACCTATCAGGTGACCTACATTGTCTACGTTATGATGTGTGTGTTCCCACATTCTCTCTAGCATCCGACAACAACTTATCCGCCTCTCTGGTGTGCTTTCTCCCATCTCTGGAAGACTCAGCCTGAGTGGATGTCTCCACTCCTAGATCCTTTGCATGTGGCTGCTCCACATCAGTCTGAGGCTCTTCAACCTTAGCAGCTAAAATCTCCTCAACTGCATGTAGCTAAAGCTCCCTCTCAAGGTAAACTTACATGGCCTTCTCCTCATCGAATTTGATATCCCTGCAAATCACTGTCATCATGTTGATTGGCAAGTACACCCTATAGTTGTGAGGTGTAACAGTGTACCCCATAAATATCCCAACTCTGTTGTTGGCTCAAGCTTCTTTCATGCATCTTTGGTCACATGGAAATATACTGATGACCCAAAAATCTTGAAGTGACTAACATCTAGCCACTTACCGAAATAAGCCTCCTCTGGTGTCTCCATCCCAAGTATTCGATGTGGGCTATGGTTATGCAAATAAACTGCTGTGTTTGATGCCTCAACCCACAAGTCTAGTGGGATACCTTGATCATGCAACATTGCCCTCGTTGCCCCTACTATGCTTCTGTTCTTCCTCTTGGCCACCCCATTCTGCTGAGGGTTATGGGGTGCCATCAACTCCCGTTTAATCCCTTCCGCTACACATAAGTTCTTAAACTCGTTTGAGACATATTCACCACCATTATCACTCCATAGAGATTTAACCTTCTTGCTCGAATCTTTCTCCACCAATGCTTTAAACTCACAAAACTTTGTGAAGGTTTGATCCTTTTTATGCATAAAAAATATCCAACATTTTCGAGAAAAGTCATCAAAAAATATAACATAATACCTATGTTTGGCCATGGATGCTGTTGAGAATGGTCCACACACATCTGAATGGACTCGCTCTAGAATAGCCTCTTCTCGACTGTCTCTGCCGTGAAAGGAAGACTTGGTGTATTTACCCAAAGTACACCCTTTTCATGTATCAACTTCTTCTATTGTACCTTTGGGAAGCCCAATAGAGATCTATTGCATGATCTTCAAAGCCCCATGATGCAAGTGACCCAATCGCTTGTGCCACAACTCACCAATGTCTCGGCTCTACACCATCTTTGCTTTCATGCTCAAAGCAGCACAATTCTTTACCTCTAGCTTATAGATATTTTTCACCCGAATCTCTATCTTCTTTACTTGACTTGTGGTTATATGTCGAAGGAATGCCTTTCCTTTTGAGAAGATCACATTATAGCCTCTATCCTCAAGCATGGAAACAAATACTAAGTTCTTCTTCAGCCCGAGTACATACATAACATTATTCAAGGTGAGTTGAGCCCCATGCTCCCTCTGAAAATTAACCATGCCCAATCCAGTAGCACTATACCTCCCGTCATCACCCATATCGATATGCATTTAGAGATCTTTCTCCTCCAGGTCACTGAATATCTGCTTGTTGCTAGTCATGTGGAATGAAGCTCCACTCTCTAAGTACCATACATTTCCCATCATTGATGACACCATGCATGAAATGAGGGAAAATTCCAATTCGAATTGAGAGGCCAAAGCCTCACCTGCCACTCCTCTTGATGACTTCTTCTTGGACTTCTTGAGTGGAAAATTTGTAGCAAAATGACTCAGCTCATGACAATGAAAGAACATAACTTTTGTCATGTCTTTCTTCTTACCTTCATGGAAAGAATCTGATTTGGAATGGGAAGCTTTCCCTTTCCCCTTCTTTTCCTTCATCATCAGTGTTTGATGAAGAGTCATCCCCGGTGTTCCTCCTGATCTCCTCCTACAACAAATACAACCATAGTCGTTCCCAATCTAGCAGCTTCTCCTGACCATTGGCAGATTCATAATAACTATGACAACTCTTTGGGAGTCCCAGAAGAGAAAGACTCATCGAATCATCCTCGGCAATCGTGACTCCAACACTTCCAAGTTCATCCTGACATTGAGTGAACTTTGTCAAGTATTTTGGAATAGTCTCGCCTTTCTCCATTTTTATTTTTCGAAGTTTTTCCTTCAATGCCAATTTCCTTTGGTCACTGTTATTCGAATACAAGTTTGTCAATGCTTTCCACATAGCATATGGAGTTTCCTTTCTGTGGAGACTCAAGACAATGTGGTCTTGAACTCCATCAAGGATTATCAGCCCGCCTTTGCCACACGCTTCTTCCATTAAGCCAGATTCTATGCATCTGATGTTGCTGGCTTAGGAATGTCTTGATCAACAAATTCCTTCAAGCCATTATCCTCTAGAAAAACCTCCATTATGTCCCTCCAAGCTATATAATTCGAGTTGCCTTCGAAGGCATACTTGAGCCGCAAACTGTAGAACGCCATTTGAAGTATGTATTGCAAATTCGAATTTCACCTGTAACCCAAAACTAAAAACTTCAAAATATCCTCTAGTATATTGAATTCAACTCCTATACCATGTAGAATTTCCTGTTGATTCACAATCTCATGCAATTTTCTAAAGCATAGGACAAGAATCTACCTCTACTTTCAACCAGTGGAAGCCAATAGATTGATGAAAACAATATGAACAAGAAGAAGACAAAAAATGGCACATAACACAATATTTTTTCCAGGGGAAAGTCACAGCTCAAAACCTCACCTATCTGTATTGTATTATATCATAAATATGAGTGAATATACAAAGCTTGTTCTCACAAGAAAAATTCCGCACAACTATGCTCAACTCTCAACATCACAAGCTCCCTATTAGCCAAAACTTAGCCAATTTCCACTATCTGCCAAGCCCCTATTTCATTGCAAAATTCCTAGGATGAATATCCCATATTTAAATGGAATTCATGCTTCCAAAACTACACAATCCAAACATAGGTCCTTCTCTGATTTCATGCATTATATTTACAACTCAGTAAATCATACAACTGATAGTACACTGTCCCTGCACTCTAGTCTCAACTGGGTCTTTCTATGAACTGACATGCATGAGTTTCTAATGAGGGAATCTTTAGTTAAATGGAGTAACACTTGTGGATGCACTAGTGCACCAACTGATTGTTAGTCCTCTATTAGTTCCATAAACAATTAGAACTAATTTAACTGACCATAACTCAGTAAACTAAGTTATCTAATTACAACTCAATTTAAACTCATACTTGACCCCTAAAATTTAGGGAGAACACTTACATGACTACAAAAAGACGTCCAACTCAAAATTCCTAAGATAATTAAGTTAATTAAACTTAATTAGCTATTTACAAGTTGCTATGAGAATATAATTTGATTTTAATTCTAAGTTTAATTTAAGGAAAAATTAAACTAGAATTTCTTGTTTCCATTTCTCAACAGCAAGAACACCTATCAATCATCCAACTTCTAGAATCAAACCAAAGAGAAAAACAAAAGGAGTTACATCATTTTGAGATAGAAGCACTCTGAGAAGGAAAAAATGAAGAAAATTAGCTCAAAGTTGAAGCCCTTGAAAAGAAATAGTGAAGGCAGAGATGAGACTACCACAACAAAAGTTAACCTAGGCTAGAGCCTCAGGCATTGAGAAAATCAACATTGATGACAACAAACCAAAGGTGGAAACAAGTCTACTAGATAATTCAATCATATAAGCAAACATAAGAAAAAAGTGATTCCTAATCCTCTAAGAAACAACTAGGCCCACATACTAGTCGGAGGTTACTGCACTAAATGAAAACAAGTCTAATTGGTACTAATGATCGAGTTTCCTCCTTTCATTGGTGACATTCTTCTAAAGTTAACCTTTTCCCTGTTAATATAAATGCGGCTATAAGGAGGGCCACTCCACGAGGGATTGGAAGTATTATTATGATGCTACCAATGAGGTTTAGCCCATAAGAATCCGTAATCATAGATCTCAAGAGATGAATGGCACATAAAGACATCACTATAAATTAAATGCCTAGTCCATCCTCTATTCCACAATTTCTTAACACATCCCTACCTAAATTTAAGAATCTGACTCAACCTTCAATGAATCATCCCTTTAGTTATGCTCCCAGAAATGTAAATCCTCTTCTAGTTTAATTACTTCGAACAAGTTGATGACTTACCCACAATATAACATGCAAACAAGGGATATAACATAAGAAATACATCTAAAGAGCTAAGAAAGACATACCAAAATTGTCTATTAGGGCCAAATCTATGAAGAGAGACACTTCTAATTATTTTTCCACTAGGCCTCCATTGAGTGTCAAAGGATTTTTGAAATAATAGATTTAAAATTTATTGGTTGAAAGTTTGAGAAAGCCACTGTCTTTGCCCCAATCTACAAACTCCTCATATATTGAATCCCTTGAGCCGAATTATTAAACCAAGAAATATTGACCCCATTTTCCATTATATCATCAATGAGATCAAATAAACCCAACTATGGCCAATAGACCCTAGTTATCTCAAGATGTTGTTTTTGTCCTTGGACCCGAACATCCACTACCTAAGAACCTGGAAAATTTCCTCCCAAATTTTAACCCTAATAAAGGTGATGCCCCATATGATGATATTAAGAGGTTTATTTTGATTGTGAAAATATAGAACATGAAGATGTAGTTTTCCATTAATTCCCATATAATTTTGAAGGGAAATCTTCCTCCTGGTACTTTTTCTTGACTCCCATGATAATTTTGGGTTGGGAGGATTTTGAGTTTCTCTTTATTGGAAAGTTTGGAGAGGGTAAGACTCCATCTGGTCTCCTTTAAGAAATATCTTGGATAAAAATAGGCCCCAAGAAGAAAGTAAAATATTTTAGTTAAAGGTTTCAACTCCTTTGGAATAAGATTCCTCAAACATCCTAGGCTATAGATGAAGTGGCCATCGATTTTTATACTTCTATCCTGCCACCATCTATGTCCATGCATGTCAAAATAGATGAGAAGGCCACTTTGCAGGAAAATTTCCAAGAATCCATTAAGGTTGAAAAGGACCTTGTAAGTGTTCATTCAAAAACATTGGTTGACTATGATAAGCCTTCAACGTCTGCAAAAAAACGCATTCTAGTAATGTCGACTATGAGCAATATTCATTCCTCGACCTTTTGAATAAGGCAAGGCTATTAAAGAATCTAACAAGAAAAGTCACTGATTTGGACAGATAAATTGGGGATTGTCAACCTCAATTTAAAAACAAGCGTCCTTTCAAGAAATATAATCTGTCAGCTTACAAAAACACATCCTCTTTGGATTTATCTCGCTTTTATTACATATCTGATACTATGAAATCTATGTGACGAGCCTCTAAATTAGACATAAATTAAGGCCCATCTGACTATCCTTTAACACATTAAACATCTCTTTTTGCATTAGATAATGTATTTTTAACTTTAATATGTTCATTAGGAAGGTTTATGGATAATTTTGTATTTGTGCCTAATATTATTTATTTTGTCGAATATTATGAGAATATTGGGCAAATTATGGAGATTTGGAGGAGGAGATAATCTAGTGACTTGCTCCCTACTATAGGAGGACCAATATTAAATAATTAATCAACAATATATTCTAGAACTATGGGACAGATTGTGGAGCTCCAATGTTTGAGAAAATCTAGGAATGTGTTCCCTGCCATTTAATGCAAATTCCTAGTATTGGGAACCAGATCAACTAATCTAGGGATTTTGGTGGGAAAAGCTTCATCCTTTCATGGGAAATGATTCCTAATCATTTTGTATAATTACCAAGTCAAATTTTTCTCTAGGAGCAAATTTTTATTAGTCTTCTTGTGGAGAGAACTCATATTTTTGTAGCTCCACTTTCATTTTCTGCAGGGATGTAATTGTATTGATGGAAATAATGAAGATTGGTGGCATTTTAAACTTATAAATCTTGGTATCCTTCATAGGAATCTGTGTTTCCTTGGGCCTGGCCATCCCAGGAGCCTCAAAGCCCTTTTGTATCATTTAATTTCCTTCTTTTCACTTCTTATTCACATGCATCTCTTATTCTTGCCTTTTTTCTATTTGTGCATTTAGTATTAATGATTTATTATTGTAGGATTGGGTTAAATGGTTGAAGCAAGTAATTTTTCAAGATCAAAAGATTCATGTCATCATTGCAAAAAATTTGTAAGGTCATAGTAATCATTGAGCTACTTGGATTAGCTTGCTTATTCCCAAATCTAGATTTCTGGAAGTCCCTTGTGGAAAATAACAGTGAATTTCTGTTATCTTTTAGAGCATGCTAACAAGATTCAATCAAGTTGATTCCACTTTCATTAGATCATAAAAAAATTCTAGTTAATAACAAATACCACCCCATTTCATTTGCACTTGATTAGGTTAGGCATTTGATAGATTTACTAGCTCTCTAGTTCTCGAATTTCTAGATTTTAGACTAGTAATTTTCTGCCATTTTTTAGTATGGGTTAACAGAGGTATTTTTGAGTGATTCCACTTGGAATGGAGACCTAAGACATCTTAGTCAATAAAAAAATTTGTCTCACCCAATTTCGATCTAATTTGGTTGGTCATTCGGTGAATTATAACTCCCTATAGCAAATATGTTATTTCTTGTAGTAAACTACAAGGAACCCTGTAGCAACCTTCTAACATGTATATACCTACCCAGATTCACTCAAGAAGATTGGTTATTGTCCCTTAGGGTTGAATAATGACCCCTAGGCTCTAAATAAATGATCAGGGAAGACTAAAGACTTTCCTCTTTACCCATGCAAAACATTTCAACGATTCATGCTAATGGATAGATTTATGAAATAGATAATACAATGATGATTGCCACATCCAATGAACTCTGTTAATGGATCTAAACTCTTTGAAATGCAATGGTTGAGATTTATTTCATGAAACTTAATTATGAAATTAGAATAGGTTTCTATCCTTGTATTTTCTTTCTTGCAATAGGTTAAAGTTTCCATTTTGAGCATTTCATTTTCTGCAATTAGTTGAGGATTTTATTTTATTACATGCACTCTGTTAGTGTCAGTCTTTCCAACCTTCCTCCAGTGATCAAACATGCTCTTACAAAGTCATTTTGAGGTGTTAAGGTCAAAATTTGTCATTTCAGTGAGTCTTCAAGCAAAATTTGGTCACTAGGTATTAGGTCTAGCAATTGCTTTGGCATATAATTGTACATTCTATCTCTACATTTTTGGCTAAGGAAAGACTAGGGTTTTGCAGCAATGTTTGGGATCCATGTGGCTTTATTTTTTGATGGTGTTCTTCTCTAAGTAATTGTAAGTTCATTAGTGTTATGTGTATCATTTTCATGCTTCTTCTTCTGAATTTGAACAAATGAGTGATTAAGATAGAATCCATAACTGTTATGCTCTGCCTTTGAATTTGTTTAAATTTTCATGTTTTCATCAGTTTAAGGAGAATTCTTGAGATTCTCTTGCTATCCTTAGCTCCTCACTAGTTTGATCTATCTATTCACTCACTTTAAAGCATCAAAACGATTGCCTTTCTTGCCCCAATCAGAACTCTGAAGAAACTGTGCCTCATCCCCGAGCCTAATTTGCCTTTCCCTGTTTCCATCACAAAACCCCCAAAAATCAAATCAAACCCTTGTACTTCATACCTAGCCTAAAATTAGATTTTATTTCAGTCATCTTAAGCCCCATCACTTGTCTTTTGCCGAGATCGACCCGGAGAGAGCCCTCTCCTGTCCTCGTAGGGCTAGATACGAGGCTGAGCGTGGTTTGATGTGGACCTAGAACCTTGTCTTTTCAGCCTGAGGCAAATCTAGGCTCTAACACACTCCATTACATTGTGACAACGAAGGAAGAACACATTGTATGTTGCACATATAGTGCTGATACCTCCTAAGTTTTTATTAACCCCAAGTTGATAATTAAAGTTGGTAGCCTTGGGAGTTGCAACATTCTTGTTGCAATACTGAGGCTCATCACTTTTTGGCGCTATTGCCGGGGAGGTGTCAAAGTATGTATTGTTTTCTTCCCTAGTTGATTCATTTCTTTTTACTTTTTGCAAACAAAAAAAAATTGCATTAGGCATATTTCATTAAAAAACAGAAATGGGCATTGTATTAGTGTTTTCATTCAATCATAAAAATAAAAAATTTCTCCAACACCAACCCACCCCCATTTGATCACGTGGTGCAGTAAGAGCCACATCACCATCCAATTTTGTAGGTAGAAGAAGAAGATATTGCAAATAATGTAGAAGAAATGGATGGCGATATTGACAATGAGAAAGATCCTCTTGGATTTCCCATTCAAGATACTAATGGTAGTGTGCACATGAAGAACATCCCTCCATATTTTCTTCCAAAATTTCATGGTCTAAGGTTAGAGGATCCAGAAACCTTTCTCTTTGAATTTGAAATCCTTTGTAGATCTTATGGTTACTTACTGAAAACTCAAAAATTGAGATTGTTTCTAGTAGCATTAAAGGATAGATATCTTAAATGGTTCATAAGTTTAGGGACTAATTCAACAAGATCATGGAGTGAGATGCAAAAGATGTTTCTAGAAAAATATAAAGATCATGATTTTATAGAAGAAATATTTAGAATGAATAAAAAATAAGATGATATTATAGAGGATCTAATAGAAAGGTTCACGTATAATGTTAAGAGGGCAAAACTACATCATTTAGGATCCAACACACTAAAAACCCTCTTACTTAGAACAATTAGGGATGAGTGGGTTGATTTCATTAATCTCATGAGTAGAGGTGATGTAGACCAATTATCATTTGAAGAAATTTATGAAAGATGAAAACACATATCAAGAGGAAGGGAAAGAGTAAGTCAACCAACATCAAGATCGGTAAGTCAAACTACTTGGAAATTTGCTTGATAATTTTAAAACATAAATTCTTAGCAATCTAAGTGAACAAGTATAAATGTTAAGAATACAAAATGAGCAAAAAAAAGATCTTGGTATTTGTGTTGTCAATGTAGAATCACATGATGTTAAATATTGCCCCTCATTACCAAGGTTGAAGGAAGTTTACCAAGAGGAAAAAATGAGCAAGTCAATTGCCAATGCAACTATGTTATGTATCTCTAAGAGGACCATGACAGTCTATTCAACCTAATATGATGCCAGAGCCTAATTCACAATTTCAATCTTATGCACATCTATCTCAAAGTAATTGGAACACACCCTTTCCTTGGCAACCTTGGCCATCTCAACCCCAAAACCAATCTTGGCAAGGAACTTATGGGAGCCATCCACAATATCCTCAATATTTTCTTCAATATCCTCCATAATCAAGTCCAAGTTATCCCTACCATTCACCTCCATCACAACCACAACCCCAACCACATCCATCTCAAATATCCACTCCCACTCAACTACCTGTACCACCATTTCCAAACCCACAAAATGAAGTAGCTCAACCCACTTACAATGTTGGGGTACAACACTTCCAAACGTCTCCTCTTGATCTAAATGGTATTCATCTTCGCTTAGGAAGAGTATCACAAAAAAATATTCTGTTGATATTGTTGAAGGAAAACATGCAGAAAAAAATATTCAAATGAGAAGACCAAAGAATCATGGGCTGCACTTGATGAAGAGCAAACATCAAAATCAGAGATTGAAAAATCTCCCTCATGGTTAACACCAAATCCTCCATGTATTCAAGAGAACAATCAACAAAAAGAGGAATATTTCAAGTTCATGGTAGAAGAAGACATGAAGAATGATCCAAATAAGCTAGCAAACCAAGGGAATCAAACTTATACTGGGGTTTGGTTCCATAAAATCAACAACATGGAGCGTCACTCTCTTCTTCAACTGTGCTTGATATTTTCAAAGTCAAAGCATGTGGTCATTGAAATTCATGTACATGTCAAATCATATATTGCAAGTCTACACATCATTTTATCTGTCATCTTGATGTGCACATGGCTCCATTGGAATTATTCCTACACTTGAAAATGATTTTTTTTTTCAAGTAGAGTAGGATAGGAAAAGAAATAAAAAAATGAAAAATAAGATAAAAAAATAAAAATCTCAAGTGTAAACCTCTTTTGAGGTTCCTAGGCAGACCTACTAGTTGAAAAACTCATTGAGGCGGCTAGTAGGCCTAGAAGAAAAAAAGGGAAAAAATAAATAAAAAATATTTGCTCCATGTATCACTCTGATGAATGTAGGTTCTCTCCAACATCTGAACGCAACAAAAACAAGTTGGCACAAAAAAAAAGAAGCCAAAATTCTAGTCAAAGGAAGTCAAACTTGGACTTTCTCTTCCTTTGCTCAGATGCTCTAGAAGTGCCAAGGCCATGCCAATCCATCACTCTCATCTATTTCCACCATACACCCATCATTCCCAAGCTTTTCCTATTCATTTTCCCTACTATCTTAAAATACTATAGGAATGCTTTGTTTTAATATAGGAAACATAAATACATAGAGCATAAAATTATTTTTGTGATATATTGAAAACCATGGATCCATTTTCCAAGCTGTTTTAGGTGGAGATGCATATGGATGATAGTAACATGCCCAAGAAATTTTAGCAAATTCCAGTGCACATTTTTCGAGAAATCGACCTCCATCACCTATATCCATTTTTGAATTTTTTCAATATTTATGCATCCATTTACAAAGATGTTTCATGGGGAGATGAATATGGATGATGGTAACATGCCCAAGAAATTTCATCAAATTCCAATGCATGGTTTCTAAGAAATCGACCTCCATCAACTTCAACCACTTATATTTTTTCTCGAGATTCGTGTATCCATTGGCCAAAATTGTTTTATGGGGAGGTGCATAAGCATGATGACAACATGCTTAGAAAAGTTCAGGTCAATCTAGTATACATGTTGGGAGATATGGGTTTAAACAAGCTCCTACAGGGTTTCTTGTTGTATTATAGGAAATCGACTGAAAGCTATAGGAAGGTACGAAAGGTGAAATAAAGTGTGAGAAAGGTGTCTAATGGTGGAATAAGGTATAGGGAAGGTGAACATCAACCATGGCCAAGCCCAACACTCCAAGAAGGCTAGATTTGAATAAGATAACTTTCTCATGGTGACTAGAAGATAGAGGTTTAGAATCACCAAGCTATGAAAACCTGTGCAGAAGCAAACAAAGGAAATTATCACCTCTAGAGGACCATGGATCGATCATCAACTCAGGAGTAGCATGCATGCCTCTCCAACCATCAGGTAGGTACAGGTATGTAATATTCTTGACCTCTTCTCTTGAGCATATTATAGTTAGAAATTTGTTGTCAATGCATGAAAGATGAGGTTTTATAAGCTAAGGATGGGTTAGCAGTCTGACCACCTTCAACTAGTTAATTGCAACTCACTCCTTCACTCATGTAATGTCGAATAACCAAATTATGAAGGGCAATGATTTCGAGGAATTGGGGAACAATTAAAAGAGGAAATTTGTGCAAAGACTAAGTCACCAAAGCACTCCAAGCCCTCCATCCACTTCATATCCACTATATATCCATCTTTCATCCATCTCATTTCATAAGAAAGAAGTTAACATTTTTCAAGAACAAACCCTACACTCTGTCTCACCCTGAAAAATTATTGAAAATACACATAGAGAACATCCTCTCCATTTTCACAAACCTACACTACTCCCTCTGATCCCTAACATCATCCTCCAACTCCTCTACAACATTTACCATCACTCCCATATAGCTAGAAGACCCTGAAAGGAAAGGAATAGTTGCTACTGGAAGACAGAATGTTGCTACAAGAAGGAGGAAAGAAACAAATTGTGCTAAGAACCAAAATGGTAGTGCCTAAGAGAGACGTAATAAAAAAATAGAACTACAAGGCCATTAGGAAACCATATAGGCCACAAAAGAGAAGAAGGCAACAAAAGGAAATAAGACATTCACCATCAAAAAAGAACTCAAACTACAGTGATGAAAAGAGGTATCTAATCTCTTTCTAGCGTTTTTCCAAGGCCTAAAAGATGTTATAGAAATGGTAGAAAGGCATGGAAGTCAAGTTGAGGGCTTACCCTAGGCTCAGACTATCATTTTTTCTTAAAACAGGTTTAAACAAGGTTTTCTGTAATACTACAGGAACTGCTACAGGGTTTCCTGTAGTTCTACAGGAACCACTACAAGGTTTCTTGTAGTTAGTACAAGAATTACTACAAGATGTCCTAGTTCTCATGTAAAGGTGTTTTGAAGGTTTCAGAGGTGTCCAAATGGTGGAAAAAGGTAGCAGAAGGTTGGAAAAGGATGTGGAAGACCTTGCCAAACTAAAAAATATTCAAGAATCCATATTGAATAAGGGAAAGGAGGCAGGTTAATGGTTTCAAGAAACACTATGATTTTTTCTATGCACAAACAGTTTTGGAAAAATGAGTGAAAATGGAATGAAGATTTCAAGGAGAGGGTATGAATGAAATGGATCTACAAGCCAAAAAAATTCACTTGCAAAGAGGAAAGTTATGTTTTTTGCTTGAAATATTGTTAACCAATCATGAAAATAACAACTACATTTTTTGTGCTTATCATTGTAGAACTTACACCCAAGATTCTTAAGAGAAAGGACCGAGGAATGCATAAGAGAGAGGCCACGAAGGCAATGAATGAGGCACAATGAAGTCACTAAGTTTCTTAGAGGATGAGCATCATTTTCAGTAGGGGGGAATGATGAGCCTCTAAATTAGACATAAATTAAGGCTCATATGACCATTCTTGAGCACATTAAACCTCTCTTTTAGTATTAGATAATGTATTTTTAGCTTTAATATGTTTGTTAAGAAGGTTTATGGATAATTGTATATTTGTTCCTAATATTATTTATTTTTGTGGAATATTATGAGAATATTGGGAAAATTATGGAGATTTGGAGGAGGAGATTGTTGGGTGTGGAGCCTAATTATCTTCTTTATTTATAGGGATCGCCAAATTGGACCCCAGTTCGTAATGTGGTGGAAACACCGCCTGTAAAATATACGCTGTAGGAGGGGTCCAAGGGGGATCGGGGGAAGCGCCCACGAAGCTAAAAATAGATGTAAAATTTCCTTGTAAAATGTTGTAATTTTGTAGTCAGTCTAGGTTGTTCATTAGGTGGAGATATGACGGTAGATGTTATGTTTAATTTAGGGTTTTTTTCCATAGAAAGCACCCCCTTGGTATATATGAGGGAATTATATTGCATCTTTGTAGATATGTATTCTAATTGAGGAAGAGAGAGAGGAGATTGAGAGCGAAGAGGGAAATACAGTGGATCTGTTGTAGGTTGTATCTCTTCAGTTTGATGGATAATATAAAAGGAAGGATTGGTTGTTTCTCCGTGGACATAGCCCAAAGTGGGTGAACCATGTATATCTATGTCTCTCTTGTTTTATGTGTTTTCTGTGTTTATATTTCTGCAATATTTTATGTGCTCCATTGCTTTGTAATATATAATTTTCTAACAACTGGTATCAGAGCCGAAGGTCTATTTGGCTGATGAACTCGCAGGAGAGAAGGGTTCATGGTTCAAGTGGGAGCAATGATAGAAAATGGTAGGTTTAGGGTTGAAAAATTTAACAACCAAAACTACCAGCTGTGGAAGATGTAGATGGAAGATTATCTGTATCAGAGAGATCTGTACCAACCATTGAGCGCAAAGGCAAAGAAGCCGACAAGTATGACAGATACAGAATGGGATATTATTGAAAGAAAGACACTTGGAACAATATGGTTGTGCCTAGCGACATCGGTAGCATTTAATATTTCAAAGGAAACAAAAACAAAGGGTTTAATGTTGACATTGGCCAAACTATATGAAAAACCCTCGGCCTCAAATAAGGTATTTCTTATGAAGCGTTTATCTGATATGAAAATGTCAGAAGGTGGATCTGTTTCTGATCATTTACATGAATTTAATACAATTACTAGTCAGTTTAGTTCTGTAGGGGTAACTTTTGATGATGAAGTTAGGGCTCTGTTATTTTTGTGCTCATTGCGAGAAAGTTGGAATGGTCTAATTATGGCTATTAGTAACTTTGTCTCTGGATCTAGTACTTTAAAGTTTGATGATGTTGTCAGTGCAATCCTTAGCGAGGAAATGCGATGGAAAAGCTCTGTTGAGACATCAGGTAATGCTTTGACTACAGAGGCTAGGGGAAGAAAAATGGAAAAAGGAAAGAGCCCTGGATATCACAGTAAGTCAAGAAAAGGCAGATCCAAGTCCAGATTAGGGATAGTGTGCTGGAAATGTGGGAAGAAATGACCAAGGAAAATTTTAAGAACCCCCCCTAAATTTATAAATATAATAAATGGGCGAATCTCCATGGTATATAGGAAAAATGGAAGGCGATTTTATCAATAATATAATATGTATATATAATTTTTTGGCGAATCTCTCACCAGACATGGTGAATATTTTACTCAATTATAAAATCTTGTAAGATCTTGGCGAGTCTTTCACTAAATAATAAAACTTTGTAAATTCCTAGTGAATCTTAGCATATGCTACATGCTGGTTAAATTCCCCCATTTAAATAGGCTACATTCCAGGTGAATACCATGGGTCAATACCATGTGCCATTTTGGTGAATACCATGTGCCATTTTTATTTTTATTAATTCTAATATTAGGGTTAATAATGGTTTTTTGCATGGTATTAATAACAATCTAGTCCATGGTATTTGTCCCATAGTATTTTGGCCATAGGTTTCACCTAAATATAACCCATTTTTTGAGTGTTCGTAAATATAAGGTGACTTATGGAGTAAATATAAAAAAATGTTTTATTTGTTTACCATACCTCTCGTTTATTTATATTTTTATTAATTTACCATACCTCTTTTACAAATATGGTATTTGGCCCATAGGATTCACTTAAATAAAACCTCTTTCTTGAGCCTTCATAAATAGAACGAGGGTTATGGACTAAATATAAAAAGAGGTTTTATTTATTTACGATACGTCTAGTTTATTTATATTTTTATTTATTTACCATACCGTTTGAGTAAGTATAAAAAGACGTTTTATTTATTTACCATACCTCCACTTTACTTATATTTTTATTTGTTTACATGTATATAAGGTAACTTATGGAGTAAATATAAAAAATGTTTTATTTATTTACCATACCTCTCATTTATTTATATTTTTATTAATTTACCATACCTCTTTTATAAATATGGTATTTGGCCCATAGGATTCACTTAAATAAAACCTATTCTTGAAAATAGGCGAATGGAAGTTTGTAGGTCCTAATTTCAAGGGCTAAATTTACCTTTTTTACCCTCTCCCTTAAAATAAGGTGGGCTATTTGAGGTGATTTGTAAAAATGTACTATGATACAAAATATTTGCCCGCTAAAAATTTAAAACCCCTTAATTTCGCCAAAGGGCGAACATTCGCCCCTAAAATTATCCTTGGAAATGACACCTTAAGAAAGACTGCAAGTCTCGGAAGGGAAAAGAAGGAGATGCGCAACAAGAAAATAATCATGAAGCGAATGTGATAGGTGATGCATTGCAAGATGATTTGATTCTTTCCTTAGAAAATATTATTGATGCATGGGTGGTAGATTCAGGGGCCTCATTCCATGTCACACCTGATAGGAAACATTTTCATGATTATGTTCAAGGATATTTTGGACAGGTTCAATTGGGTGATGATAAACCCTGTAAAATCATTGGAATGGGTGCAGTTTTCATAAAATAGCAGAATGGAAATCAATGGCTATTGAAGGAGGTAAGGCATGTTCCAAATCTGAAGAATCTTGTTTCAATAGGGCAGCTGGGAGGTGAAGGCTATTTGAATACTTTTACAGATAAAACTTGGAAGGTCACTAAAGGATCCCTGGTAATAGAAAATGGAGAAAAGGTTGGTACATTGTATTTATTCAATGGTATTTGTAATTTTGTTAGTGCTTTAACCTCTACAGGAGAAGATACGACATTGTGGCATCATAGGTTTGGGAACATGAGTGAAAAGGGGATGCAAATTCTTCACTCAAGAAATTTGTTGCCAGGTTTGAAGCATGTTGATTTAAAATTTTGTGAGAATTGTGTTTATGGAAAACAAAAGAGAGTCAAATTCCTCAGAGTTGGGAAAGAAAAGAAGAGCGAAAAAATAGAGCTTCTGCATACAGATGTATGGGGACCTTCTCAGGTATCATTTCTTGGTGGCCCTTTTTATTATGTTACTTTTATTGATGATGCAACCAGAAAAAACTAGATTTATTGTATTTGAAATAAATCTAATGTATTTGATATTTTCAAGAAATGGAAAGCTTTGGTTGAAAATGAGACAGGAAAAAGGTTGAAGTGTCTCAGGTCAGATAATGCAGGTGAATATTGTAGCAAATAGTTTTATAGACACTGTTCAGAGAATGGAATTTGCAGAGAGAAGACAGTTCCAGGAACATGTTGATGCCTCGAAAATCGCTGCAACAACAATGGAAGATAACCACCCGGTCCGGACCTTAAAGCAGCTCCTTTTCCGTTTGGTGTGGTGGCTCCGACTAGTTTAACTAGGTCCAGTTACCTTCTCCTTATTTCTATTGGTTTATGATGTATCTTTAACTACCCATAGACAGGGATATCAGATCACTTCTTCTTGCTGATCAGGCAAGAGAATGACCCTTAAGCTGATTTGGGTTCAGCCAAGCCACGATTGAAATTTTGCCTCTTTGAGAAGAGGACTTAAAAGAATGTAGAAATTCCTCTCAATGCAAACTTATTCTATAATGCAAACAAAATAAACTAATCTAAATCCTATCTTAATTAGGTATATATAGAGCTAACCCAACTAAGAGTAAGATAATTAAAATATTGGGATTTAAACATGCTTTGCTTATAATGAATATCAAGTTAATGAAGTAGTTCAATGAAATGATATTGTGGATATCAAAACAAATCCTATTGAAACCTTTTAACTGAAATAATAAACCAGCAACATTCCAGGAAGTAGTTCACAAAAATGATATTGATTATCAATTCAATAAATCCAATAATTAAACAATAATATGCAGAAATAGTTCATAACACATTACTATTTAATAAATCAGTTTTATAAGATAGATTTCTGAGCAAGTAGTTACTCAGAAATCAGAATTTAATCCATAAGAACAGAGATACATAATAACAACATTGAGACAAATTACCCATATTGACCATAGTGCACAAACATGAATAAAATGACACATTCCTATTACCATAAAAATGAAACTGATATTTGAAATAGTAGTATTAAAAATACCAATTTATTGCCTCCATTTCTCTGACTTAGGTCTCCAACAGTCGTTTACATTGCTTGAACTTCTGCCTTCAAAACTAAAGCCACAATAGTGCAAACTCTGCCCTTCATACATAATTCAAGATACAAAGGAAAAATCCTCAATAATCCCCAGATCTGAGATTTTCTCTCCTCTCTCCTACAACTCTAAATTCCTATTACAGTAGTGCTTTTAGAAGTCTAGAATTGCAGAGGAGAGCAGCCCCTTATTACATTCTGTAATCTGTTATTTATAATATTTGTGAAGGAATTCTTGAGAGAAGAGTTTGTTGAAGAGAAATCTGCTAAATCCAATTTTATTTGCTCAAAATTCCAATCTTTAATTGCTGGAGCCTTCTCATTGATTGAGATCCTTTTCTCCATATTTCTTCTACTATTTTCCTGCAAAAAGAAATCAAAATGAATTAAGATGCAACAATAAAATTAAAATATTATTTATGGCATTAAAATAAATCCAATCAAATTCAATTAAATAAATAATTGAAATAAAATATCAGCTCTCTATTGATGTTTGAGATGGTTTAATTGGCCAATGATATTATTAACCAATGGATCTGCAATTAGAAGAGGCTTTGGACAAATGAAAATGCAGAAAATAACTCAGAAAATTGATTTTATTTTAGAAATTCGGAGCTTGATATTTTGCATGATTTTTGACCCAATTAATGATCAAGTATGTTAGTGAAACCTCCTCAGAAATATTCTCCTTGATTTTATCTTTCCAATGAACCATCTTGGGCCTCATTTGGTCAAGTATAACTCAATCTATGAGCTTCCAAAGTTGATGGATGAAATCTGACATAAATCTGGAAATTCTGTTGCTAGTCTAAAAATCAGAATTTTAATTAAAAATCTAATCCTAAATTAGAATTCTAATTATCTAATAATTAATTCTAATTTAATCACTAATTATAAACTAAACTAATTATTAATTAATATTAATCTCACTAACTAATATATAATTAATTATTTACAAACTATATAATATTAATCTAAATAATAGTTACATTTTAATTTATTTAAATTAATTATATTACATATATTAATTAATTTAAATATTAATATTTAAACTATTAAAAAATATACATATATACACTAACCTACCACTCCATGTTCATTCCACTCACGTATGAGTGAGTTTGGAAAACAAAAACCAAAATGTAATAAAACTTATGCTTAATTTCTTTAATGCCTTTTAATGATCGGGGAATCGGTATCGGGAGATCAGGGGGGGCGTTTAACTTGTTTTGCACGAAAGCTCGGATGCGATCAATGAGACTTAAGTTTAATAATTCCAAAAGCTTTCACATATCGGAGATCGGGGAAGGAGGCTATCGGGGGTTTTAAAACTTGTCACAATGCAAAATCTCTGATGCGATGTAAACTCTCGATACGATTAAATTTATTTTATACATTAATTTTATATATTAAATTTTAATGACATTTAGTTATGAAATTATCTAAACTACAGCCACTTAGATATTCTGGTTTTTAAGATTAGTAATTGATTTGGAAATTGGAGTAAATTTCTTAAATCCCGATGCTTAATGATTTGGCTGCATAAGTCAAAATGAAAAATGTCAGTGAAAACTAACTAAGGGTTAATATTTAAAATAATTTCATTTTTGAACTAATTTATTTATAAAATGCAATATTGTACATTTTATGCATTTTTAACCCAGGCTAGATAAATGATTAGACTTCAAAGGAGTATCATTTTCAAACCAGTTGACCAAATGAGGCAAAACAAACGTCAATGGGAAGCTTATAAAAAATTGATTCTAACAAAGCAATCAAAACAAGAATCCAAAGAAAATAAAAAATTAACAAAAGCGTAGGGTAATCAACTAAATAAAAATTCAAAAAGATGTTTAGCCAAAATTTTTATAGAAAGGGTCCCCATTATTTGAAGTAAACAAGTCAAAAATGGGGGGGTTGTGTTTTTACCACAACAATGGCGACACACGGGAGAAGAACCAGTTATCTCTGTTTGATATGAATGAGATTTTCCTAAAATTAAAGTAAAAATAATTAAAGAAGAGAAAATTATGTTTGAAATGCTTGACTAGGTTCATTAGTCTGAATAAAAACAAGAATCATCTAACTGTAATATTTCTCAAAATTTCTCATAAATTAAAATATTGCAAAACTCTATATCAGTCATTAATTAGTTGAACAGATAAAGCAGGGGTCACTTTACAGCTTAGCTTTTAAAATATACTCATTTGTCACAGATAGAGCCACTGCTGCCAGCAAACATCTATAGTCTCGACAGGGTTACCTTTTAATCATCAATGATTCAGAATCCCATCTCTTCAAGAATTATTGACCTAGAGATAAATCCATTTATATATGTTTCTTTTTTATTTTTATTTTATTTTTTATTTTTATTTTTTAAGTAAATCTTAAAAGCCATTGTCCTGGTATGGTAGCCAGATAGTTGACAATGCCATTCACTGGTTAAAATTGGACTGAACAAGCTGGCTCGTGATGAGACCCCTTGTCTTATAATTGTTTGCAATCATAAGCCATTACCCTGGTTTGTTTAGCAGTGTTGGTAATGTCAGCCTATTTTTCCCCTATGATCATGGTAAGCAGGCTCATGATGAGACCTCTTATCTTTTAAGTTTAAATATATTTCTGGATTATACTCTAGAAAAATAAGACTCTTTGGGACAGGGAGAATCACTGACTCCTTAAGAGTTAAGAATGACAATTTCAGAGTTAAAGCTGCTTTGCTGTAAAGTGTCTTTACTTGGTTAAAAATAATTTTTCTTGACTGATAATAAAACTTTGAAAGATCCTAATGAAATTTTGAAATCTCAAAATGATTACAATTTGATGAAAAAGATTTTTTTTTCAGATTTTATGATACTTTGCCAACTTCTCTTGATTGGTAATCTCTTCCTTAAATATGTCTACTTTTATAATAAGAAAATTAAATATTACTAAGAGATTTAAGAAAAAGCTTATAGGTGATTATTAACTATTTTTCTCTATGTATGCTGACCATTGTTAGGTAACAAGTAGGCCTTCCATATAAATCATGGCAAAGTCACCAAAATCAAAACTGAAAACCAAAAGAAAAGAATTCTTATGCTAAAGTGAAAAAGAAATCAACAAACAAAAATAAAGATGAAGAAATTTGAAAAATGAAGGAAAATCCAAGTTTCAAAAGATAAACTCCAACAAGAATGTTTATACCAATCTCTTCAACAATATGAAGAAAAAGAAAATAAGCATGTAATCATTCCTTCTTATGTTGAGATTTAGAAAAATCATACCTTGCAGGGTTGTAAGTGTTTTAGGCTTTTTGGATAGCAGTGACGATAAAACTCAGCCATAATGAAAACTTTCTGTCTGATATCAATCTTCTTGTTTCAAAGCATCATCTTGATCATTTTCTAATAAAAGGAATGCTTAAAGAAACAAACTAAAGGTTCAGAAACTTCCTGGTGTAGTTGTTTTGATGAAGATTATCGCTGCTTATTGAAATAAAGCCGGGAGAAAAGTATAGGACTTCGAAAATATGATCCGGCAGAGGATTGAAAGTTTTTATGAAGAGCTGCAAAACAGATTTATATATCAGAAAAACAAAATTGAAACTAAAGCAACGAAATGGAAATTAATGAAAGTGGGTACATGAATCTTACCATTGGATAATTGCTTTTGATCTTACCTGAAATGTATCAGTTTCTCCAAACTAGTTGACTTCTTATTTTAATTATCATTAAAAACATGAAGAAGTCAAACTAACCAAAATCCTATAACCCAAAATCATTATTTATTTTATTTACACTAAAGCAAACAGTAAAATGTAAAAATGGAATGCTTAGTGCTCAAGGGAATTGAAATTAAAAGAAATGCATCAGAAATGAGAATGAGAATTCGCAGTGACGAATGTTTCTCAAAATATTATAAGTTTCATATAAACTCCATGATTTTATAAATTGTCCAGAATCAAGACCAAATCTAAGATAATAAAATTTAAATATGAAGATAGAGAGGTCTTGAATTCCATTTTTAATTATGGAATTATATATTTAAAACTAAAATGTATGAGAAATTGAAATGATTTTTGTATGCTGCAAATTTGTCATCAATTGCTTTTTTCCCATAGTGGCTACCCAAGCTTGCTTTTAAAATAACACATCGCCATATCAGATGATTCACATAACATGTTTCTTCACCATGCTTCAAGTTTAATTTTCAAGACTTCACCTTCGTTGCTCTGACATATATCGATTAAATGTTAATGGCTCAAAGGCAGGCATTGGAAGCTATTGCATCGGTGGTTGAAATATCAAATTGCAGATATGAGATCATGCGAAGAAAATATGTGCGATGAGATGTAGTGATCACACTATTGAAGAGCTATTATATTGCGAATCGGGGACAATCATGCTACAATTCTTATATCGCACATCGCATCTCACGATTTGTATTTTGCACATTGCACATTGCGCATTGCAAATTTGGAATAGTGATATGGCCATAAAAATGCGATGAAGCGATTGCAATGTGGGCGATGCGATGGATATCATAACTAATCGACGACTGGCAAACTTAAGCATCCGATGTGACATAATATATTTCTTGCGATGCCGATATGCAATGAAGAGCGGATCCGATAACTTTTTATGGTGGGATTTTAATAACATGTTGGATCCGAGACATCGACCCTTTTAAAGTTATTCTCCTACCATTATTGCGATTAAACGGACGCGATATTTTTTAAACTTGATTTGAATTTCATATCGGGTTTGGAATTATGTGGTCATCGCAATATCGGTAAAGTCAATTATCAGAGATCAGAGATTCATGATAATGAAAGTATACTTCAACTACAAAGCTCTGATATGCGAAATGCGATATGGCATATGAGTAAGATAATACATCGGAGGTCTTTTATGAACAATTTGTTATCAAAAGAAATGGTAAGAACTACTTCTGATGAAATCTTATGATGCGAATGGTCTTGTGATATTCCTTGAAATTTCAATTGGGTTTTCTAAGTGAATAAAAGCAACGTTAAAAAAATGCTTAAATTCTAATGAATCAAAAGTAAAATTTCCCTGAACCTGTTGCAAATTTGAAATGGGTTTACTGCTTACTTTATATTTTGAAAAGAAATAAAAACCTACAAATAAAACAAAACACAAATAAAAAATCAACTAAGAAAAATAGAAACTAATAAGAGATGAGAATGAACTTGTAAATGCGTACCTGGAAGGAAATTGTCTGCAGATTTTACCTCATAAATCTTCAAATCCTTCCTTCGATTAAAATTTTAACTTTGTTCAAAATCATCTCATTATTTATCCTAAATTAGAGTGGACAATGAAGTTGAATAAAATCAATTATTGATGTTCATAAAACAGAAAATTTACCAGAAATAAATATAAAAATAGGCTTCCCTTTTGAATTGAAACAACAATTTATTACCTCCGCTTATTATGAATAATTTTGAGAAGAATCTGTATTGTTATAGCGACTGTTCAATAATGCCTTTAGTAAATGAATATGATGCGTATTGCAGCATCAAATAATAAACTAAAGATTAGAATGGGATAAAGCCACTAATTGTAGAAAAATATCAACACAGATTTAAATGTGTGCCAGGTGCATATTCTGTCAATACATTATTCGAAATAGGCAGAGATGTATTCATGGGTAGAGGCATTGCTGTAAGAAATTTTAAAAAGGAAAACAAAAATAAAACTTTTTGATAGGAAGAAAATGTTTTCACTGAACATGAATGAGAAGGGCTGATTGCTTTGTTTTATTTATATCTACAAAATTGTTGAAAATAAATTAACTACATAAAACAAACTAACTAAATTAATTCTACTCCTATTCTAACCATATACATGAAAATGACTAGGTATAGTCATATTTCCAGTGTAACCATTTTCTCATTTTAATTCCTGCATATATGTACAGTTCAAACGCTAGTACTAAAAATACAAATTTAACTAAACTAAGGAAAATAAATATAAAATCAGAATGTACAGTTATTGTTAGCAACTTAATTAAAATCTCTTTTTCTTGAAATTTCCTTTCCAATTGAATACCAATTAGATCATAGAAATCTGGATGGATTTCTATTAATAATTGAGAAATGTTTAAAAGAGGGGATAACATGCCAGATTGTGAAGATAAACTTTTAAATTCAAAGGCCTGGAAAAAATTGTTAGTGTTATGTACAAATGTTAAATTATTAACAATCTTCTTTAAAGGAAAAACTTCCAAATATTTTTTAAATGAGTCAATGAAAAATGAATGGAAATCTGTTAAATACAATTGAAAATTAGATTGCTGACCAGATTGCAAAAATACATTCTCTTGCTGATATTGCCTTTGAGAAGATAGAAGCTTTTGATAAGAAATGAACATCAATTGATATTGACATGTTAACAGTTTTTGATGTTCATGGTTATAACACGAAACTTCAATTTCACAATAAGGCAATTCATCAATTGAGTGTTTGATAGTAAAGTGCTCAATATGGCAGCATAAAGTGTTAAAATTCTGAAAAATAAAATGAAATCACTATTTTTACAACTAATGTTACAGCACAATTGGGATCGTTTTGAAATAATTTCTTTTTTCACAAGGATTGGCCAGAATTATGGAATTTAAGTAATTTTGAATTCCAACTTGTGAATTAGAAAACGAATTATGATTATGAGTAGGAATGAGAGCTTGATCATGATATGAATCATAAATTGAAATTTTTTCTTGAATAGTGAAATCATGAAGATAATTTGTTACTCTAAAATGAGGATAGGTTGGAATAATTTATAAATTGAAACGTTCCTCATTCTCAGATGTTATTTTAATTTTATCATGAGGATTCTCTTGAGAAGAATAGAAATCAACATCCTCGATGTCAGAGTAATTATCATAAATGACTTTACAAGATTCTTTAGAATTCCCTTCAATCTCATCCAATATATCCAAACAAGGAGGAACAAGAATTTCATGTTCATTAATGGCAAAAGAATGATCATTAATTGCTTCTCTATCTTGATAAAAACTTAATGGTAATTCATTTAGATCCGCCTCTGTATTTTCTGAAATATCATTAATACTAAGAGGGGAAAAATTACTATCATTTGAGAAAAAGGGAAAAATATGAACCTGAAACAATGTATTTAAAAGTGTCTATTTGAGAACTCTTGTGCCTTATGCTCATTGTAAATTTCAGATTGCAGATCATTCCTTTGCGTGCTCATGCTTTCTTGAAGAAGGATGCTTTGCTTCTCTGATTTCAGCATTTGCTCATCATGGAAAAATTCAGAAATTTGTACAACAGTTTGCATGCTATTATTTACTTTGATTGCTGCTTGCACTTGTTGATTTGCAATCTGATTTTCTGAATTTACCTTAAAGTAGCTTTTAGATTCCAAGGCAGCTCTTTCTCCAAAATTGTTGATGTTGTCTTCTTGCATTTGAATAGAGATATTTCCCAAGCTTTGTGAAACCACTTCATCACTATTTATTTGCACATCCATATTGGGATTCTCATTTATGTTAGAAGGGGATGGTACAAAACTTGAACTAATTTCATATGGATTGGAAATGGAAGGAAGAGAACAAATATATTTAAACCAATCTAGTGATTCTTCTTTCGTAGGTTTATCTTCGATTTTGGATTTTAAACAATTCAAATGAAATCGAATATTAAAATCTCTAACAAACTCATTTTCAAACCTTCGTAGATATTCAATTTCATCACATACCTGTTTGTAATCATAGCCATCAAATTTACAAATGAAAATTGTAACAAATTGATCCCAGCTATGGATTGAGGCAACTGGAAGAGTTGTACACCAGTTTCTAGCTTTTGCCGCAAATGTGAGAGTAAAAATTCTGCATAAGATACCTTCATCAATTTCTTGAAAATCATAATTTGAAACATTTTGAATAAATTGAAGGACATGATTAAAAGCAGAAGAATTTCCCTTACCATTAAACTTTACCTGAGACAAGAGTCATACCACTTCGAGTGGAGTATTGGAAGATGCACGTCCATGGATACAACTCCAAATTGGAAGTTTAAGAGGAGCCATCACAATAAATAAAATATTAAAATTGAAAAAACTCTAATAAACAAAAAATCTCAGGCCCTCCTTCTAGCGCCAAAATTGTTGATGCCTCGAAAATCGCTACAACAACAATGGGGGATAACCACCCGGTCCGGACCTTAAAGCAGCTCCTTTTCCGTTTGGTGTGGTGGCTCCGACTAGTTTAACTAGGTCCAGTTACCTTCTCCCTATTGCGATTGGTTTATGATGTATCTTTAACTACCCATAGACAGGGATATCAGATCACTTCTTCTTGCTGATCATGCAAGGGAATGACCCTTAAGCTGATTTGGGTTCAACCAAGCCACGATTGAAATTTTGCCTCTTTGAGAAGAGGACTTAAAAGAATGTAGAAATTACTCTCAATGCAAACTTATTCTATAATGCAAGCAAAATAAACTAATCTAAATCCTATCTTAATTAGGTAGATATAGATCTAACCCAACTAAGAGCAAGATAATTAAAATATTGGGATTTAAACATGCTTTTCTTATAATGAATATCAAGTTAATGAAGTAGTTCAATTAACTGATATTGTGAATATCAAAACAAATCATATTGAGACCTTTTAACTGAAATAATAAACCAACAACATTCCAGGAAGTAGTTCACAAAAATGATATTGATTATCAATTGAATAAATCCAATAATATAACAATAATATGTAGAAATAGTTCATAACACATTACTATTTAATAAATCAGTTTTATAAGATAGATTTCTGAGCAAGTAGTTGCTCAGAAATCAGAATTTAATCCATAAGAACAGAGATACATAATAACAACATTGAGACAAACTACGCATATTGACAATAGTGCACAAACATGAATAAAATGACACATTCCTGTTACCATAAAAATGAAACTGATATTTGAAATAGTAGTATTTAAAATACCAATTTATTGCCTCCATTTCTCTGACCTAGGTCTCCAACATTCCTTTACATTGCTTGAACTTCTGCCTTCAAAACTAGAGCCACAATAGTGCAAACTCTGCCCTTCATACATAATTCAAGATACAAAGGAAAAATCCTCAATAATCCCCAGATATGAGATTTTCTCTCCTTTCTCATACAACTCTAAATTCCTATTATAGTAGTGCTTTTAGAAGTCTAGAATTGCAGAGGAGAGCAGTCCCATATTACATTCTGTAATCTGTTATTTATAATATTTGTGAAGGAATTCTTGAGAGAAGAGTTTGTTAAAGAGAAATCTGCTAAATCCAATTTTATTTGCTCAAAATTCCAATATTTAATTGTTGGAGCCTTCTCATTGATTGAGATCATTTTCTCCATATTTCTTCTACTATTTTCCTGCAAAAAGAAATCAAAATGAATTAAGATGCAACAATAAAATTAAAATGAAGGAATGAAATGTGCTCCTCCCCTCCGCTAACAAGAGGTGGAAAAATCACGAGGAGAGCAATGGCCGGCGTACGCGAAGTTAGGGTTTCAGCAGATCTTTTGGCCGTCGGCGCCGTCCCCACTGGTTTATTGGATGCAGGATCGGAAAGGAACCAGGTCGCGGGTTTCATAACTATCGATCGTTCTTGCAGGTCTTGGCCCGGATCGAGGAACGAAGAGGAGCAGCAGGATCTGTTTCGTTTTCTTGAGGTCTTTCCTCCCTCCTTGGCACGATCTGTCTGCCCCTGGGCGGCTCGGGGCAATGCGTTTCACTGTATGGGGATATATGCTCCAGATCTATCGCCTATCACTCAATACCGGAGCGATGAGATCCTCACCGCTGGTGACATCCTTGTCTGCGCTATTGGGGAAGCGCTCATCCCTTTGTCCCTTCGGGGTTTTCTGCGGTTTCGATCCACAATACGGCTGGTTCTATTGTGGGACGGAAAGCGAGGGCCGGTATTCCAAAGGGCTGAGGCTACACAGTTCTCGGTGGCTCTGGACTGGGAGGCGGCCATCTTGACAGCCGGAAATTTTAGCCACGAGAATCCTATCTTCAAGACGCCCTCTCGGCGGATGGAAAAAAGCACCCAGCATCTATTCAGATGCCCTGATCGGGGAAACGGCTCACCAGAACGGGCCAGTTGCTATAGCCCCGGGGAGGAACGATCGGATCTGGCCAGATCTAGGCAAAAGACAGTTGAAAGCCAGCCAGATCCAGAACTCAATCCAGTAAAAGGGAACCTGAACAAGGCAGACATAGCAGATCTGACACAAATCTTTATCAGATCAACAGAAGGAAGACACGTTTGTGTGCAGATCTGGGAACGGATGACAGTATTGGATTTAAAAAATGAGATACAGGCCAAACTGGGCACTCCAGTTGCATTACAAAATCTTTTATTTTCAGGGCTATGCATGCAGGATCAACACATCCTCCAGCAATACAGGGTTGCAAAAGATTCAACTGTTATCCTCAACCTCCGGCTGCGAGGTGGATCTAAGGGATCTACATCAAAACCTACAGGATCCTATAGAGACGCAGCAAAAGGGACAGAAATTCCAAAGGGGAAAGAACATGCAACTGACAATATCCCTCCAGGGCAGTATATAGTGGATGAAGTACCAGAGAGCCCATCCATTCCGTTGGATTTTCCAGAGGTAAAGGGCATATTTACAGATCTTCAAACAAATGCCGTCATTTGTAGATTTAACGGTTTCTGGCCAAGATCGGATGCTTTGTATCAATGGATACACACGACATGGACAAAAAACAGCCGGATCCACCTATGCGCGAAAGGATTCTTCATAGTAGTCTTTCGTGTTGAAGAAGAGAGGGAAAAAGCTCTCACCGAAGGACCATGGTTCTGGGGTAGTGCGGGACTATTTGTTTCCCCCTGGTTCCCGGAGTTTGATCCAAACACCATGGTGGTGTCAAAAATGCCGGTATGGGTAAGGTTACATAATCTGCCAATGCATTTTTGGCACTTTTCATCCTTAGCAGCTATAGGGAATACCCTCGGAAGAATGTTAAAGATTGACACAGAGAGACATCTAAAAGGAATTTTTACCTTTGCCAGAATTTGCGTCGAGGTAGATCTCAGTCAGGGGTTACCAGAAAGCATCATTCTCATCTTCAACAATACTCAATGGAAACAACCTTTGGACTATGAGAACACAGCATTCAGATGCAGGGGATGTCAACAAACAGGTCATCTGTTCAATGCATGCAAAAGCCTCAACAAGAGCAAGCCACAACAAAGGAAGCACAAAGGATGGCAGAACATAGACAACGTCATAAAGAAGAGAAACGTGGAAAAGAAGACCCCCACAGTATCAGAAGACGCAGAAACAGAAGCAGAGGAGGATGATACCACAATAGAGGAGGTTGATCTAGAGACCCAAAAGGATAATACAACAGTCAACAAGGAGCTACAGCCTCATTCAGTTCAGGGAGAGACTCAGCAAATGACAAGCGTGGATCAAAGTATGGGAGGCTTCAAACGGCAGCATCACTCAGATACTTCAGATTCAGAGAAAGAAACAGGACAACAGAATGATACAACCCAGTTAGTCATCGCCTCGACCGAGCCCACTGTGGGAGAGTGGCGCAAGGTTGAAAAGAAAAAGGGGCGGAAAACCTGAGAAGTCAGGTTTTTTTCCCTTTTTTCGTTCTCTTTTTCCTCTTATTCTTTGTGCACGTTAGTTTACTAACGCTGCGAGCCCATGTGGCAACATACTGAATGCTTCATTGCATGTGCTTTGTGTAACTTTTCATTAAATTTTTTAATAAAAAGTTACCGTTTTTTTCTTTGGAAAAAAACAATAAAATTAAAATATTATTTCTGGCATTAAAATAAATCTAATCAAATTCAATTCAATAAATAATTGAAAATAAAATATCAGCGCTCTATTGATGTTTGAGATTGTTTAATTGGCCAAGGATATTATTAACCATGGATCTGCAATTAGAAGAGGCTTTGGACAAATGAAAATGCAGAAAATAACTCGGAAAATTGATTTTATTTTAGAAACTCAGAGCTTGATCTTCTGCGTGATTTTTGACCCAATTAATGATCAAGTATGTTAGTGAGACCTCCTCAGAAATATTCTCCTTGATTTTATCTTTCCAATGAGCCATCCTGGGCCTCATTTGGCCAAGTATAACTCAATCTATGAGCTTTCAAAGTTGATGGATGAAATCTGGCATAAATCTGGAAATTCTGTTGCTGGGCTAAAAATCAGAATTTTAATTAAAAATCTAATCCAAAATTAGAATTCTAATTATCTAATAATTAATTCTAATTTAATCACTAATTATAAACTAAACTAATTATTAATTAATATTAATGTCACTAATTAATATATAATTAATTATTTACAAACTATATAATATTAATCTAAATAATAATTACATTTTAATTTATTTAAATTAATTATATTACATATATTAATTAATTTAAATATTAATATTTAAACTATTAAAATATAGATATATATATATATACACTAACCTACCACTCCATGTTCATTCCACTCACGTATGAGTGAGTTTGGAAAACAAAAACCAAAATGTAATAAAACTTATGCTTAATGTCTTTAATGCCTTTTAATGATCGGGGAATCGGTATCGTGAGATCAGGAGGGGTGTTTAATTTGTTTCGCACGAAAGTTCCGATGCGATCAATGAGACTTAAGTCTAATAATTCCAAAAGCTTTCACATATCGAAGATCGGGGAAGGAGGCTATCGGGGTTTTAAAAGTTGTCACAATGTAAAATCCCCGATGCGATGTAAACTCCCGACGCGATTAAATTTATTTTATATATATTAATTTTATATATTAAATTTTAATGAAATTTAGTTATGAAGTTATCTAAAATACAGCCACTTAGATATTCCAGTTTTTTAAGATTAGTAATTGATTTGGAAATTGGAGTAAATTTCTTAAATCCCGATGCTTAATGATTTGGCTGCATAAGTTGAAATGAAAAATGTCAGTGAAAACTAACTAAGGGTTAATATTTAAAATAATTGCATTTTTGAACTAATTTATTTACAAAATGCAATATTGTACATTTTATGCCTTTTTAACCTATGCTAGATAAACGATGAGACTTCAAAGGAGTACTATTTTCAAACCAGTTGACCAAATGAGGCAAAATAAACGTCAATAGGAAGCTTATAAAAAATCAATTCTAACAAAGCAATCAAAACAAGAATCCAGAAAAATAAAAAATTAACAAAAGCGTAGGGTAATCAACTAAATAAAAATTCAAAAAGTTGTTTAGCCAAAAAATTTATAGAAAGGGTCTCCATTATTTGAAGTAAACAAGTCAAAAATGGGGGGGTTGTGTTTTTACCACAACAGAACACCACAAGAAAATGGTGTTAGAAAGGAAGAACAGGACAATCCTGGAGCGTGCAAGGTGCATGATATTTCATGCAGAATTGCCTTTGCAATTTTGGGAAGATACTATAGATACTGTTGTTTATCTAATAAACAGAGGGCCTTCAAGTTCCTTGAATGGTGGTATTCCAGAGGAGGCATGAACAGGTAAAAAGGTAAACTATTCATTTTTAAAAACTTTTAGTTGTGAAGCCCTTGTGAAAATTAATAAAGAAAATAGAACAAAGCTTGAGGCAAAATCAAAGAAATGTACTTTTATTGGATATGGTGTTAATGATTTTGGTTATCATTTTTATTATTATGAAAAGCACAAAATCATTAGGAGCATAGATGTCATATTCAATGAAGATGTTTTGTAGAAGGATCAGTTGCAGAAAAAGAAACAAGAAAAAGAAAATAGAGAATACACAGTGCTTGATAAGATCACAGAAAAAGTGATGGTGCCTGAAAATCATAATGATCAATGGGAAAAACAACAACCACAATAACAACAAGTACCTAAAACACCTGAAAGTGGTGTTAGAAGATCTACCAGAATAATCAGACCCCCTGAACGATACTCTCCTTCATTATATTATGTCTTGTTGACTGATTCTGGTGAACCAGAATGTTATGAAGAAACAATGCAGGTAGAAAGTAGGAAGAAGTGGGAGCAAGCCATGAAAGAAGAGATGGACTCCTTAGCACATAACTAGACTTGGAACTTAGTTAGGTTGTCTGCAGGTAAAACAACATTACAGAATAATTGGGTTTACAAGTTGAAGGAAGAAGATGGAGGTAGAAAAAGGGTATAGACTTTGATGAGATATTTTCTCTTGTTGTTAAAATGGCTTCAATCAGAACTATTTTAATTCTAGTAGCAGTTGAATATTTGCATCTTGAGCCGTTAGATGTAAAGACAACCTTTCTCCATGGGGATTTGGAGGAAGAGATATATATGCAACAACCACAAGGATATGAGGTAAAAGGGAAGGAGAAACTAGTGTGCAGGTTGAAGAAGAGCTTGTATGGCTTAAAACAGGCTCCAAGACAATGGTATCTAAAATTTGACAGGTTTATGTCTGAACAAGGTTATACTAGATGTCACATTGATCATTGTGTTTATCTCAAAAGGCAAAATGATGGCAGCTATATTATATTGTTATTGTAAGTAGATGACATGCTTGTTGTAGGTTCTAACATGCAGGAAATAAATGTGCTCAAAATAAAATTGGTGAACTCATTTGCAATGAAGGATTTGGGTGCTGCAAAACAAATCCTTAGTATGAGAATAACTAGAGACAAGAAGAATCACAAATTAACATTGTCTCAAAGTGAGTACATAGAAAAGGTGTTGAAAATGTTTAATATGCACAATGCAAAACTAGTTAGTATACCTTTGTCTAGCCATTTCAAATTAAGTAAGGAGGAGTCTCCCAAAACTTAGGAAGAAATGGATCGTATGTCTAAAGTTCCATATGCATCAACAGTTGGAAACTTAATGTATGCAATGGCCTGCACAAGGCCTGATATTGCACATGCAGTGGGAGTTGTAAGCAGGTACATGAATAATCTACGAAAAGAACATTGGATGATGGTGAAGTGGATTCTCAGGTATTTGAGAGGTACCACAAATCAAGCATTATGCTTTGGTGGTTCAAAAATTTCTCTACAGGGATATGTTGATGCAGATATGGCGGGTGATAGAGATAATAGGAGGATCACAACAAGGTATGTGTTTACTGTAGGTGGAATAACCATCAGTTGGGTCTCAAAACTGCAAAGTGTTGTTGCACTCTCAACAACGGAAGCAGAGTATGTTGCTGCTACAAAGGCTAGCAAAGAAATGATTTCGTTACAAAGGTTTTTCGATGAATTGGGTAAGAAGTAGGAGTTGGGCAGGTTATACAGTGACAGCGAGAGTGCCATACATCTTGCAAAGAAATCTACATTTCATTCCAAGACTAAACATATACAGCTCAAGTACCATTTCATACGGTCAGCGTTGGAAGATGGACAGTTGAAGCTGGAAAAGATACACACTAGCCATAATCCTGCAGATATGTTAACAAAAGTTGTAACCAGGGAGAAACTGAAAATCTGCTCAATTTCAATTGGTCTTCAAATATGATGAAGAAGATGAGAAACAACCACGTCCAAAGTGGAGTCATTGTCCAACAAATGAAGCAACGATGGAGTTGCTATAATCAGTCTCCAAGTGGGAGATTGTTGGGTGTGGAGCCTGATTATATTCTTTATTTAGAGGTATCGCCACATTGGACCCCAGTTCATATTGTGGTGGCAACAGGGGGTCCGAAGCTAAAAATAGATGTAAAATTGCCTTGTAAAATGTTGTAATTTCGTAGTCAATCTGGGCCGTTCATTAGGCAGAGATATGATGGTATATGATGACAATATATGTTATGTTTAATTTAGGGTCTTTTTCCCTAGAAGGTGTTATAGACATATTTGAGCACTTCAACCCCAATCTTATATGTTGATAAACTAGGACTCTTTAACCCCTAAGATATTTGTTTCATACCCTAAAAGAACATGGTCATTTGATTACATCATTCCCCAAAAGTTCCACTTGAAAAACCATCCAGAAATGGCCTAAACTAAACCATACTGACTGCTACACTGGCCAGGTGCAATGCATACTATTTGGGCCTTCTATAGGGTATGATGAGCGAGGATGGAAAAATGTCTGGGACAGTTTGCTAAGTGGACGCTGATAGAATCTTCTAGAAACTTCCCCTCTAACACTTGCCTCTCTGAATTTGCCCAAGGATGAGTAAGAGATATAAACTTTAGTTATATCTCCTCTTGTGGAACCAAATGTAACAAGTGGAAATACACTAATCAAACCCCAGAGATGACTCACACCCTTGCACACATCTATAAATGGATCCCTCATCTAAGAGATCCAGGGGCTGGAATATTGTGAATTGTAAGTAAGTGCTGATAGTTTGAGGAAATAGCATTGTATTGTTGGTGTGGTCTTGCTATTTCATGAGGTGAAGAGGGCTTCATGGTGGGAGGATGATGCTGGATCAGACAACTGGGTTGTAATTCTCCCTTCTATTTAATAAAGTTCTTCAAGTTTTCTTCCATATAACTGTGCAATGTGAATGTTATTATTTGTGAATGCCATTGTATGTTCATTATATTTATGATTTTGTAATGATTATGATATAATAGATCAAGATGCTTTGACGGTTCTTTGTTACTGTGTTTCTACAGGTACTCTCCAAGCGGGATAATTACGGAGAGGAGTTGCAAGCTCTGTCAAGGGGGAGAGAGATCAAGCAAGGAGTTGAGTGGAAGATCCACGTTGGTTCCTTTGTCTTTGTCTTATCTTTTATACATAGAAGAAATCATGAATTGCTTTGAACTGTTGTTTCTAGGGTAGCTGCCAAACCTAGAGGGCTAGTCGATCGAAAAGACACTAGTTTTCCTAGAAATAAATTGGCGACTCCAAAGGCTCCATCTCGTAAAGCTCTTGCAGTTTCTAGTCAGAATGTAGATGACAAATCTCTTGCCTCAGAGATTAATGCCATGTCATCTGACAAGGGCAAGAATCCAAAGCAACCAGGGGGCAAGAAGAAAGGGAAAAATAATAAGAAGAAACAAGAGAATTCAACTCCTGAAAAATCTTCTGAAAACCCTGCTAGGAAAAAGAAACCTTGTGATCCATGTTACATATGCAATGAGGAGCATTGGACAAGAGATTGTCCACATCAAGCTGAGGTTACAAAATTTTTAAAGACTTCAAATACCTCAACAGTGTTGACTGATCCCTTTCCAAACCCAGAAACTAATCTGGTTGCTATCGATAATGCTTCCACATCCCAAGTGCTTATGCTATTCGTCTCAAAATAGCAAAATGATGCTTTGATATCGACAAGGAATAAAGACTATGGGAATCCATCATCGTCAAACAACCAGGCTACAGATCAACCTAGTAGTTCGACAATGACTTCGCCAGAAGTTGTTCCACCCATTATTCTTGAATTAACAATAATGGCACCAAAGGGAGTCATACATAAATCGACATTTAATCCTTGTGCTCAAGCTGCATAGAATTATAATATAGTGGAGGATCTGGCTCAATCGCCATCTGCTATGTCGACACTTGAGGTACTGCAGAATTGCCCCTCCCAAAAGCAGGCTTTGTTATTAGTAATAGGTGGGATTGATCCAGCGGATTCCAATATTGTGGCATTTAATCATAAAGGATATACACCTCAGTTACCGGCTCAACTTGCTTTCTTTATACAGGTAAAAGCCCTCAATAAAACTATTCATCGAACAATCATTGATGTGGGGGCATCTACCTGTATTATGTCAATGAGTTGCTGGAAAACTTTAGGTTCACCAACTTTGTCACGATCATCAACGACATTAAAAGCATTCGATGGAAGAACATACATGCTGTATGGGATTTTAAGTAACTTGCAAGTTGAACTGGGGGGCAAGACAATAGAGATTGAAGTTGAGGTAATTGATGGAAACCTTGATTACAATATTTTATTGGGAAGGCCCTAGATTTATGCTATGGCTGTTGTTGTGTCTACATACTTTAGAAAGATTGCATTTCCCTTCTAAGGTGGAATCACAATCATCAACCAACTAGCCTTCTTTCCCAACAGTTCACAAGCTACTGGAAACATTCCATTGATCCATGGAAGTCATCAGTCACTTCAAAATGTCGGATTAGGTCTCCCAAAAGACCCTTCCTTAATGGGTACTTTTGCCCTCCCGCCTCCACCTGGACTTGCGGAAGTGGCCACAGTGGAAACCTGTCATATGATATCTTCTACAACCCCTAAAATTAAGAATAACTCTGACAATTTTGATAGTGCAGATCACCATAAGGTATTGCCACCAAGCCCCATAGAATATTTGTAGCAATCAATTTTCTAGGCCTGGGCAGCAAACCCGAATCAGCACTCAGCGAGTGTTTGGATAGATAGGTCTTTGGAGTATGGTACCTCTTCCGATCCTTGGTCTCGTATACATTCTACAGATGAAGGAATCATCCATTTAATGATGAGAGGAGAGACACCGTGGGAAGTGTTATAGCCTAAATCTACCTCAGGCTAAGAAATGTAGGTCTAGGGTAACGTCAAACCACGCTTAACCTGGTAGCTAGCCCTACTAGGTCAAGAGAGGGCTATCTCCTTGTCAATCTCAGGAAAATATAGCAAGTGAGGCTTGATATGACTGATATAAAGGCTAATTTTAGGCTAGGTATATGCTCAGAGGAGTTTGATTGAGTTTTATGTTGGTTTGTTGGATCAAAAGTGAAAGGTAGTTTTAAGTCCGGGGAATGGACTCAGTCTTGCAGAGGTTTCTATGGGGCGAGGTAGGAAAATGCTTTAGTACCTTTAATTAAGTGAAATGGAGAGTCTTAAGACTGGTGGGGAGTTGGAGAGGGCATGAGAGTATCAAAAATCCTCTTCAAACAGTTGAAAACATGTAAAACCAAATAAACCCTAAGGTAGAGCACCGCAACATCAATGATTTCCACCTTTATACTTGATTCATTTAATTAAGCTGAAAGGAGAGAGATGATGGAAAACATAAACACATGTAAACTTGAATCACAGAAGGAAAAACAATACTAAATCACCTTGCCACAAGAATCCCACAAAATGTTGCAAACCCTGGTCTATTTCCTTGCCAAACTGCAGAGATAAATGTACAATAATGCTCAAAGCATTCACAAGAGTCCAACATTATAACAAAGTCCAACCCCTACACTATGAAATTCATAAAATATATACATTTACTCATCCTTGTAGTAAGGGAGTTGAGCTCAACCATTTTCTTCAAAATAGAATCAGTTACATTAAACTTGGACCCAATTTTTGAAAATAGGTGTTGAAGATGAACTCGTATCTCCTAAACCATAGCACCTGTTACAAAAATGAAAGAGGTTTTTGTATATAAGGTCATGTTGGAGAAAATTGTCTCTCAAATTTTGGAAATTCGTTTCCAGTTGCTCGTAATATATGCCACAAAATCATCTCTAAAACAGAAAATCATTAAAAATTTAAATCTGTGCAAATGAGCTGTAAAGATCTAGTAACATATCCCAATTCATGACACCTGTGAATAAATTGAAAGAGAATTTTTTTATATGTCTCGTGATTAACAAAAAACTCCTTGGGTTTTTAAAAATTACTTTCCATCTGTTGTAAAATGGCACCGCACTAAAATGACAAAAACAGTAAAAAAATATGAAAAATTTGCCTTGTTTTAATGTAGGCTCCAAATATCACTGTATATCTCCCACATAGTAGCACCTGTGCATAAACTGAAGGAATTTTTTGTTATTTAGTATGTGATGAACAAAAACCTCTTTCACCTTTGAAACATTCCTTACCATTATTTCAGAAACTGGTTTTGTACTAAACTTGTCATTGTGTGCAGCAACTGACCTCAAAACATGCATAACCAAGAATAACTCATTCATTTCGATCATATCTTCTAATCCGGGAGCCGGTTATAGGAATGTGATATAACATTGGAAATATTTTTCCGAGCTTCTTCTGATGGACGCACTTGTGACATGTTTTGTGTTGAACATCATGTGCAAAACATCTAACAAAACTAGACATAGTAAGAGCTCATGTTGATCCCTGGTGACAGGCTACAAAGACTGGAACTAACAGGAAGATTACCACCATTGTTCCCACCTTCAAGATAACAATGAAGATTAATCAAGTGACCTTAATCATCCTTCAGTTTTTGATTTTTTATCAAATACTGTAAATACAGTAGATTCCGAATGAAATTTGTATAATATTGAAGAAACTATCGCCATTAATATCTCGACCAAACCAAATGTTGTAGAGAATATTCACGTTGGAAAATCTTCTTCTCCATCAGAACTGGAAATTTACTCCGCTCTCTTTCGCAAATTTAGAGATGTCTTTGCATGGTCATGTGAAGAAATGCCAGGCATTGACTTGAGAATTGTTGAACATGAAATTAAGATGTATCCAGATGTCAAACCAGTACGACAACGGCTTCGACCTGTCCATCCGAAGAAAGCCACTGCCATTAAAGTGGAAGTTGAAAATTTTTTGCATGCTGGTTTCATTTACCCTGTTCCTCTCACTGATTGGGTATCGAATATTGTTCCTCTAATGAAAAAACAACAATTAGAGTGTGCGTCGATTATAGGGATATAAATCAAGCGTGTTCGAAGGACAACTATCCTACACCCTTCATAAACCAGATAATTGATGAATGTGCTCGATGCGAAATGTTTTCATTCATGGATGGATTTTCTAGATACAATCAAATCAATTCTGCCCATAGGACCAGTCAAATACTGCATTTATATGTCCATGGGGCACATTCGCGTATCGTAAATTACCTTTCAGTTTGAATAACGCAGGGGCAACTTTTCAAAGGGCAATGAATTACGCCTTCCATGACATCAAACACATCATTCAACCGTATGTCGATGACCTACCAGCTCATTCACGAGAGTGGACTGATCATCCGCAGCATTTGAGAGCCATATTTCTACATTTCCGACACTACAAGATACGACTCAATCTGCACACGTGTGTGTTTTGCGTTGGTTCTGGTCGATTACTTGGTTTTGTAGTTCCTAAGGACGAAATTCGACTCGACCCATTTAAGGTTCAGGCAATCCTTGACATTCCTCCACCTTCAAATTTACTTTAGATTTAGAGACTCCAAGGCAAAGCTAACTTTCTGAGGAGGTTCATTCCACATTATGTTGAACTCGCTAAAGGTTATACACGTCTTTTGAAAAAAGGAGTACCCTTCCACTAGGATCAGGTTGCACAAGCTTCCTTTGATGTTTTAAAAGATTCCCTGATAAAAGCATCATTAATGTACACTCCTGACTATCAAAAAGACTTTAACTTGTATCTCGCCACTACAGATACGACCATCGCCATGGTTTTAGTGCAAGAAGATAGTGGAATTGAACATCCAATATATTATTTAAGTCGCAACCTTAATGATACAGAAAGAAAGTACTCTTATGTTGAAAAATTGGCTTTAGCAACCGTTCAAGCAGTACAGAGATTTCGACACTACGTTCTCTTTTGCAAAACTACCATTGTGTCAGATTGCAACCCTATGACCTACATTCTATCGCGTCAATTGTTGGGGGTCAAATATTCCAAATGGATAGCCATTTTACAAGAGTTTGATCTGGAATTCACCAAATCCAAATCAAAGAAATCTCTCGTCTTTGCGGAGTTACTTTGTGACCTTCCCTCATCATCCAACGATTTAACATCCAAAGCATTAATCGTGGATGAGACTCTGTTTATGATATCGTCAAACAATCCGTGGTATGGAGATATACTGGTCTATCTCCAAACCCAAACTTTTAGGCCTAACACCTCTCGCTCTGAATAGTGACGTACTCAATACCAAGCCAAAGACTACCTGATCATTAGCGATACGCTTTACCGTCGTGGTGTCAATACAGTTCTACGAAGGTGCCTCACGCATGAGGAGGCCGAAAAAGTTTTGAATGATTGTCATTTAGGTGCTTGTGGGGGGCATCTATGTGGTTATGCTACTGCACAAAAGATATTGCGAGCAAGTTAATTTTGGCCCATCATATTCAGAGATTGCATAACTGCAGTCAGAAGTTGCCATGCTTGTCAGGTTTTTGATCGCAAAACCATATTACCACCTGAACCACTGCATCCAGTAGTTGTTGTTGGGCCATTCGCTAAATGGGGCATTGATTTCATGACATGTAACTCCACCTCAGCCATGGGCCATGGGTATATTATAGTCGCTATTGACTATTTTACAAAATGGGCCGAGGCGATTCCTACATTAAACAATAGTGGTGAAACGACTGCTCTTTTATTTTTTAATCATGCAGTTTATAGATTTGGTGTTCCATAGGCTATAGTCACAGATCATGGGTCTATTTTCACAATCACATGATGATTGAATTGACTCCCAAATTAGGACTGTCCCACAATAATTCTACTCCATATTATCCGTAGGCTAACGGACAAGTTGAAGCAATCAATAATGTCCTTAAGCGCATGTTGCAGAGAATGATTTGAGTCCACAAACGGAATTGGCATTTAATCCTGTACTTAGTTCTATGGGAATATAGGAATTCAATGAGAAATTTGACTGGATTTATGCCTTTTTAGTTGGTGTATGGTTTGGAAGCTGTCTTACCAATTCAGTGCGAAATCTCATCCCTCAAGCTTGCAATTGATCTGTTTCCCGAAAGTTCTGAAGAAGAGGCTCATTTCTTGGAACTAATCCACCTGGATGAAACCCGTCGTGATGCCACGTTGGCTAATGAAGCACATAAGAAATGTGTCAAGGTGAAATTTGACAAAAATGTCAAGCCTCGTGTCTTCTCAGAAGGTGACCTGCTTTACGATCTGGACTCCGACAAATTAGGAGCGGGTAAGTTCGAACCATTATGGATTGGCCCCTACATTGTTAAACGGGTATTGACAAAAGGAGCCTACGATCTGGTCGATTATGATGGGATCCCACTGTCACAGCCTCGAAACGGGTTGTATCTTAAACATTACTATGCTTGATTAAGTGTAGTAAACTCATTGTACATATGTTTTTATCGCATTTGTTTGTGTTTTCTTTTAGAGTTGTCATTTTAGTTAGGTAATCCACTTCGTGTTTTGTTGCAGATGTCAAACTTTTTGGAAACATTTGTTGGGTATGTCAATGGATCTAGTCATAGTACACAGAACCTATCTTCTGCAGCTTGGGCCATTTTCGCTCCAAGCGATGAGTTAGTGAGTTTCAGGGGGATATGTATTGGCCGATCGACGAACATCATCGCTGAGTACAACACATTGATTGAACTTCTCTCTAATGCCATTACATGGCGTATGTCGACTCGTTGTCAGGGTAGATTCACAACTCATCATTCTATAGCTTACAGGTGTTTATTCCGTTCAGAACCCAGCTATTTATCGCATGTTCCTAAGAGTCAGGATTATGGAAAGACATTTTGCTTCCATTCAATATCAACACATTTCCAGAAACTTAAAGACATTGATTAATTCATTAGCAAACTATGTGTTAGATAGACATTTGTAGCATTTGTAAAGAAATTATTTTACATCAACATTTACATCAGGATTGCATAAATTAACCAGAATAAAACTCCGAAAATAAAAAATACATAGCTGTTTATAGTTTTACAAAATGTTTTGTGTCCAATACAAAATTGTTCATCTGACCAAGAAACTCAAAATGAATGCAGAAAAACATCCTAGACTAATGATGCTGGTGATAACATGTCACTGCCTATGTGATCATGCGCAAGAGCTTGGTCCATCGACTCGGCACACCAGTTGTATGGCGTTGTAACCTCAAAGGTAACTCATCGGTCCTAACATCCTGAATACTGAGAGTGAGGCCCTTGATCTGATCCTGCAACACTGCCAGGGTCTCCAATATCTCTAGATCCCGAAGGATGGCCCTCCCTACAGCCTCTCCTGCTGGAGCGTCATCTGATGCCCATGGGTGTGCCACTGGTTGCACTAGTCCAATATCTGCACACACATATGAGTTTGATTAGTCTTGATAACATTAAAAAACACAAAAACATTATAAAATTGATAAACAAAGATGTGGTCAAATCATTTTACCTATAGCACTCCACTTCTCGCTAGCTGGTAACGCCAAATCCGGGTAGCCTCGGAAATCCATCTCGATGTATGGATACTCCGCAAATACCATCTCCTGAAATCGACTGGTGAAGTTTGACGGGGAAAACCACTCCAGAGCTCTAAAATCCCAAATTTGAAATGAAATGATGAAAATGAAAGGTAAAACTACTTTTTGTATTTACTATTCATGTAATTCAAGTAAAATGTTAGTTTTTAGTTCATTTTTCCTACATATATGTGTATTTCTAATCAATTTTATGGAGTGATTGAGCAGGTTAAACAAATCGTCGAAAGAAACTCATGTGCTAAACAGTGAATTGAACATCTTTTACCAACTTAACCAAGCATATGTTTCCTTGTTTCAAGCTTGTAAAAACAATGAAACCCACACCAAGCATAGTTCACCCACGGTTCAAGCTCGTTAAAAAATGAACCCACCTTGTGTAAATACCCTTTGTGATTGCCATGCTATCAACCTTTTGAGCCTTGGTTGTGTTCCTGTCACCTCCATTCTTTTGGCCAATCATACGCTTCCACTTGGTTGTTTACCATTTTGAGGAACAATTGTGACGAGTGGTCTTGTTAGCCAACCTCTTCCCAGAAATCACCATTTTTGAGAAGTTCCAAGCTTACCTGGAACCATTTGCTACCCTAAACACCACTCGTTCCTAAAAAACGAGCCTTCTTTAAACCCTTTTCAGACTTGTTAAATATGAAAAGATTGTCAAGCAATTGGCCTTTCCAGCTCGTTAAAGTGATTGGAAGTGCCATCCCTCCTGTATATTTTAATATTTTTCGGACCTGAGGGATTATCTCACGAAAAAGTTCGAGCACTTGTCTTTTTTGGCTCATTAAAGTGATCGAAAGTCATCCCTTTTGTATTATTTTAATCTTTTTCGGACCTAAGGGATTATTCTCCGAAAAAGAACCTCTGGAGTTTCCTTTTCATCCTTTTTCAAACAAATATGAAAAGGATCGAGTTATCCTTGTCGTTAAACTCATTAAAACAATAGCGACAAACTTGTCCACCTAGACAAGAACGAGTTTCACTATCACTAGACTCGTTAAAACATATCGGAAGGTTTGCCCGAAGGGCAAATTATAGAACAAGCATATGTCATCCTCCTCAAGCTTGAAAAAAATAAAGATGTACTGGTCAGCAATGACTGGGAAAAGGGGAAGAAAACTTGAAAACTTTATGGTAGCAGGTCGCTCTTGAACATGACACTTTCACTCCATCACCATGATTGAGTCGGGTTGGGTTATTCCCTTCACCAGTCACTTCACCATTGGTCTTTCACACCATCCATTTTTGGGGTTAATGCTACCAATTCATTTGTGTCACCAATATGTTCAAGAGAAGTCATTCAGTCGAGAATTCACCATCCAGTTGATGTCTCATCCACTACAATACCTTCAACCTTCATTTTTCATGACCACCATTCCTGAACCTTATGTCATCAGATCGTTTTCACCTCTAGAAAATCATTTGCCTCGTTTCGTGTCGTAGATGTGGGATACATTAAGGCCCTCCTACGATGAGTCACTTCTTGTCAAGATCAGCACATTATCCAAGAAGTTGACTTAGAAACAACCCTTTCAGTACTTTGAAGCTTGCTTGCCTCAATGGCAAGTTTCTCACTTCCGGCGACAAGTTGACATCAATGGCCTTCGAACGAAAGATTTTGCGTGGTGTTTGACATCCAATCATATATTCACACCACGTGAAGTGTACTATAGTACCTTGAGGGTCATTATCATTATCGGTGATTCCTCTCACGTCTATTAACAGCTTACAATATTGGCTGATAATCAGGCGATGTCTTTCCATGTTCGACTCCAGAACATCTCTTCACATGGATTGACTTGTACATCGAGCGAAGATTGAACGATATTGAAGACCCCAGATCTAGTTTCATCCATCCAAGCTGCGATATATTCAGGGATATAAAGACATCAAATGTACACAGAAGCTGCACAGATAGTTATCCAAGCCACTGAAGATGACTCTACATTTGAAGAATCACCAGTCTGCAACTGCAGATAACTATTTGTTCTATGTACATGAAATGAATTTATAAAGCTGAGTATGGGAATGCCCGCCTCAGCTAGATCATGAAAATTATATTATGATGATGTATTGTATTATATCTTATACAGGTCACCTTCCAGTTTTGAAACCTCGGATCCTCATGATAAAGAATTTCACCCGACATCAAATATTTACGACTTCATGCTTTAGGGGGGAATTATTATAGACATATTTCGGCACTTCAACCCCAATATCATATGTCAATAAAATAGGGCTCTTTAACCCCTAAAAGAGTTGTTTCATACCCTAAAAGAACATGGTCATCTGATTACATCATTCCCCAAAAGTTCCACCTAAAAAACCATCCAGAAATGGCCTAAACTAAACCATACTGACCGATACACTGGCCAGGTGCGATGCATACTGAGTGATACACTGCTCAGGTGCGATGCATATTGTTTGGGCCTTCTATAGGGTGCGATGAATGAGTATGGACAAATGTCCAAGACAGTTTACTAAGCGGATGCTCATAGAATCTTCTAGAAACTTCCCCTCTGACACTTGCCACTCTGAATTCGCCCAAGGATGAGTAAGAGATCTAAACTTCAGTTATCTCTCCTCTTGTGTAACAAAATGTAACAAGTGGAATGACACTAATCAAACCCCAAAGATGACTCACACCCTTGCACACATCTATAAATGGATCCCTCATCTAAGAGATCCAGGGGCTGGAATATTGTGAATTGTAAGTAAGTGTTGATAGTTTGAGGAAAGAGCATTGTATTGTTGGTGTAATCTTTCTATTTCATGAAGTGAAGAGGGCTTGATGCTGGGAGGATGATGCTGGATCATATAACTGGGTTGTAATTCTCCCTTCTATTTAATAAAGTTCTTCGAGTTTTCTTCCATATAACTCTGCAATTGTGAATGTTATTATTTGTGAATGCCATTGTATGTTCATTATATTTTTGATTCCGTAATGATTATGATATAATAGATCAAGATTCTTTGACGGTTCTTTGTTACTATTTTTCTATAGGTGCAAGCTCTATCAAGGGGGAGAGAGATCAAGCAAGGAGTTGAGCGGAAGATCTACGTTGGTTCCTTTATCTTTATCTTATCTTTTATACATAGAAGAAATCACAAATTTCTTTAAACTGTTGTTTCTAGGGTAGTTTCCAAACCTAGAGGGCTAGTCGATCGAAAAGACACTAGTTTTCCCAGAAACAAAAGGCACCCCCTCGCTTTATATGAGGGAATTTTATTGCATCTATGTAGATCTGTATTCTGAGTGAGGAAGAGAGAGGAGATTGAGAGCGAAGAGGGAAATGTAGCGGATCTGTTATAGGTTGTATCTCTTCAGTTTGCTAGATAATATAAAAGGAAGGCCTGGTTGTTTTTCTGTGGACGTAGCCCAAATTGGGTGAACCACATATATCTGTGTCTCTCTTGCTTTATGCATTTTCTATGTTTATATTTCTACAATATTTTATGTGTTCCATTTCTCTATAGTATATAATTTTATAACAGAGATAATCTAGGAACCTGCTCCCTACTACAGGAGGATAAATATTAAATAATAAATCAACAAGATATTATGGAATTATGGTTCCCTGCCATTTAATGCAGATTCCTAGCATTGGAGACCATATCCACGAATCAAGGGATTTTGGTGGGGAAAGCTTCCTCCTTTCATGGGGAATGATTCTTAATCATTTTTTATAATTACCAAGTCAAATTTTCCTCTAGGGGTAAATTTTTATTAGTTTTCTTGTGGAGAGAACTCATATTTTTGCAGATCCACTTTCATTTTTGTAGGGATGTAATTGTATTGATGGAAATAATGAATATTGGTGACATGTTCAACTTATAATTCTTGGTCTCCTCCATAGGAGTCTAAGTTTCCTTGGGCTTGGACATCTGATCCAGAATCTTTGCTTATAGATGTATGAAAAGAATCACATGTAGAAATTGCAGCTTAACACAGAAATCTAATGTGCACACATAAAACAAGAAGGAACACATAAAGGCATGACAAGAAGACAACCATACTTGATAATGGAGTTTGTCCAATTCAGACTATGTCTCCAGGCCATGCTCAACCAATGGGGAGGCATTCATATATTAAATGGCATGAAAAGAAGAGAATTGCAATCACCAGTTACATAAAAAGAGGCTTATACCTTCATTCTGAAAAATGGCTATGAAATGGAGACCTCAGATGGAGAAATGGATAGCACCAATGTTTCCGTGGCGTTGAGAGGGGCTAGAAACATATAAAACCTGTCCAAATCAAACAAAATTCACTATTGACCACCTAAAAGCTCTCTTGCCTCGAATTGCATGTTGAAAATCCTCCTCCTGTACACTGTTGCATGCCTTGGGCTTTATAACACAATGCCACTTAAAAATTAGTGTTTTTTTATTTATAATAGAGGTCATTCAGATGGAAGAGTCAACGAGTGCAAAAAACCTTAAAAATAGGCCTTTTTGGTTCCAAGCGATAATACACAAAACATTGGAAAAACCCGACCAAAAAGCCTTTTACCCGGATTTCAAATTATTGGCCCTATAGACCCATCGGGTCCACGCTGATCACAAATCACAAATCATTGGTTCAAAGGCCTAGTGTATTGGGGGATGGCCGATCGTCGATATGCCGATCCGCTGATCGTCGACATCGGTGTATCACATCGGCCCTGTCGCATCGGCATCAGCCCAGGGGTCATGCCTTTGGCATCAGTCAACACCAATCGTCGACATCGATAGTTGTTTTCGCACATAGCAAGCCCCTAAATCCGATTGATCGGAGATCGCTGATTGAGGGTTCTGTTGTGCCTCCTTAAGCCCGCCTCTTAGACTTCTCCCATTGCAATTTTGCCTTTCAAAGGTTGAAAGCCATTTTTAAGAGAAAAATGCCTCATTTTCAAAGGAACTAAGGCAAACTATTTCTGCCACAACTTCATCATCCGGCCTCAGATTGGAGTGTCATCCACACCATTGGAATCAGGGCAATGAGTACTTTGATCTAATGTCAGGATACTTTCTTTTCTGCCACTTTGAATTTTGAGGTTTTCCATGCCACTGTATCTGAAGATCCACTTAGATCAATCCTCCCCATTGAGGAACTTTTGGACCGCCAAAAGCTTTCACTAGTCAATTGGCAAGGGAGGGAATTGTTCCCTCACCCTTTCCTTCTCCAGCCATTTGGCCTTGCTGGGGTGCATTTCCTTGAAACCAGCTCGAAGTTATTCCACATCTCCTTGCCGTGAAGTCCTGGTCCTTCTGTCAAGGATGATGTCTTCATGTAACTCATTGAGATATTCTGGTGCAAAATCATCAACTGTAGGAGCTGTTCCCACCTCATCGGTGTCCATGATCAATGGTGGTTCATATAGCTTTAGTTCTCCACATTCACAACTGAGTACATTTGCATATACATTGGTAAATCAAGATGAAAGGCATTGTTCCCAATCTTCTCCAAAATGGTGAATGGACCATACAAGATTGGTCACAATTTCTTCCCTTCTCCCTTCATCCCGTCCTTATTGATGTGGAACCACACTTTGTCGCCCACTTGGAATTGGTGGTCGACTCGGTGTTTGTCATGTCGAGACTTGTAACGGGCTTGACTTTTCTCCAACTGCTCTTGCATTGCGTAGTGAATCAATTGGATTCGCTGAATGAATTGTTGAGCTTTGTCCCTATCATTATGTCCACTAGAGCCATCTTCCCTTCCAAAGACCATATCAAAAGGGTCCTTTGGTGGGTAATCGAAGCATGTCTCAAAAGATGAACGTTGCATAGATGAATGCACTACTCGGTTGTAGGAATGTTGTACATATGGGAGATGCTCATCCCACAACTTGGGATGTTTCCCACAATAGCCTTGTAACAAATGTACCACGGTGTGGTTGACAACCTCTGTCTATCTATCAGTCTGCGGATGAAATGCCATGCTTCTTTTCAATTTGGTGTCCATCATCTTCCATAGGCTGGTCCAAAACTCTTCGAGAAAGCGAGAGTCTCGATCTGACACAATCGATGTGGGTAGCCCAAAATGGACCCAAACATGCTGAAAGAAAAGAGAAGCAATCTGCTTTGCAGTGATTTGCTTTTTACAAGGCATCAGAATACACATTTTGCTAAAATGGTCAATGACGACATACAAATAGTCATGACTCTTCCTAGACAAAGGCAAACCTCCTACAAAGTCCATTGAGACACTTTCCCATGGACGACTCAGAATAGGGAGTCCATTGAAATAGAACACATCACACAACCCTTTACATAGTGAGTCACAATGTTTTTCATATGATGCCAAAAACAAAATCTTTGTACATGACATAATGTCTTTTTGACACCAAAGTGTCCAGACACAAGAGAGGTGTGGGCCTCTCGAATTACATGTACTCTTTCCCTTGTGGGAATACACAATTTACCAAGGTGATACAACAGTTTCCCCTGCAAGTGATAGTTGTCCACCTGTGAACCATGGGTTAGTTTTGCATAAACCTCCTTAAAGTCATCATCGTTAGCATATTGTTAAGCATAACCCTCAAAAGACAACGAAGCATTATGCAAAATAATAGAAGCAGAAATAGGAGGGTGAGATAACATATCAGCCACTTTATTGCTAGTGCCCTTCTTATACTTTATTACCAGATGAAATTGTTGAAGAAAACCCATCCACCTGAAATGACAAGATTGCTGCAACTTGGTTTGTGACTGAAGGTACTGCAAGGGCTGATGATTTGTATGGATGATGGTCTCCTTATCGATCAGGTAGTGTTTCCACTTTTTCACACTCTGCACCAAGGCATAAAGCTCCTTGTCATAACTGGGATATTTTATCACAACTTGAGAAAACTTCTCAGAATGGTAACAAATTGGCTTCTTGTGTTGCATCAGTACAGCTCCCATGGCATAACCGCTGGCATCAGTTTCGATCTCAAATGGTTGTTGGAGATCGAGTAAGGCTAAGACTGGTGTGGTGCTGACCTTTTCCTTCAATATTTCAAAGGATTTCTGTTGTCTTCTTCCCTATTGGAAGACCTGTTTCACACTTGCCAATGTGCAAAGGCACTGCAATAATAGCGAAATTAGTAATAAATCTCTTCCAATACTGGACTACACCTAAAAAGATGTGGACCTCGGTTACACTAGTAGGCTTAGGCCAATTTACAATTGCTTCAACTTTAGAGGGATCAATCTTTAACTGACCATGACCAACAATATGACCTAGGTAACCCAAAGAGGTTTTCCCGAACTCACACTTTGACAACTTTACATAGATTTTATCTTTTTTCAATACATCAAGCACTTTCCTTACATGACACACGTGTTCAACCCAACTTTTACTAAAGGCAAGTATATCATCTAAATATACAAGAACAAATTCATCAATGAAAGGCTAAAAGAGATCATTCATGACCCTCATAAAAGTGGCTAAAGTGTTGCAAAGTATGAATGGCATCACCATCCATTCGAATGGCCCCTTCTTGGTCTTGAAGGTGGTTTTCCACACGTCCTGCTCTACAATTCGAACCTGGTGATAACCACTGTGCAAATCCAATTTTGTGAAATAAACAACATTCTTTAACTAAACTAATAGGTCATCAATGCATGGAAGAGGGTAGCGATTTTTCACCGTGATCTTGTTTAGCACACAGTAATCCACGCACATCCTCCATGTGTCATCTTTCTTTGGCACTAAGACAATCAATGAACCACACGAAGAAGTGATCGGCCTGATGACCCCTTGGTCCAGCAATTCCTGCACTTGTTTCTTGATTTCCTCCATCTCGATGGTCGACATCCTGTACATGCCAATATTTGGCAAAGGAGTTTCATGCTGCAAATGGAGCTCGTGTTGGATTTCCCTCTTCGGAGGTAATCCCTTCAGTTCCTGAAACAAATCATCATAATTAGAAATTAATTCAAATAATTCCTGTTTATGTTCCTGATCACAACCCTGGAAAGCATTAGCTAATTCTGCCTCTTTTTCCCTTACAACCATAAGCATGCAACCCTTACTGGAATTCACTAGCCTTTTCATTTGTCTAGCACTTACAAGGCTAGCATTGATTTTATTTTGATGAGCCCTTACTATATATTCTACCCCATCTTTTGTGATTTGGTATTTGTTTTCATGACGGAAAAGCACTGCCTTTCTATCATATAGATACGAACTCCTCAACACCATGCCACAAATATCTAATGGAATTACATCCAGTTCAACTTCGTCCACTAGCTTAGAAGCGATCATAAATTTTACTTTACACTGCTTGGTCACATTCAGTTTTTCTTTATCATGTATCCATCCAAGCGGGTAAGGTTTCAGGTGTGGTTTTGTTTCTAAGCCAAGTTTCTTTACTAGGGATTCTGTGATTAAATTTGCTTGGGATCCAGTATCAAACAGAGTTTCCACTTTAGTATGATTTACAACAACTCTAATATGAAACAGTTCAATTCTCTTTCGATCATCAGGAAGGGACTCATTTACAGAACTAGTGCCTTCATGCGATTCAGAATTAACATGAGGTGTAAGAGTACCTTTTGTTCATATGGCTATGATTAACACTTCATCTCCGGAATCCGATCCAAGGTCTTGCTGCGTAATTGCCACTATCTTCTGCTTCCTTTTCCTCCATACTTCTTTGGACGCTTTTTTGGGTGTTGTTTCCAACAGTGATCGTCATCATGGCCTTCCTTTTTGTAGTGATTGCAATACGACCTTTCTCCTTCTTTGGCTGCTGCTGTCTTCTTCTCCTTTCCTTTCCATTTTGCTTTAGATTTGCCATTGGGAGGTTTGAACAATGGTTTTCTAGAATGATCATCTCTTTCACTTTTTCCCATGTTCTCAGTATGAATTGCTTTTACGTTGGTTGCATCAATAATGGTTGGTTCAAACAACAATAATGAATGCCTAATGTAACTATGCAATGAGCCAATATACTTAGTTACAACTCCAAGTGTATCAAGTGCAATACCCAGATTCAGTGCTTGCTTTCTAAACTCCTCTGTAAAACTCTGAACATCCTGACCTTTGCCTTGCCTTAAATAATGCCAGTTCATTAAAGCTTTTTACTTGTATCCTAAAGGATAAAATTGTTCCTTTAACGTAGAAACAAAATCAGGTCATGAGGAAAAGAGGTTACCCACATTCTTATTGTGCTACAATTTGCTCTCCCACCAAACGAGAGCGGTGTTGCTTAGCCGTAGAGAGGCCAGCTGAATCTTTGCATCATCCTCCGTGATCTACTAAATCCTGTAGTAGACCTCAATTTGCCTAATCCAATTATTAAGCTTCTCTACGTTACTTTCACCATTAAACACGGGAAGATCAAATTTCACATCTAATTTAAAGAAAGGTTTCTTAAATTCATCCTTTGAATTTCTACGATTATGGTGGTGAGAGGAAGGAGAACCTTCACTAGCTGAAGGAGAATGAGGGGGTTCTTCTCCACCCTTCCCATGTCCTAAACCTTTCTCTTCTGGGTTTCTCTACTCTTCTTTCTCTAGCCTTAAAACCAACTGACTGATATTCTCTGCCATTGAATAGAAGGTCTTGTAGAAATTGCGCTCCTCTTCAAGATGAGCTTCATCTTCTGCCATGTTTCTCCTTTGATGTGCACGCCTAGCTTCGGGATTGAAAGGCTCTAATTCCCCTTCGCCTCTTCGGAGTCTATCTCTTGTTAGTATACAAACATGCAATTCACATCTAAAAAGACCTGCTATGATACCACTTGATCCATAATTTTTTTGCTTATAGATGTATGAAAAGAATCACATGTAGAAATTGCGGCTTAACACAAAAATCTAATGTGCACACATAAAATAAGAAGGAACACATAAAGGCACGACAAGAAGACAACCAGACTTGATAACGAAATTCTTCCAATTTGGACTACGTCTCCGAGCCCCGCTCGATCAATGGGGAGGCCTTAATATATTAAATGGCATGAAAGAAGAGAATTATAATAACCAGTTACATAAAAAGAGGCTTATACCTCCATTCTGAAAATGGCTATGAAATGGAGACCTCAGATGGAGAAATGGACAGCACCAATGCGTCTGTGGCATTGAGAGGGGTTGAAAACATATAAAACTTGTCCAAATCAGACAAAATGCACTATCGGCCACCTGAAAGCTCTCCTGCCTCGAACTGCATGCTGAAAATCCTCCTCCTGTACACTGCTGCGTGCCTTGGGCTTTATAACACAATGCCGCTTAAAAATCGGAGTTGTTTTGTTTATAATAGAGGTCGTTTAGATGGAAGGGTCGGCGGGCGCAACAAACCTTAAAAATAGGCCTTTTTGGTTCCAAGCGATAATACACAAAACATTGGAAAAACCCGACCAAAAAGCCTTTTACCCAGATTTCAAATTATATGAAATTGGCCCTATAGACCCATCGGGTCTGTGTTGATCACAAATTGCAAATTGTTGGTTCAAAGGCCCGGTGTATCGGGGGATGGCTTATCGTCGATACGTCGATCCGCCGATCATCAATATCAGCGTATCGCATCGGCCCTGTCGCATCGGCATCGGCCCAGGGGTCCTACCTTTGGCATCAGCTGATGCCGATCGCCAACACCGATCGTCGACATCGCTAGTTGTTGTCACACATAGCAGGCCCTCGACTCCGATTGATCAGAGATCGCTGATCGGGGGTTCTGCTGCACCTCCTTAAGCCCGCCTCTTGGACTTCTCCGATTGTGATTTTTCCTTTCAAAGGCTGAAAGCCATTTTTAAGAGAAAAATGCCTCATTTTCAAAGGAACGAAGGAAAACTCTTTCTGTCACAACTTCATCATCCAAATTCGGATTGCAGTGTCGTTCACATCGTTGGAATCAGGGCAACGAGTACTTTGATCTGATGTCCGGATACTTGCTTTTCTGCCACTTTGAATTTTGAGGTTTTCCATGCTACTCTATCTGAATATCCACCTGGATCAACATCCTAGGAGCCTCATATCCCTTTTGTATCATTTACCTTCCTTCTTTTCACTTCTTATTCACATGCATATCTTGTTCTTGTCTTTCTTGTATTTCTGCATTTAGTATTAATGATTTCTTGTTGTAGGAGTGGGTCAAATGGTTGAAGTAAGCTATTTTGGAGGATCACAAGCATCATGTAATCATTGGAACAACTTTGGAAGTTCATAGTAATCATTAAGCTACTTGCATTAGGTTTCTTATTCCCAAATATAGATTTCTGGAAGTCCCTTGTGGCAAAGAACATTAAATTTCTGCTATTTTTTAGAGCATGCTAACAAGCTTCAATCGAGTTGATTCCACTTGCATTAGATCACAAAAAAATTCTATTTAATAAGAAAAATTACCCCATTGCATTTGCACTTGATTAGGTTAGGAATTTGATAGATTTACTAGCTCACTAATTCTCGAATTTCTAGATTTTAGACTAATAATTTTCTGCCATTTTTTAGCATGGGTTAACAGAGGTTTTTTTGAGTGATTCCACTTGGAATGGAGACCTAAGACATATTAGTAAAAAAAAAATATCGTCCAATTTTGATGTGATTTGGTTGGTCATTCAGTGAATTATAACTCCCTATAGCAAGTATGTTGTTTCCTATAGTAAACTATATGAAACCCTATAGCAGCCTTCCAACATGTATATACTTGCCCAGATTCACTCAAGAAGCTTGGTTATTGTCCCTTAGTGTTGAATCATGACCCATAGGCTCTGAATAAATGATCAGGGAAGACTAAAGACCACTAAGTACTTGCCTCTTTACCCATGCAAAACATTTCAGCGATTCAGGGTAATGGACAAATTTATGAAATAGATAATATAATGATGATTTCCACATCTAATGAACCTTTTTAATGGATCTAAACTCTTTGAAATGTAATGGTCGATATTTATTTCATGACCTTTACTTTATGCAATTAGAATAGTTTTCTTTCGTTGTATTTTCTTTCTTGCAATAGGTTACGGTTTTCATTTCGAGCATTTCAGTTTCTGCAATTCATTTAGGATTTGATTTCATTACATGCACTCCATTACATCATGACATCGAAGGAAGGACAATTGGATGATGCACATATAGTGTCAATACCTCTTAATTTTTTATGAACCTCGAGCCGATAATCAAAGTTGGTAGCCTTTGGAGTGCAACATTCTTGTTGCAATACCAAGGCTCATCGCTATTGAGACTATTTTGGACTCAAAGCAAGAAGATCATGGAAAATTTTACTTAGGAGGTGAATAAATAGGTGGAGAGAAACCAGGGGATCAACCTTCCTCCATAAATGGTTTGTGGGATATTCATCCCTCTATGATTCAGGAGACTAATAAGGTTAGAGCATATAGTACTCGTAGAAAATTTTTAATCTTGATGGGTTGTAGCAACTTCAGCTATAGTTACCTCAACCCCTATGTCCTCCCATCCAACTCGACAAAGTTTCATCCCTTCAAGTGTCACAAACTTCGATTACAGCTTAATCAATGATATTAAGAAGTTAAAATCTAATGTCTTATTAGATGATCTCCTCGCTTTGAACTAGCCTGAACTCCTAAAGGTGATTGAAAACACTATTAAGAGTGTTGAGAGAAGCAGTGCATTTAAGAGTGTCTCTCAAATAGATAACTCGTTGGATAATAAATTGATAATCGGTGGCAATTCTCTATTAGGGAAAAACAACCACGTTTGAAACACCTCCTTTCTTGTTAACATTTGTGATTTCTAATAGGAATGTTCATAATTGTATGCTTTATTTAGGAGCCTCAATGAATGTGATGCTCATGTAGTTACACAAAAATTAGGGTTTCAGCCTTAGTAGTGTATCACCAACGTTTTTCAACTTGATTGATCCAATGTTACTATGTTGGGGACTCTTATGAATGTCCTTATCTGACTAGCTTCTAATCTTAAATTTTTCTAGACCATTAACATTTTTTTAGTCGACATTATTGATCATTATGGTATGTTACTCAATTGGGACTATTCATCGAAATTGAATAGTTATTTTTCCACTAGGTTGGTCCCATATGTGGTTATGTTATAGGGGAAAAGATAACAAACTAAGGAAGATCGTGAAAGATATATGAAGTATGTGGTGATTGATTTGGAAGCCCCTAATCAACCTGCATTTTTTAATAATTATATTTGGGGAAAAAAATTGTCGACACCTATTTTGGAAACTTCCATGGAGACTAATCACCTTACGTAGATTCTTCCATACTATCAAAACTAGCTAATGATCAACAACCTTCAATTGTCAAAGGTCTTATGCTAGACTCAGATATAATATATGTAAAATCAAGTGTCAAATTTTGGTCATTATTTTCGATGGCTCCAAATTTAAGGAGGGTTTAGGTGTTGGTTGTTCTCATAGATGAAAAGGGAAATGATTTTTTTGTTGCTTGTAGACTAGAGTTCGAGTGCACAAGCAACACTATAGAGTACGAGGCCTTGATTTAGGGACTGAAGAAAGCAATGTATCTTAACGTTAGGTTCTTAAAGGTATTTTGTGACTCTGATTTTGTATTTAAATAGGTACATATTTTAATTTACTATACCTTGAGTCATTTCAAAAACTACTAACATGAGGCATGGAACCTAATTAATTGTTTTTTTGTATTCAATATTTTTTTGTTCCTTGTTTTCAAAATATTGATGCTGACTTATTGGTTAACATTACCTTTAACTTAATTCCTTCTGAAAATTTCTTCACTAATTCCTTTTATGTGGAACTGATGTAGAAGCATATAGTTCCAAATAATGTTACAAATTGGGAAGTCTTTGATTATGATGCCCATATATTTAACTTCCTTTACATGGAAGGAACTTTCAAAGATTCAATCATCGACAAATAAGTAAATAACCAATCAATCCAAAAGTCTTCCCCTAGCACAACAAAAATACCTGCAAATTCAATCCCAAATTCAACAATGAGACTTGAAAAAGTCACATTTATCTTTTGTTTTTTGTTGACAGTCAAACAATGACATTTTGTTGGAATGTCGTCATTAAAGGGAGGAAAAACAATCACAAGTCCCAATTAAGCTCGCTTTCATTTGGCATGATAACCTCCAACTGATATGTTGTCTTGTATCAACAAATTAGTAAAATGATATTCAATTTTATTTTCGTATCAACACATGGAAAGTCTGCAAAATAGACAACGTATACCTTGGAGTCCTTAATATGCATATCTTATATGAAACAATAGTAGTATGGGGAAAATGAGAAATAATGAGGAATTGGGTAAAGGATTAAAGGTTGAAAATTGTGAATTAAAGTGAAAACAAGTACCAAAACTAGAACCTAGAGTTTATTATTTCAAACAGGTATGCTTTTGGTGATGCATATAATTAAGGAGATGGGGTTAGATCCTGGGTTTTTGATTTTCATTTCTCATAGGCACTAGGGTTTGAAATATATTTTCTCAAAAAAATCCTTTCGATTTATCCACCCTTCTCTTGCAAAAGTAATTAACACTGCGATGGCACTAAGGGCAGGAGGGGAGTCCACTCCTTCCGAAATTCCCTTAAAGGTAAACATATCCAAACAGACGACAACCATGACCTTAAGGGAAGGACTTCTAGCTCTTCACAGGTATCAATTTTGGGTGACAAATGGAAACATGGTTTGAGAGGACAATGTATACCAAAGGCCACTACAAACTCTAGATTCATCATATCCTCAAAATTCCTTGAAGACCATCAAACGTAGATGAGAGACCATGCTTTTATTTTCAAATTCATTGGAATTTGGCCTCCCGAAATGGATCTCAAATGGTAGATTCAACAGAATTGGAAACCCAAAGGTGAGTTTGATTTAAGGTTGGATGAAAAAGGTTTTTCCACTATTATTTTCTCTAGTCTAGAGGATAAAGAGTGCATTTTTGAAGGTGAACCATATTTCTACAATAATGCAGGGTTATGCAACTGCCACTAGGAAGCTTGTTTCAACCTGGATAAGGAGGAATTTGTTGCAGCCTCGGTCTGGGTAAGGCTATATTCCCTCCCTATTGACTTCTGGATCTCAAAGATTCTTGAGGGCATTGGATAGGCACTTAGGAGGTTTGTCAAAGTTTTTGAAGTGACTTGACGAGAAAGAAATATGTCATATGCATGTTTATGTGTCTATATGAAAATATCCCAACTATTACCGAAATCCGTAGAGTTGGATTACTAGGGTGAAATTTGGAATCAAAAAATTGACTATGAACATGTTCCATTCAAATTCTCTCTCTATCATGAGCATGGTCATCTTATTCGGGATTTTCCACTACAAAGAAAAGAACAAGAAGTTGGAAGCCTTCTAGAGAATGATGGTCACCAAGGTCTCCACAAGGCGGCGAAACTAGAAGAACCGAATCCCTCCAAATGTCATGTCGATGGAAGACAATAACTCTTTCTCTGCTATGGAAGTCCTGGAAGAATATTTCAATAATATTGAAGGTACCACGATGGTAGATAGCTCAGTAGAATACATCTTAGACAAAAAAGCACAAATTGAAGGATGAAGACCCCCAACAAAGGGACTTTGACTTCTTTGGCTTACTAGGGTTTGATGAAGTCGCTCAGCTGCTCACTCAATATTCCAATGAACCCTTCAGAGAATAACATGTTTTGGTTGGTTTGATTAATGACTGGGTATAGCAATATCTCATGGAGTTAACAAAAGAGGATTGCAAATGATATGTGAATGAGTACCTCTCTTGGAAAATGAAATGTCTACAATCCTTGGGAAGTACTCAAGGACCTAAATTTGTTCAAGCTCTCTAGGAGAAAAGAAAGGAAATACTCCTTGAAGACCTAACCAAGGATCTTAAAAACAAAAGATAAAGGAACCTAAAGGAGTCAATGTTGTCTGATCAATAGAATTTAGCTAATGCTAGCTAGGTAATAACCTTTCCAGATGCAACCCTCCAAACATCTACTTTATCCTCATGAAAATGCTCTCATGGAATATCTGAGAGCTTAATAGTAAATGGAAACAACAATATATTTGAGACTGAATAAGGAAGGAAAAATTGACGATTGCGATTTTGCAAGAAACAAAAGTGATGGGTGATAAATTGACACAAATTGCATCCCACTATGGAAAGGATGAAACTCTATTGCTTTGGAAGAAAAAGGAAGTGTTGGGGGTTTGGTTATATGATGGAACCCTAGTGAGGTAGTGATCTGGATCTTGGGGAGAGGCCCCCAAGATCTGAAAAATTAAAATTCCAAAAACATATGAGAACACATAGTGAAAAAAACCACCAAGAAACTTTTTATTAAAATAGAGAATAATTGTAAAAGCTACATTTTGGTGGGAAATATATCATTTTATAAAATGTGACTTGTTACTCATAGCCTTTTTTAGTTACAATACCACATGTAAATTCCATGAGTGGGTAAATACCATGGGTGAATTAATACCATGGATGGATGCCACTTATAATACCATGGGTAAATTCCATGGGTGGATGCCACTTACAATACCATGGATAAATACCATGGGTGAATGAATACCATGGGTGGATGCCACTTACAATACCATGGGTGGATCAATACCAAGGGTGGATTCAACTTACAATACCATGGGTAAATTGCATGAGTGGATGAATACCATGGGTGGATGCCACTTTCCATTCAGATCATTCCTCCCTCCTTAAGAAGAAATGGTCCTCATTGCCTGAAGTTTCTTGTTGAGAAGCCTTTGTTGAATATGAATAGCCACTAAAGGAAGGGTTTTGTGTGGTTAACCCATAATCATGATGAAAAAAGATCCAAGGATAGATATACCTTGTAATCCTTGTGACCAACTGTGATACTAATAGTGTGCAACCTAGAAAATGGAATTCAATGAAGCGTGGGTTTGTGGATGACCCATAACCATGACAAATGAAGATCTGAGGATAAAGATACCCTGTAATGCTTGTGACCAACTATTATACTAATAGTGTGCGTCGTTGCAAATGGATTTCGATGACAAGGGTTTTGTGAAGTTGACCCATAACATTGGGTTTGTGGGTGACCCATAATTGTGATGCTTGTCATTCTTCTTGGTAAATGTATGGTGGCATGTTTGGTAGATTCTCCTATCTAATGGGACATTGTATAGAATTATTTCACATTATTTTTTTTCTAGCAATAGACCTCTTGTTGCAACTTTTTTGATAACTTCTGTTACGGACGATGAAATCAAATTCTATCAAAGACTCATTTGAAGTATTAAAGAGATATTTCTATTGATATAATATACTTGAAATTTGATGACCTTTGAAGTGAGAAAATGATTCTTGAACCTCATGGTACGCGCGGTCACGCAACATTCTAGACATATGTAAATTCAATTGCTCATATCTCTCAAACTGGGAAACAAAATCAAATTTCGTAAACAACCCATTTGAGCTAACAAAAAATCATTTTAAATGAGATATACTTCAACTTATAAAATGATTTGTGGAGGTCATGGAACTTGCATGAATTTTACTGAAGATTTTTTCTATGTTTTTCATCCATCATTGTGCTTCAAACCCTCGTTCCTATGGAGTCGTAACCTTCTCTGATACCACTGATCTAGATCAATTAACAAAAAGATGGAGCCGTAACCTTCTCTGATACCACTAATCTAGATCAATTAACAAAAAATGGAGCCGTAACCCATTTAAGCTAACAAAAAAATTGAAATGCCAAAAATATATTAGAACATACAATAAACAAAAACACCAAGAAACTTTTTATTAAAATAGAGAAGAATTGTAAAAGCTACATTGTGGTGGACAATATTCCATTTTACAAAATTTGACTTGCTACTTATAACCTTTTTTAGTTACAATACCACAAGTAAAGCCCATGGGTGGGTAAATACCATGGGTGAATGAATACCATGGGTAAATTCCATGGGTGGATGCCACTTACAATACCATGGATAAATACCATGGGTGAATGAATACCATGGTTGGATGCCACTTACAATACCATGGGTAGATTCCATGGTTAGATAAATACCATGGGTGGATCAATACCATGGGTGGATGCCACTTGTAATACCATGGGTAAATTACATGGGTGAATGAATACCATGGGTGGATGCTACTTTCCATTTAGATCAGGTAGAATTTTGAGATTGGATGGCCACTTTTAGAGTTCTTACAAGGCGGTTCGGCTATATAGGAACCAAGGAGTTTGTATTTTTAAAAGAATTATATAGTCCCTCCTCCATGAGGGATAAAATAATTTTTTTTCAACAACTTTTTGATACCAAAAAAATAGTGGGGGACTCCCTATGGATTGTTGGGGGAGAATTCAAACTCATCAGATCATTGCAAGAGAAAAAAGGAGGGGTAAGAAGACTTGACCAAACATCGATTGCCTTTGATGGCTATATGCAATAGTTGAAGCTAGTAGGCATACGCACAATTAATGGTTTATTCACATGGAATAATTGACAAGGATGTTTTCATCAAATAGCCAGTCGGTTGGAAACATTCCTCCTATTTGAAGGCATCTTACACAAGGATAGTTTCTTTAAGGCCTCCATCCTTCCTTGTATGGGATCAGATCATTGTTTGATCCTACTGGAACTTGACTTGAAGGAAGGTCCCTCCAATCGTCCCTTCTGTTTTGAACGCTTTTGGTTATAGAATCCCTAGTTTGTAGAATTACTAAGAAAATGGTGGGAGGAGCTAGACATCAAATGAAAGACTAAAATGAAAGATTTCTAGCTTAAGTTGAAGGATTTAAAGCCTAGAATAAAACAATGAAACAAGCATGTTTGTGGAAATATCTTTGAGGGTAAGATACTTTTTGAAAATAAAATTGCAAGGATACAACAATGAATTATAATTGAGGACGATCTCTAGAATTTGTAACAAAAGATGGAACCACCCTCATCAAATTGGAACAAAGACATAAATAAGAGGAAGAAATATGGAAGCAAAAATCAAGGATTCAATGGCTTCAAGAAGGGGATCACAACTCAAATTTTTTCAGAACTCCATGATTTAGTGCCATCACATTAATATAATATTCTCTATTATATCAGAAGATGGGGAAAGGAAGATACAACACTAGGATATGAAACATGTATTGATTACCTATTATAAGGACATTCTCACTGAGCATTCATATGGTAGACAACATGATATCAATGTTGTACTTCAACACATTCCAAGGTTAGTCAGTAATGACCAGAACACTGCCCTGATGAGGCCAATTTCCTTCCAAGAGGTGGAGATGGTAGTCATGAATATGCCTAAAAATAATGCACTTGGCCTCGATGGCTACACTTCATATTTATTTCAAACCTGTTGGATATTTTTGGGAAAGGAAATCCAAAAACTAATAGAAGAATCGTGATAAACAACATCTTTACACCCTACTCTCAATGATACCTTTTTCACCCTGATTCCCAAAGTTGGTCAGTAAAAGAGTCCTAATGGTTTCAGATCAACTATGCTTTGCAATGTCATATACAAAATCATCTCATCATTGATAGTCAATTGATTGAAGCCAATCCTTCCATCTCTCATATTGCCCACTAAACTAGTTTTGTAAAGGGTCATCAAATTACTAATGGTATCGATGCAACACAAGTAATCATTCACTCCCTCAGGTTGAGTGGCCAAGTATGATTATTAAACTTGATTTATCTAAAGAATATGATTACATCAGTTGGACTTATTTGTTTCAGGGACTCAGAGCCTATGATTTCTCTGAATAATGGATATTGTGGGTATCTTCCCTCATATCTACAGTGTTATTATCTATTCGTATCAATAGTTCTCCCTCGTATACCTTTACCTCCTCTAGAGGTTGGAGGCAAGGAGACCCATTATCTCCCTTCTTATTCATTATAGCGATGGAGGGGTTTGGGAGAATTATTCAGAAATCGTGTTCACTGGGGCACGTACATGGTTTACATTTCTATGGAAAAGAAATTCCTATCTTGCACCAACAATACGTTAATGATGTGGTTCTCCATGGGCTACCCACAATGAAAGAGGGGCATGGTATCACCAAAATTATCCAACTTTTCATGGATGCATCTGGCACATTAGTAAACATAGATAAGACAAATATCTTATTTTTCAATTGCATAGAGATTGTTCAGGATTAGTCGACCCAAGTATTAGGTTTTAAGAAAGGTCATCTTCCTTCCAAATACTTCGGGGTACCTCTGGTCATACAATCTAACCAGGTGGAATCTTGGGAAGACCTCATAGAAAAGACTCGGAATAGGTTAAGTAATTAGACTTTCAAAGCAATAAATTTCCCAAGTCGCCTTACACTACTAAAAGAAACCTTACAAACAATCCCAAATATAAACTAACAGTCATGCGTGGGTCATGCCTATTCCCTTAGTAGTTACTCAATGCTTCTGCTCATTATGAAGTGAATTCTTGTGGAGGGGTGCTACTAAAGAGTGAAAGTGGGCTCCGATTGGATGGGACCAATTGAATAAACCTAAGCTCATGAGAGGTTTGGGACTTTGGGATCCATAAATAATCATTTAGGATTATGGTATGAAATTATGGTGGCTTTGTGTTCATGGATGCCCACAATTTTGGAAGCAAATTTGGAAAAGGAAATACTTACCTCTTGTTATCCAAGATGAGAGAATACATTTTGATGGAACTATCAAAGGGTCCACTATCTAGATCTAGGCTATAAAAGGTAAAGATCTTATTAATCGCCATGCTTTCTAGGATATCAAAGATGATATAATTGTGACATTCTGGGAAGAATCTTGGCAACAATTTTCACACTTGGAAGAGTCTCAAAAGTTTCAACCCGTACAAACACTTTCCAAAAGCCTTGATGCTCATAGGTTGGTAGATTTTTGGAAATCTATCACAAATAATCAAGAATGGAGGGTGTGGAAGGATAGAGATGCCTGGCCACGCAATGATTACAGGATAGAGATGATTGGCCACTCAATGATGACAACTACCCCTGGAAGGAATTTAAAGAATTACTAGATAATAGGTAGATTAGAGTCTTGCAACATTCACATATTTTATGACGGGGACAGATTCAATCATCAGGCGCATTTTCGTTGAAATAAGCATACGATATACTTACAAGTCTTCATAATTGTAACAATGCAGTTTTTTGGAAGAAACTGTGGGACAACAAATGTTGGCCAAAAATCACAACTTTTCTTTGGTTGCTTGCACTAGGACGCACTCTTACATGGGAACGATTACGAAGAAAAGGATATGAGGGCTCATCAGCTTGCCCTCTATGCTTTAAAGGAGAAGAGACAACAAAACACATTTTTGTGACTTCCACCTTTGTGCATTGTGCTTGGGACACTATCCCACAAATATTCTGATGCCCCCTACCAGAGTCCAAAATGGTTACAAATCTATTAAATCAATTATTTGAAAATAATTTCAAGAATCATATCGCCTTACAAGCCTAGCGATTGGCCTTTGTCATTTTATTATGGAATTTGTGGAAATAATGAAATTTTAGAGTGTTTGATACAAAAAATAGGGATGTTACAAATTTACAAGAGATCATCATCCGAAATATCTAATAAATAATTGATGGATCCTATTTTACAAAGGATGATTAGTCATTTGTTGAGATGAAGGATTAAATTTTCAAAAACTTGGACCTATATCCCTCCATGTTCATCTCTTCTTCCTCTCCGCTGCTCAAAATAAAAAATAATGGTACCAATATTTGCACACCTCCTCTAAAAGGTTTTAGGATATTAAGCTTTGATGGAGCATTAAAGGGGAACCCGGGGCCAACCGACTATGGAGGCATATTTCGAGATGAAAATTCTTTTCCACTGCATGAATATGGATTCTCCTAGGGCATTACAACAAATAATATGGAAAACTTTCTTGGCCCAGAGAATGGCCTGAAAATTGCTATTCGAAAAGGGTATATGCTGCTACAGGTACATGGTGACTCTCAACTTGCCATACAATGTCTACAAAAATTGTTACATGGCCAATCGGAGGACAAGTTAAGTCACAATTGGAAACTACATGAGGTGATTATGAGTGTTAAAAACATGCTTTCTTCCTTTTAGTATATTCTTCCACACTACACATGGCATGAAGGTAATAAGGTGGCAAACATAATAGCTAATTGGAGCAGTCACTCTCAGTGCTTGGCCCTTGATGAATAATGGACGACTGCTACCCACATTGAGGACATTCATTAAATAAAATGGTGTCTGCAACATTATAAGTCACAAGCAAAGGGAAGCATCCCCAATGGGGGTGACATTAATGTTTCAAAGGATAGTTACCATTATTAGAATATGTGAAATTACAACAGTGAAAAGGAAGGTGGGCATGGTGGGGAGATCCAAGGTCTCCACCTGTCTTGACCTCATCCTCGCGTGGCATCCACACTGCCTTCAAGAAAAAATGCACCTACTTCGTCAAATCAATTTAAATGTGGGAATCTAGTGGGAGAGGGGTCTCCGTCCAACATTCCCCTTGCTTTATGTTTTCGGCCATCGGAGCTGATCATGGATTCATCCAGAGAAGATTGCACGTGAATTATATTTTTAATGTGGATGTTAACATGCGTACGATGACACACACTTGTCCTTATTTGGTTTACACTCATTGAGGCCTTCTCTCTTTCTTATTCGATCATCTCTCGTCGGTTTTCCTTTATAAACATATGGACCTTACCCCAAGGTGCTGGGTTTTAAATATTTTTAGAAGGACCGCATAAGATTTCTAACTCTCCTTCAGCTCCTGGTTACCAACATTGGAGCTCAACGATTTATGTGAAGGTATGTCTATGTATTTCCAACCTTTAATATTCATTTATTGTTTTCAATTCATTGGCTATTGTGTATTGTTTCCCCTTGTAAGTTTATTAGGTTATTTCATGTGCCCATGTTCCTTATTTTTTTTCTTCATAACACAGTGACGGGTCCCTCCTTTGAGCTGGTTAATGTGTTACCCACTTTTTCCTCTCAAATTGTTGACGTTGTGGGTATGTGGTGTCTGGTATTCTGACACATTTTCGATATGGTTTTTATAGTATCATGGGTCGAGTCTTAGCTAATATGATTCTCCTTGTTCCAATTTTTCATTCTCTTCTACACATTGAGATTCAAAGGGAGGCTTACCACGTAAGTAATTTTGGGTTGATCTTCCATTATATGGTAGATGATGCCCTCATTTTTTTCAGTTTCCACACTTTCGTAATATTTCTTTTCCATCATTGTAGTCTCCTGGTCAAGTTGCCTTCACCCATTTATACACATTGTCCCTACTATTTCATGGCTCCCAGACAACTTCTACCTAGTTGTCAAGGTGTTGCCATCCCCCTCTCATCATCAATGTCTCTTTGGTTGGCACTCCGTGGCTTATCCTTTCGATTTTATCCCCCCCTAATGTGAGGAATGATATTCTTCACTACGGAGCTAAGGAATTTGGGGATCGAACATATTTTTCTAACTCTGAAATCAATGACGACACCTTCAGGTGAACTCCAGATCCCAGTGAATTTCAAAAAAATGAGGCTTCATTTTCCTCACTCCGTGGATGTACACCGTCAACTAGAAACCTTGCTTCACATGGTCATACAAGACAAGAAAGTAAACAATTATCAGTTATTTGCAGGAAAAGAGGAGATTAAACGAATTCTCTAGGACATTAGATACAATCTGGATGATGTCATGGCTAGATTAACATGGATGGAGCACTACGTGGTGTTCGATTTCGACTCCAGACCAGATTCGCAGCCTCAAACACTAATTGTTATCAATGCTCCAGTAGAGGATCCACCCCAAGGAAACTCCAACTCCCTCTCTCTAGTTATCATATTAGATTAATAGTTTCTCATGGCACTCAACTCTCCATTTTTTAATAGGCTACACCAGCTTTCCTATGTTTGTCTCACTTTGAAGATGTCTTAGTATGCTATATGCAAACATTGGTTTTGTTTGGCTGCCCTAAACGCACTTGTGCATGTAATTACTTATGGGAAATGCCTCATTTATCTAGCTTGAACTTATGGGAAGTTAACCCAAGGATTGCATGTGGCTATTGAAAAGGTCCAAAGTTATTACTAATACAAATAGTGAACTTTGTTCCCACTACTAGAATACAAGATCCCAAAAAGTTTTTGGGAGATAAAAACTATTACCATAATATCAGTGTTTCAGTAATATAAATATATCTATGAGACTTAAAATAAATAAATAAACTTAGAAAAAACCGGTGATATACATATATATGAAGCTTAAAATAAAATAAAAAACTTAAAAAAAAACTAATTCTTTTAACGAGATAAATACAATATCTAGAAAGTATTCTCAATACTCGTTCACTTTTGTGTTCTTCTAATGACTTTGACCTTTTGTTTCCTTCAATCTCACAACCAACTACAACATACAATGACTTTAGTTTACTCGACTTAGCTTTGTTATTCTTCTCATCACTTATAATGTCCCAAATTGTTTATGAAGTCATTTTTGATGGATTCAATGTTATTTTCTTCACTAAGCTTTGCCTAACACTTATAATAATTTATTTTTAAATTTTGTACTCAAGCCCTTTACCTCTTGTAGGCATTTTATTGTCGTTTAAGCCAGCTATTTTCTAACATTTTCCATGCTAATGTCTTTGCCAACACAAAATCTTCACACTTGGTAGGATGCGCGGTGATTTCTTTTCTTTATTGTAGAGGGAATCCCTTTTATGCACGGTTCTTGGAATTCAAACTATTGACACACTAACACCCTTTTCTATGGTAAATATTTGTACTTTTCTCTCATATATATATATATATCCCTTACATTCCATTAACTTTAACTTATATGGTTGCTTTCAGATTTGTTCATCATTCTATTGGTTTATGCTTTTTTATTATTTATTTATTGATGAAGTATAGACAAAACAATGCAATTTAATTTAAATAATAATTTAAATGCATCGTAATTGTTTTCAAACTTTCAAATATTATAACGCAGTGAACTTTGTAAATTGCAAATTAGGGGAGAGTAGCTTAACAAGTACATATTTTATTAATAACATTTATATATTTGAATTGGTTAATATTAGTTTATGCTTTTTTATTATTTATTTATTGATGAAGTATAGACAAAACAATGCAATTTAATTTAAATAATAATTTAAATGCATCGTAATTATTTTCAAACTTTCAAATATTATAACGCAGTGAACTTTGTAAATTGCAAATTAGGCGAGAGTAGTTTAACAAGTACATATTTTATTCATAACATTTATATGTTTGAATTGGTTAATTATAGTATATTTTAAAATAGTGATTTTATAATTTTAATTTATTTATTAATAATTATTAAATGAATGGTATGAATTTAATTTTTGTGAAATATTTAAATTTTTTTTTATCATACATTTATCTTAAAAATAATTATGACATTTTTACTTTTTTAATTAAATTGATTAATTAAAAAAATGGTATATAAACAAGTATCATGTGAAATGATTTTTTATTTTTTGAACATGTGGTATTGATAAATGGTGGTTGTGACACATGATATTGTATAGAAATCTTATTTACAAATCAAGAATCTCCATAATAAAGCAAGGGTGAATCTCCATGGTTAAAAATCTTGTTAAGCCTATAGGCTTATCTATTTTGTAATAGAGTTTCTAAAATTTCAATCTAATTATCAATAATTATTAGGTAGATGGTAGAGATTTAATCTTCACATAATGTTTTAGAATATTGATAGTAGTAGGCAAAATAAAACGGTTGAGATTTATTATTTTTATAAACAAGTGTTATAGGCATCTTAGTCCTTGCCAATCAAGTGGAGATCATGCTTTTAGAAAAATTGCAAATTGATATATAAAGTGAAATAATTAATTGATTACTAAGGAGCAAGGACTTGCATAAATTTGGGTGACTAGTAACCACTAATAAGTGTGCACATTTCATTTGTACTTGTACAAGTGTTGAAAAACACATAAATAATGGTGGAAAGTACTTCCTTGTAAGTATACTTATTTACATCTTGTTCATATCCATTCTTAATGCAAATACTTGCTTAAATTATGGTGGGCAGTAATCAATATTAAATATGTTATTTAAGTGAAAACAAACTATTTTCAAGGATTTTAATTTTGGGTGGTATTCCTATGGACGTTAACAATGAAAATATTTGCACAAACATATAAAAATCTTGGCATAAATATTGCAAATACATTCATAAATTATGCAATAAAAATACAAACCAATTATCCACATGGCATTGTATTCTACAAAGGGTGCAATAAACCCTTTAAGTTATTGTCCAATCAAATGTTTTTTCAATAATATTGAAAATATATATTTGTTTTTCAAAGTGAAATATTATAAATTACAGCAGTTGTCAGTTTTTTTGAGTTTTAGGCCTAGCCGGAATTCAGCCAAAAAATTTGTGATGGAATATTGATTTGTGTTGTTTAAACTGGTTTTTTTTAATGTATATATAGATTCAACACCCTCAAATTGGGACACTTCTATTGTGAAGAATTCACCCATCAAATTTGTGATTTCAATAAATCGCTACCAGATTCTACACAAATTTAGATAGAAACTAAACCCGATAAACATTTCAAAAAATCTCACAACTAGTAAATTACATTATTCAATGCTAAATTAATAATGTGATATAAACTTTGGCAAAAATTAATAATAATAATAATAATTAATTAATTTTTATTTTTAAAATATAATATATATTATTAAATAAATATTTTAATTTCTATCCTTATTTATAAACATTAACGATTTAATTTAATTTTAATTTTAATTTATATTTCTATAATTTTATTTTTTAAACCAAAAACTAACTACAATCAACTATTACAATTTTCAAATTCTTTTATTTTTTTTGTATTTTTACTCTTTGTTTATAACCTTCCACTCACAAAAGATTCATGAATCACATCCAACCTAGTATAAATTGATTTGTTTGTATGTATTGCTCAGATCACAAATGCATCAATAGGTATTGTTTTTGTTTCAAATATTTTTTCCGATTAAATTTGTTTAAAATATAATATAAAATTTTTAGAAATCATAATTTGAAATTGTTTAATTTATAAAAATTAAATATTTAAGAAATTTTACAAGGTGATAAATCAATTTATACCATCTATTTATACCTTTGTCAAGTTACTAGTTAGTTTGTTGGGTAAAATCCAATAAATCTATTTATATCTTTGTCACCTTACTAGTTAGTTTGTCCGGTAAAATCCAATCGGTCTGCAGAGAATTAAATTCTAGGGCTCTGCCTGTGTTTGTAGTCGTTTCAGGCTCCATCAGCGAAAAATCGAAAGTAAATGAAGTTGGAGGACTCTGCCCATCGTTTCCAACCTGCAAGGAAGCCGCCATTTTGCTTGTAACTGATCATAATTCTTCAAACTGAGTGCACTGCACGTTTACGAACCAAGGAACGCTATCTTGAAATGAGATTTTGGGGACAAAACAATAGAAACTCCATGGAAACGAATACAAAATTCAGGGAAAATTTTTTCCATCCGGAAATGCAAACTGAGCACAATTTACATATGAAAACGAGAGGATCGAGAAGAAAATAAATCCAAATTCTCACCTGCTATGCTTGATGTGCAGCTTAGTTGCTTCACTTATCTATCTATCTTAAATTTGGTAATTTCTTACTTATAAATAAGGTGGCATAGCTAACTTTCCCTGCGGGCTTAGTTAAATTATTAAATTTTGAAATTAGTAAATTAAATGTTTTTTTTAAATGTATACAACTTTATGTCCTTTAGTTCGATTATTAAACTTTAAAATCAGTAAATTAAATGTTTTTATAATGTATACAATTTTGTTGTATGTCATTCTGCTATGTATTCTTGCATATTACACTGTTGGAACTTAAAATTCCTACTTCTACAATTCTGATGTATTCTTGCATATTATACTGTTGGAACTTAAAATTCCTACGTCTACAATTCTGAATACACAATGATTTGGAGTTTAAAATGATTTTTTTGTTTAAATCACCAACGAGGTATTTCTCTGTAATAATATTGTTTCCATAAAATTATGACTTCTAATTGATAAAAAGTTTCACTAAAAGTCCAAAATAAATTAATTCACATTATTCATCAAATTTACAAACAAACCACATCTACCACTAGATTTTATCTTTTTCTACATAATTACGTAAAAAAATATTAACTAAATAGACAAACCATTTCACTACATTCCAAATTCTAAAATAATGATATATGCAACTAAGGTAAAAGCAAGTTACATTTTAACTTTTTTTACCTTTGTTGTGAATAAATATAATAAAATTAATAAATAAAACCGGTTAAGTTAATTAAGGAGTTGCCTATAATGCGACTTTTTGGAGTTTCGGGTGTCGGAATCTAATGCAGAAATTTGAGGTGAAATCTTCATTTATGTTATTTAAACTAGTTTTTTGACTATATATATGGATTTAGCACCATGAAAAACCCCTAGGGCACTTCTATTGTGCATGGTTTACCATCAATCTTGAAATTTCAATGAATTCTTGTCTTTTAAAAAATGGCACTAAAGACAACTCTGTTAATTAATATATACAAAATAATGAAAAAATGTATTTTCAAAATGAAAATAAAATATTGTTGGACACCTAATCCTAAAGGGTTAGCGTGGAAGTTGAATGGACAAAGAAGTCCAAGAGACCTTGGGATCTGAATCCCAAGAGTCACCTATTGTACTATAAATGTACATCTATTGTCTGTCTCGCTGTCCATGTGAGTTTAACATGGTATCAGAGCCATGATGTGTGGCCTGTGTAGTTTTTTCATGGTTTATTTTAGCTGAGCGCCTATGTCCTGCGTGCCTCTGTCCTGACACTGAGCACTGTCCTGAGACTGCTTGCCTCTGTCCTGAGCACCTCTGTGAGACTGCGCATTGTCCATAGTTATGCGCTACTGAATGGGCGTTTTTGATATTGAATGCACCTGAGAAGCATAAGCGTTCATGCAGAAAATATACCCTTGATAATCTGCCTCTGACATACCTGTCTCTGCGCCTCTAAGCCTGAGCGTTTATCTGACACACCAGCGCTGCATATGCTCTCTGCGCCCTCTGCCATTACGTACGTTGCTGCCAGTACGTTGAATTGAACTTGTCTACGTTGAATCCAGCTGCCAGTACGTTGAATTGAGGTATGAGTATACTAAATGCTGTGGACTGTGTTGTTTATTTGATGGACTGCGTTTTTCTGTAAAACGTTTGGGCTACCCTGCGTTGAATGGAACGTTGGACTACTACTCTACGCTTGACTGTGTGTTATTGGTGTGCGTTGGCTTTAAACCTATGTTACCAGAAACGAGAAACGGGAAACGAAACGAGAAACGAAAACGGTACGAGAAACGGAGTTGGGAGGTTTCGCACTCTAGGAAACGAGGAGAGAGAAAATTAATCGTATATGTGTTAAAGGAAAACAAATCAACTGAAAAAGGGACAATAGTACATAAATAATCAACTTTCTATATACTTGGCATAAGCCTCTAGATTATTGAATGAATACATGACTGAAATCTACAATAAAGAGTGAAAATACAAGCTGAGAATGCGAACTACCGCCTGTAAAAAATTTCCCATAAAATATATGCACCCGTTAGCTAAAATAACCGTAGAAAACGGCGTTTCCGTCTGGTTTCCGTTTCTTACACGTTTTATACGGGGAACGGTGGCAACCGTCCCGTTTCTGGTAACATAGCTTTAAACTCCATTGTATGTAAGATATAAAGAGAGGAGGCATTTTATGGTATGAACGCGTATTATTGGTGCGATGCATTTCTTTATGTTCATGTGTGAAATTCGATAGTCTGGGTGAAACATTTGAAAGCGTTCTGTGCATTCAAATCTGGGCTGGTTGTTCCTTGACACTGTCGTACTGTTCAGCTCTTCCCGGAAAAGGGAGACAAAATAATAAAAGAAATTGCAGCCAGAACCCGTGAAGAGAGCATGGAAATCCAGTAACATGACAAATGCTCCATACTTTTTACAGACAGTGGAAATAGACCGTAAATCTGCAACTCTGACAGATGGATTAGTAATAGATTCCAGGAAAACAACTGTATTATAATTTCTGGGTTCTGCAGTTGTAGTCTGCCCATTTGCTTTAAGAATGTTCTTGAGAGAAAGCTCAAGAGTTTGTACGTTGTGCACATCTAGAAACTGTGATACCATAGCAGTCAAACTGTGCCAAAATAAGATCACCTGCTTTGCAGAAAGATAATATTGCTGCCACTATAGCCCCCATGCCAGAGGATGTCGCCAAAACCTTGTTCGGCTGCTTCAAGAAGAGCGACGGCCTTTGCAAGTTCGTCGGAGTTGGGAGAACCATATCGTCTGTAAACGTAGCGGGCAGAGGCTAACTCTTCCAGGGATCGAACTCGTAAACTGACGACTGCCACAAGGCTTTCCCACTGAAAGCATTGCTAGAATCCCCTGCGCACAACGACCCTGCACGAGCACAAATTGAGGAATCCAGGAGCTCCTCACCGGCCATGTTTTTGGCATCAAAGATTCACTTCTTTTTGCTTTCTCTGCCGCGCTTGAAAGAGAATAGTTACTGCAATAAATCCAAGGCCTCAAAATATTTCTGAGCAGCCATATATCTGGCATAAATAGATTTGTACATTTGTTGAGCTTCATAATAATTTCCAGCTTGTATAGAATCTTCTTTTCATTGTTAAATTCTTGGAGTGTATTGTTGGTAAGCCGTGTAGATTTGTTGAAGTTCTTGGCACCAGTCCAATAGGAGATCGAATTGCAGAACCACTCTTCCAAATCAGAAAACCTTGTTTACATACGCTAACAGCAGTTCATTTGGAAACGGAACGAATTGATGTTGTACCTGTAGCAGTCTTTATAAAGTGGCCGAATTGATTTCAAGACCTTCCCAAGATGAGCGCTGTTGCATGGTGTATGTTCCATTGCCAAATTCAAGTTTGAATTACTGTGAAAATGTTTGATGTTACGGCCTGTAGGAGAGGGGGACGGTTTCTGATTTTCCTAAGTGACTGAGCGAGGATGGTATTCATATTCATCTTCATTGTCAATGAAAAACCTCTGGCAGGCTGACGACGACGATTCTTGCTTCGACTTCGTGAAATGCCTGTGGGGCTTATTCCTCAATTTATAGTATTCAGAAACGTGGAATAAACATTGATCTACATGCCGACAGAAAAAGACCACTAGTATTTGTTTTCGATCTGCATCTGTACAGTTAAAGAGAGGGTCGATCTCTGAAGCCCATGGTGTGAGCTCACGAGACCGTTGTCATTTCCGACTTATTGAAGCCCTTGGATTCGAACAAGGTGTTTAACTCGTCCACGCTCATCATTGCTTCTGGGAGATTGCCTGCAACTCAAGAAGCTTCCTTGCAGTCAGAGAGAACAAGCTCAGTTTTGGTACCTTGGAAATTGAATTCAAGAACAAACAGAAGTCAAGCCGCACTCTGCGAAATCATAGCTGTCCAGAGCTTTTATCACCAACTTTGCCGCTTCAGGGACTCCACTAAACGCCACCGCCAATTCCTTTTGAAGGGTTTCAAACTCGTTAATGTTGTCGATTATGTAATTTTTGAGGCTATCACCGTCAGCTTTGATCTCAAGGCGGCCTTTGACAGACGAGAGAATTTTAGTAAATAAAGAACTGAGGACACTCGAACCGGCGACCTGGGAAAATCCTCATTCATCGCATGGAAGGTAACTATGAGCGGCAACATGTAATAAAGAGTGCAGTGCATAAATAAATTCAAAAGTCATGAGAAGAATTCAAAGGAAAGTTAATGTAATCCAAAGAGACTATGTTTCTAGTGTTTCATTGAATTTCTCGTTTGAGTAGGTTTTCCATAATTTAGTAACCACTCTTTCACTAATTACCTTCACAGTATTCATCTGAATTTGTTTGGATATATGCACTAGAGTGAAATGGCTATCAATGGAGACTGAGAATATTAGTGAGAATGTTGTGAAGCCCATGGTATCAGTTCAGGAAGCCGCCCATTTTAATAGGTAGCCGCTTGTAGAGTAGCAGTTAAAGCTCAGAAGACAATTGGATGCCCTCTCCGCTCAGCGCTTCAACGTTTTGAAGGATTGAACACTGCATTATATATTTCGACCAGCATATTGAACGCTGCATATATATATCGACCAGCATATTGAACGCTGCATATATATATATATCGACCGACATTATATTTGGTAGTTCTGTGCTTGAATTGATCGATATTGGTTGAAATTTTTGAGGTTTGGAAGGTGCAGATTATTGCACAGGTATAGGAGGTTGTTCGGTTCCAAGGTTTTCAAAGATGGGGCCTTCTGCTGGCCTGCTTTAGTTTTGAGTATTTACTTGTGACGCTCATTTCCTTAAGTCAAGATTGTTCACAGCGTTATTCATGAATGTTTCCAATAGGGACATCATTTATTCTTCTCAAGGAACTGGTGAAGCCATGGTTCAATTGATATCAGTCCTGTATTGCACTTGGTAATTTTAGAAATTTTATTTTTCTGTTAAAGCTCATCTTGGTAAAGACTGAGCAATAAGTGCTGACAAGAATGAGTTTATTCAAGGAGATTATGAGTTGATGCTTTAAGGATGTTGTTTCTTTCATTCTCTAATCATAGTTTGGTTAAACTTTGGCTGCCATGCGAAGAGTTTTGCTGTTGACAGAGAAAACCTATTGATTTTGTAAATTTGGAGGGAAGGAAGAAGCTTTTGTTCTGCTTGGACTAATTTTCAGAGAGAGATTTGCTGAACTTTTGCATCTAGATATATTTTTTCTGTTTAGTAAAGATATCCAGAAATGACTAAAATTGGTGAAATATTGGAGTTCTTAAAAACTCTCATACATTCCTCAGATCATGATACAGTGAGAATAAGCAAAACTTCTCTGGTTGATATTAGAACCTGTTTGTATAATGTACAAGAGAATATTGAGTTTTTGCAGCTTGAGACAAAGCTACAGCAGGAAGAATTACAGCACTGGAGTCATCATTCTGAACCTGTTTCTGTTCAGAACAATGAAGCAGACTCCCATAAACAACAAGTCAATAATGGTACAGTTCATTCAAATAAAGTAGCAGTTGTATATGCAGATGCAGAAACTCAGTCTGCACTTCCCAAGCCCATCATCAGACCTTGGGAACAGCTTGTCCACAACAAGCACAAAACTGGTCTTGGTTATGACAAGGACTTGTCCTTTCATATTCCAGACTATGCCAAGCCCATTCAGTTTCAGAGTGCTGGATTCATTTATGACAGTTCACCTGCTCCTTATGACAGTTCAGTTTCAGCTGTTCCAGATTCTACTCCTCTTCCACCGCAGCAACAACAACAACACATTGTAAAATGCCAACACTGTGACCGAGTTGGGCATTTGAAAGATCACTGTTTTGATCTTCATCCATGTAAGCACTGTCATAAAACCAGCCATTCTTCACACAGATGCTTCAGAAACAAACATTCTGCAAGAACAAAGATTCATCTAGGATGGATCGCTTCTTGGCAATGGGCATCAACAGCCAAGAAGATATTCCAAACACATGTCAGAACTTGTTCCAGAGTATTGAGCAGTCTTGCAGTTGAGTTTTCTCCATCTTCTCACCTTGTACCTGACAGGGGGGAAAATGATGGTCATCTACAAGCTTCAAAGCCACATCAAGCGAGCCTGAGCCACAACCTGCCACACCAGTTTCAGAGTTGCAGCCAGAGACAAAGATGCCCATGAACACACATTGAGAACACTTCCTCTAGCAGAAGACTCCAGCTTCTTGCCAGCATTGGAAGAGTTCAGGAATTGCATTAAGCATTCCAGAGTTGTTGGTTATCCTTAAACCATCACAGGTTGAGACTTCCCTTTTAATGTTGAAGTTTTACCTTTTATGCGGGGTGAGACCTCCCTTTTATGGTTGAAGGTTTCCCTCTTTAAAACAATAGGATCACTTCCTCTAGCAGAAAACTTCAGTTTCTTGCCAGTTTTGGAAGAGTTCCGGGAACTGCACTAAGCGTTCCAGTGTTGGTGGTCATCCTTAAACCACAGCCCTTTTTTACCAACATTTCATAGAGCACATTCAGCCTAGTGCTGCCATGCATTTTTTGCACATTTTGTATTACAGCTCTCTTCTTGGACTCATACATAACCCTTCGGATTAAGGGGGGGAATGTTGGACACCTAATCCTAAAGGGTTAGCGTGGAAGTTGAATGGACAAAGAAGTCCAAGAGACCTTGGGATCTGAATCCCAAGAGTCACCTATTGTACTATAAATGTACATCTATTGTTAATAAAAATTGTACTCAATGATTTATCTTTCCATCTGTCTCGCTGTCCATGTGAGTTTAACAAATATAATAAAATAATTTATTAATATTTTAGTTTAATTGATATCCACTGTCATGGTGAGATCACAAATCTATTTTAAAAACCAGTGTAAAGTATATTTTCTTTTCGTGGCCATTATGCCTTGACGAAGGATGTCTATATTTGTTTTCCATGGCCATTATGCCTTGACGAAGGATGTCTATTCCTCCCAACATGGGTAATATTAGTAATGTCTATTCCTCCCAATGTGGGTAATTTTAGTAAGGAAAGCTTGTAAAATCTATATGGTATGGAATGATACACCAAGGAAAATGATAAAAAGACAGGTGGCACACGAATGACATGAAATATCGTTAATGTGAATTTTGGAATTATACACCAAGGAAAATGATAAAAAGACAGGTTGCACAAATCATGAATGACATGAAATACTGTTAATGTGAATTTATTGGCTTTTCGTTGATCCAAAATGTTTATACTAGCAACTTGCATTCCATAATAAAAATGTTTATACCAGCGACTTGTATTCCATAATAAAATGCAGACTATTAAAGTTGTTGTACGCAGGCTATGCCGGGCACTAGGAGTAGGGACTATGCGATGTGCAATGAAACAATGACTCCATAGTGGCATCAAACCCAGGGCATGTCTTATCATTTTTTTTAAATGATGCAAAATATAAGGATGCAAGCTAGTAATTAATTCCATGCAAGTATCGATTTCTGCTTTAAACTGGTAAATACATATGCAGACATACAATATTGGCTGCTCAAAGTGTACCGTGAAATCATTGCAAAATAAGAGGTTGACCAATAGATAACCAAAAAACTAAAATAAAATAAAAAAAATATTTTTATAAAGCTAACTTTAGACAAAGAATTTTAATTTTTGGTCAAATAATTACTAATTAGGTAATCAATGATTTACCCAATATCATTATACCTACCCTCACAAAAATAATAATGAATAACTTAACATGTAATATAAACATTATACTTAAAACAATATAATATTAAATATAATCAAAATATTAAAAAGCAATTTTAAAAATATAATATAAACATTTTACATCAAACAATACAAATAAAAAACAAAATATATTATAATATATGTTTTAAAATTTGAAATCATGTTTCATATTTACATTCATCATATTTTACATTTAATATTTCATTATCGCATATGGATTACAATACTTTCTCTTCAAAATTTTGATTTAAAAAAAAAAAAAAATTATATATTTTCGCATGATTTTGCATATCACATCAAAATAAAAAAAACTCCACTATGTTTAAACCATTTGGCCCCTTTCCAAATTAAACGGTGGAATCCAGCAATAATAGTGGAAAGTTTTCCAGATAGGCGTCTTCCTGCAAACATTGCATATGTATAAGCCGTAAAGTGTTGGACTGATCAACGGTGACCTGGACAATTACTAATTTCCTTTTGCTCATTTATTACTTTTATTGCCATGTTATTAATTAGAATTTAATGGGATATATCCCTCTTAAGGACTGTGACGGTCAAAAACAGGGACATATTATAAGGCATTCTCAATTTCAGAATTGTACTGGACAGATAGGTAGTTAATTGTATTGGACAGTTTATCAGTAATTAATTTAAATATATAAACAGAAAATTTAAAGGACATTTTTGTTTTCCACGTCTGCCAATGCCACCTGGGCATTCAAAACCAGAAAACTAAGTTGTTCTTTATGCCACAGCGTGACATAAAAGTTATTTTATTTCAGTCGCGCTCACGGCCATCTGTGTTACCACACTTAGCCCACCGCTGCTAGGTGGTTAACCGCGCTTCTGTTAAGTAGGGTTAGTTAGATGAGTTCGGTGAGTCGAATAGGAGATGTAGCGGGAAATAAATGATGCACGTCAGTACTGGTAATATAAAATTATTGCAAAATAAAAGCTTAACCAATCGATGATTAGAAAATTTAAAAAAATTATTTTAAACCATAAAAAATTTATTTTATAAATTAACTTTAACTTTAAACAATTTTTTTTAATTTTTAGTCAAAAGATTAATAATGATCTGGTCAATGTTTTTCTCAATATGTTATACTCGGCAATTCCTATTTCTTACTTTATAGGAGTTTTAATGCGGCCTGACATAGGACCGGTATAAAGCGATACAACACGTCGCTATTTTTATTTTTTCTCTCATCACTTAGCAGCGTGTTGTATTGCCTTATACCAGCCCCATATCAAGCCGCATTAAAATTCGTATAAAGTAAGAAATAGGAATTGCCCGTTATACCCTGCCATGCCGCAGGTATAACAATAAGTCAAAACCTTCGTATAGCCGAGTCCGACTATTCCGCCCTGTTCGTTCGAATTTTTAGACTTATTCGGAATTCAAGGGTTTATCTAGAAGTTGGTGTATAACGTGGCCACCAACACTTTCGACGGGGGATCCGTCCAAAACATCTGGAAACAATTGGACAAATTTCTGGTAAGCCGTAATGGTGATGTAGACGTGGACGTGACCTCTACATCCAGTCCACGATGGATGAATGTCGCGGACGAAATTGCTTAATACTTTTCAAATTAATTGTTTTGAGTGTTATTTTTTGGAAGTTTTTATTGGGTTTTTTAATTTAATTTTTCTAAAATTTAGTAGGAATTTATTGAAATCACAAGTTTGATGAGTACTTTGTACAATTTAAGTGTTTTAGAGTTTTTCAGAGCGCTGAATCTATATATAATCGAAAAACATCTGGCAAGAATTTATTGAAATCATAAGTTTGATGAGTGACCCCTACATAATCGAAGTGCTCTAAAATTTTTTCAAGATGCTGAATCCATATATATCATAAAAAACCAATTTAAATAATACAATAAAATTGCACCTCAAATTTTTCAACCCGATTCCAACACAAAAAAATCTTAAAAATTACACTGAAAACAACTCCCATTCAAAATAGCGAACGCTCTCGAAATGTCTCTTTTCAAAAGATATTAACCATAATAACAACAAGCATCCACACTTTATGTGCAGCATTTTGAAACCCATGACATACAAAGAACGTGGACCACCTAGATTCTGCGTGCAGATGAATGCAGGGGCAAGACTTTTCTTGCTTCTAGAGATTATTTCCAGATATGGAATACGTTCAAATTCTCAATAAAACGACACACTAAAAATCTCAATAAAAACAAGAGATGACTACTCTTATAACAAAATATTGTTTTGTATAAAGAAAAAAATTGAGTTGAATTCACTTCAAATTTTAGAAGGTATATTAAATTTTAGTTTTCTGGCTTCAAGATATTATTTCCACGTAGATGGAATACATTCAAAATATCAATGAAACGATACGCTGAAAATCTCAATTAAAACAAGGCATAGGCTACTCTTATAACAAAAGATTGTTTTCTAGTGAAAAATGAGTTGGTTTCAGTTAAAAGTTAAAAAGTACCTTGAATTTTGCATGATTCAAGTTACATGTATACTTAATATTATAGATATTGTGCAGTTAAAAGTTGAGAAGTGCCTTGAATTTTACATGATTGAAGTTACAGTTATACTTAATATTGTGCATTAGATAATGGGTTGACCCTTCATTAATCTATTGTTAACCAAAAATTAAACCAACAATGTGTAAAGTTGATATTGATATTAGGAATAAAGTAATTTATTTTTTTGAATTTGTAAAGTTGATATCGATATTAGGAATAAAGTAATTTATTTTTTTGAATTTTTGAATTTAAGTTGAGTAATTTATTTTTTTGAATTCTATTTATTTAAGTTGTGATTGATTTAGAGAGATAGAATCTAATTTAGCAATTATGACTTCCGTTGTTATATGTTGCAGGTGTGTTTACATTATAAAAAGAATTAATTTGTTTTTTGAACTTTGCAGAATGTACATTATCGTTGAACTTTGCACAAGTACATTATGCCTAAAATCATAATATGATAAGTTATTTTATTTATCTACCTTTATTTTCATTATTTTTTTGCAAGGAATGTGGAAGTAGCGAGGATACGATGTGTGCGAATGGATAGGGTTGACTCTGATTGGCCTTTCATGGAGATGAACGACATTGTTACAATGTTATGTTGCCACATGGGCCACTGGCTCGCTACCATGTCATGTGATAGAGGAATGTGGAAGTAGCAATGCTGGCACATAGGCCATTGGTTCGAAGGCAAGTTGGGAGTCGGACTTGACTATGGCCAGCCTTCCTCCGCCACAAGCCCTTTATTCCAGATGACCAACTACTAACTATCAATGCCATTCATTTTTCACATGGCAACAGGTTAGTGGCGCAGGTTGTCGTAGTTCATAGTATAACATTGAAACAAAAATGCTTATCTTCCACATGATACCAGCTCAGTGGCCCACATGGCAGTATAACATTGTAACAAAGTCATTCATCTTGCACATGGCAGCAGCTCAGTTGTGCAGGTGGCAATAGTGAGCTGAAAAGCTAGTGGGGGTCGACCCTATCCATTAACGCGGCCAATTTTGTTATTTCTTTATTGGCGCATTAACCTACCTAACTTGATATATATATACCACATTGAAGTGGCTCAATGGCTCACGTAGCAGCCTTGACCCTGACTAAATTTAAAATATCAATATATAGTAGTTTGAATATGAATATATATATATATATATATATATATATATATATATATATATATATATATATATATATATATATATATATATATATATATATATATATATATATATATATATATATATATATATGACATGGTAGCGAGCCAGTGGCCCATGTGGCAGCATAACATTGTAACAACGCCATTCATCTCCGTGAAAGGCTAACCAGAGTCAACCCTATCCATTGGCACGCCGAGTTTTGTTATTGCTAGGCCCGACCATCGACCTCCAACCAAGTCAGGGGCAGTCCCCTTCATTGGTACATATTTCTGCTTGGCAGGGGTGCAGTCTTGATGTCGACTAAATTTACTATATATATATATATATATACACACACACACACACCACGTGGTAGCGACTCAGTGGCCCACATGGAAGTATAGAAATGTAGAAAAACTATTCATTTTCTACGTGACAACATGTCAGTTGCGCGGGTGGCAGAAGTGACATGATAGGCTAGTCATGGGTGGCCCTATCCATCAACATGCTTATTTTTATTTTATTTCTAGGCTTGACTCTCGACCTTCGAGGTAGTCGTGGTCACTCCCCTTCATTGGTACATTGAGTTGCTTGACTCGGGCACAGTCCCGACCTCGACTAAATTTCAAATATCAATATATAATAGTTTGAAATAATATATATATAGAGAGAGAGATAGATAGAGAGAGAGAGAGAGAGAGAGAGAGAGAGAGAGAGAGAGAGAGTATGTATGTATGTATGTATGTATGTATGTATGTATATACCATGTGGAAGTGATTAAGTTTCCCACGTGGCAATGACTCAGTGGCCCACATGGAAGTATATCATTGTAACAACATCGTTCATATTCCACGTGGTAGCAGCTCAATGGCCCAAGTGACAGTATTCAGCTTAAAGGCTAGTTGGGATCAACCCTATCCGTCAACGTGCGTAGTTTTATTAATTTTGGGTCTGACCCCCAAGCCCTGACCCCCGACGCTCTACTATTGTGCTCATCTGCAAAAATTTTCCTCTAGCCACGCCACTCCTTGTTCCGTTTCATAGTGATAAGGTGATGCCTAAGCCTCCAATCGGGAGTTGACATGACTACGTCATCATTAGGCTTGATGGATAAGCGTTATCCCATTAGATCTATAAGGTTTCATTCCTAGCTAACTTCTCCGCAATGCGACTCTGTGTAGGATGTTACCGTGGCCCGATTAGGGACGTCTTAGCAAGTTATGAGGAGCTCGATCTTGGATCCTGTGGATTTTAACAGGTCTTGTTCCCTTCTTGTGCACTCTACCCATCTAGAGTGCATTTAGCTATGGCTTGGCTACAATGGTCCTACAACCGGATGGACCTACATTATTATCCTTCGAAAGTGACAACGGCTAACTAAAGCATTGACTGGTGCTATCCTTCCTAAGCTTACGACAAGCTACTCTTTCTGACTCCATGAGGTTCTCAAAGTAAAAAAAAAGGACACAGGAAGATTGGCATTCGACAAACAGATGGGGAAATTCTCTTGAAGGTTCAAAAACTGGCATCAACTATATGGACAGGGGTGCACTGGGTGAGCTCTCGATCTTCAATCATTTGCCTCTTAGGAACAAGGAATTCTAGGCATGTCGCCCCCACCCAAGAACTTGATGTTTGCTGAAGGGCCTTTGATTCTCTTGCCAATAATAGGGATGTGTTACACATTGTTCATGGTGGGATGACATCATCCACCCGTCAACTCAGTCTTCAGGTACTATGCAAGGTAAGGCTCTTCTCCTCAGGAAGTTCAACAACAATGTAATTCAAGTCAATTCCTCCCATGAGGTTGTTCCCTACCCCAAAGAGTACATTCCATCACATGCTACATAAGCCTTCATGTGGAGTTACAGTCTAAAAGCTAAGAAATAAGAATATGCTCATCATTCCTAATGGATGTTCACATTCTGTAACACAGGATTCTGGTGCTAATTAGCTCACATACCGGGTTGATAGTCTTTCCTCGATGTAACCTATTAATTGCATTAAAAAATGTCTTGTGTTAAACATTGTCATAGTTGGTCGAAGTCTTGATGGACTCTGTGGATGCTCCTGCACTATGCATTTTACATTATTATTAATTATTTTTTATATTTCTATTTATTTTTAAAAATAAATTAATTGTTTTATAAATTTCCAAAACCATTAGTTAACATGAACAATATTTTTTTGGGAAAGAATTTATTGCCATAAATTCTTATTGTTATTACATTTCTTAAAAAAATAAGTTTATATTTTTATTATAAATTACATATAAATTAATTATGATTCCAATGAGTAAGGATTTTAAAATCTACAATGATTAGGATTTTCTCGCTTAACACTGTAAATAGAGGAAATATTGCATTAATTACACACTCCAACTTCTTGAGCGAGCCATTATTAATTGTTTGTACAAAATCCCAAGGAAATTTAATATAGTAACACCTCTCTACTAATGGTGCTTTAATATTTGCATTTATTTTGTTTAGAGTTTCCATGTAGTGAAAACATAATTGTTTGAGCCAAATCAATGGCTTAATTTGGGGATAGTGCCATTCTAATAGTAATAAACAAAAAATTATGCCGCAGCCAAAATTTCCCAAAATAAGTTAGGGGTTCAGACTTCTCTCCTTTTTCCAATTGTTTCATTGCCCATTCTTGGCTCCAGATTATGCAGGGAAACATGTTCATATGTTCACTTATTTTATTTGACTAGTAATTTATTATTGATAGCTACCCACAAAAATTCATGATAATATAATTATAATTATAATAACCAATTTTATTTTATTTTATTTTATGTTAATATGGATTGTACTGTAATGTGCACTAAATTTTATGCAATCTTATGCATTGAATGAAATTACCTACAACTATAACACTTGATAAACTTTTGTGTGCAACTTGTTGCATTTGAATCTGTACCATAGGAAGACACTGTCAATAAAGTATGTGACTCTCCCTCTTGTGTTTTTTGAACTACAACAGATTGATTCGTTAATACTTGATAGGATATTCATTCTTAAAACTTATCTAAAGAGATGAGCAATTTGAAAAATAAATTGAAAATGATAGGCACATATCATGTGTGTACACCCTTTACAACTCAGGTTATTCTATGTGGACAATACTTATGTGTCCCAAGGCAAACAAGTTGGGAGTCAAGGTTTACTAGTGTGTGATTTCGCTTAATGTACCTCAATCTCCGTCGAGCCTAACTATAATCAACCTCAACTGCGGGTCCCACTTGAATAGGTTGGGAGGTCGGACCCGACTTGAGGTCAAGAATCGGTGCTCCTTCTCCTCCTCATTTTTTTATTTTGTCCAAACACCTTTGATCGTTGACTAACTAGACCACAACATAAGGCCAAGAGGTAGGGTCTCTGTTGGATAAAAATTAAACAAATAATTTTTAAAATAAACATTAGAAAACAAAAGTAATTTTTTTTTTAATTATATTTATTTACGTTATGATTGGTTCAGAGTGCTTTTCATCTTATTTCAAAATGACATTTGCATTTCCAGATCATCCGTTTGGATGGGTGTTGAGTTAATTCAATGTATGGTGAGCAGGGTAGACCACCATCGTATCGTCTGTTTGTAGTGGTATTGAATTAATACAATGCACGATAAGGACAATGTGTTATCATCTTTATTATTTCAGAGATCGCTTGGGACATACGAGCACAAAACAAATTCAATATTTTATGAATCTTTACACATATTTCTATGTAGTGCCCCTCCTTATGCACACCATGGTCAGGCATCAGGGTTATCTCACTTTGCACGTTGTCAAAATTAAGCAAGGTCTAACCTCCAACTAGTTAGGGTTGGGGACCTCCCACTGCGGGTGCCACTGGAATAGGTCAGGAGGTTGGGCCCAACATGCCATAGGGAGTCAAGCGTCCATCTCCATGTTTCTATTTTTGTCCACACATGTTCGGTTCTCGACTAACTGTTGGGCCAACATCTTCTTCTGACCCGACTTTGCTTCAATCTCGACTATGAGGTCTATTCAGTGGTCCTTTTTCTCAGAAATAATTGGCCACTCACCTCCCCTTTATTGACCTTGTGAAGTATATCAAGGATCCTTTTGTAGTAGTGGTAAGAGAAGTTGAACATACAATTATTTCTGAAAATTTTTCATCTTCTAAGCTCTAACCTCTCGACCTAACAATTCCTTCGACCCTCTACCTTGGACCTTGCCACGACTCGGTTTTGAGTCGACGTTGGAACCGGTAAAGTTACTTAAGTTTTTCGAAGTACCTACGATTATTCAAATACTCAACTTATGGGTCCTCCGTCTTTGAATAAAATAATATTTTTTGTCGACTTGAGTGCCTTTCATTATTCTTAAATTTCCTTGTTTTTTCCTAATAAAACGAGTCATTTGTCTAGTTTCCTTGTAGGTTTTAAATAGAGGTTTTTCCAACTATGAATTTGATCTCACCTCATTTTCCAAAAACGGTTGAGATTTCTTTTCACATTAATTTTGAATTTGTAGTGTGTCATGCGAATTAAACAAATCAATACCCAAGACTTTCAAAACATCGTGTTTCCATTTAAACCTCCTATGTCAATTGTTCTTTGAAACCACAACCCAAAAACCTGAACTTCAACATGAATTACAATAGTTTTCTCTATAACTTGCAATTTTTGTTAAGTGGTGATATTTCAAAAGGTTTCATTTTATTCACTTAGACTAGTCTTCATAAAAAATCTTAATTATTTGTTTTATTTCCCATAAAGGCCACAAAATGGGGAAAAGAACAAATCCCCTGCTTCAAGGCAAGGAGTTCAATAGATTAAAGAAAAACTAAAAGAGGTAGAAGATCTAGAACCAGGAAGTTATAATTTGAACTCAGCTTTGATTTCTAACACCACTTTCAAAATGCAAGACACATGTATGATGAAATGGGAGGAAATTTATAATTTCTTTGAGAATAGGGAGTGACTAAAGTCAGAAAGTTAGTAAGAAGAAAAATGCACAATGTGAGAACTATAGAAGGACATGATTACACAAGGTTGCTACTAGGGATCAAATCTTTCATTATTATGACATGATATAATGGATTTTGGGTGATATTGGCATTCGTACATGCACAGTTACACATTCTAATAGAAATGTTATAGCATCCTGGAGTTTAGACACCCTTTCAACAATTTATAAGCTCATTGTTCCTGAACTCTTCCTTAGTTCTAAGTTTCTTGATAATTTCAACATTACAATTTTTAAACAAAATGGCAAAAATTATGATAAATTGATTAAAGACTAGTTGCAGGAAGAGAAAGAGGGCTTCAAACACAAACGATCTAAGGATTATCCTGTTGTTATTTTCAAAAGGCCTTGTAGGTTCATTGCCAAAATGTTCTCTAGATTATATGGGGAAAATAGCCTTGACCATTGCAAAACTCAGTGGCTATCATTGATTCACAGTATCCACCATGACTCAAAACGTTTTAATTGTCTTGACATTCTCTCTCAAAACTTGTCAGGTGATTTGAAGTTGGAAATTTCATGCCCTCTAGGCTATGAACACATTTTTTGTATGTCTGCTTATCTCTTATACATTGCGATTGACTCTATCCTCCTTCCTCTCATGAAGTGGAATTATCCCACTGACGATCAACTACCCATTCAAAATTATGCTTTAGCATTGTGGGAAAGTAATTATAATTTTCATTTTCATGACATTTGCAATTATGTAATGATACCTCTACATGAATTCATCTTTAGCATTGCTCCTCCAAGTATTAGCCAAGACATGAAAGAAGCACTTGATCAAATAAGAGACTGGTTCGTTGAAGAGTTGTTTTCCTATATCAAAATATATGGGAGTGAGGTTGGTCCACATGTATTTCCAAGGTACATTCCTAAAATAATTTCTCTTAGAGAAGTAGAAAATCAAACAACATTAAATGGTCAAGCACGAAAGATGAGTAAAATTTAGAAGAAGATTTGGCCAAATTTTCCAATTATGTTTGGAAGAATAAAATTGAAGGACAAAGGTCATGCATTCAAGGAAGCTGAAGAACTTAACAGTATCTAGTTTCACTCATTACCCCATTTTGATTATGACCCTAGTGGAATAATAAATGATCATTATAAGGTTGTAAGCTATATACAAAATTTTACACATCAAAAGCCTCCTTTCGATGATGTTTTCATAAAAAATGATAGTTTTGATCAAGTGATTGAAAGAGGAAAACTAATGAGTGTTAAGGACAGGGAAAAACTTCAGGAATTTAGAGAAAACACTTATGAAGATTTTCTTAAATAGAAAAGTATCCTATCATCTATTCCAATTAAATATTTGAAATCTCTTGGATGTCTGAAAGTTATTTTTACTCAGTTTCTTTTAGAAAAAAAATCTTCTTCTAAGCAGTTTTGAAAAATTCAAATTGAAAATATGCTTGATGTTTCTATTACAGTCCAAGAATTAGCAAGTCTAGAGGCTAGCAAACATATTAATGTTAAATAACATAAACAAAAGGGTCATATTATTAAATAAAACATGATAATAACATAGGTTAATGACCAGAAACAAGAAGCATAGCAACAAGTAATGATCTGGATCTTGGGGGGAGGCCCCCAAGATCTAAAAGATTGAAATGGATCTTGGGAGGAGAGACCCCCAAGATCTAAAAACTTGCATTGCCAGAAGAAAAATAGGAGAATGCCCAATAAATAACCACGAAGAAACTTTTTATTAAAACCCACTGATCTGGATTTAAACATGAATGCAGCAAAATACAGAGATAACCAGATACACAAAGATGCAGCGGAAAAAATACTTCATTTCATTAATGGAAAATACTGAAATATGCTTACAGCCAGAAATGGAAATAAACTAGCTAGGGCAATGGTAGCTTATCTCTGAGAAGAGATGTGGTCTCTACATGCCTCTGAACTGTAAAGGCTACATTGTGGCGGACAATCTGTCCTTTTACAAAATGTGACTTGTTACTTATAGTATTTTTCCAGTTACAATACCACGGGTCAATTCCATGGGTGAATGAATACCATGTGTGGATTTTACAATACCACGGGCGGATGCCATTTACAATACCATAGGTAAATTCCATGGGTCGATGAATAATATGGGTGGATGAGTACCATGGGTTGATGCCATTTTCCATTCGGATCATTCCTCCGTCCTTAAGAAGCAATGGTCCCCATTGCGTAAAGTTCCCTCCTGCAAAGCCTTTGTTGAATATGAAGAGCCACTGAAGATAAGGGTTTTATGTGGTTAACCCAAAACCCTGATAAACGAAGATCCGAGGATAGAGATACCCTGTAATGCTTGTGATCAACTGTCATTTTGACAGTGTGCGGCCTAGCAAATGGACTTCGATGACAAGGATTTTATGCGGTTGACCCATAACCATGATGCTGGTTGCTGATGAAGTAGCAGGTGCCTACATAGCTTGGGGTGGGAGGGCATGTCTCCAAATAACCCAAACCGAATGCTACTATGTTGAAACTGATGAATATGAAGCAGGTGCCTACTAAAGTGGGGTGGGAGGGCACTTCTCCAATGGGAACCCACTCCGAATGCTGCTCCAGAATTAAAATGGACATAACTCGGCCAATATAACTCAGAATATTTATTATAACCTGTTTTTAGAAGCAGAAGGATCATTTTGCATCTTCCCATGAGCTGAAAATCCTTATCTGGACACTCTGAGATCTCATATTTGCGCTACAACAGTTCCGCCGTCACAAAAATTCTAATAAAATAGCTGATTTTAAATCAACGATATCTCCCACATCCGAACTCCGATTCGACCCATTTTTTTTTGAAATTGGGTGATTTTTCGAGAGGAATCCAGATCTGGTATTTTTTTTTTGTAAATTTTGTACCAAATGTTTCAGATCTGATCTGCAAAGTCGCCGACCAAAAAAAATCCTGCAAAAAAATGAAAAAAGAAAAATTCTTCCTGCTTGACCCAAGAAAGTGCTCTGTGGAGGTTGTAGCACATGCCTGAAGTTTGTTGAATATTTCTGCAAAATTTGAAACTGAAATATGCGTCAAACCCTCATTCCCATGGAATCATAACCTACTCTGAAACCACTGATTCGGATCTTGGGGGGAGGCCCCCAAGATCTAAAAGATTGAAATGGATCTTGGGAGGAGAGACCCCCAAGATCTGAAAACTTGCATTGCCAGAAGAAAAATAGGAGAATGCCCAATAAACAAACCACAAAGAAACTTTTTATTAAAACCCACTGATCTGGATTTAAACATGAATGCAACAAAATACAGAGATAACCAGATACACAAAGATGCAGCAGAAATAATACTTCATTTCATTAATGGAAAACACTGAAATATGCTTACAGCCAGAAATGGAAATAAACTAGCTAGGGCAATGGTAGCTTATCTCTGAGAAGAGATGTGGTCTCTACATGCCTCTGAACTGTAAAGGCTACATTGTGGCGGACAATCTGTCCTTTTACAAAATGTGACTTGTTACTTATAGTATTTTTCCAGTTACAATACCACGGGTCAATTCCATGGGTGAATGAATACCATGGGTGGATTTTACAATACCACGGGCGGATTCCATTTACAATACCATGGGTAAATTCCATGGGTCGATGAATAATATGGGTGGATGAGTACCATGGGTTGATGCCATTTTCCATTCGGATCAAGTAACCAAGGAGAATGTCTTCCACAAAGACATTATTGTCCTTGATCCTCCCGAGGAAACCACCCAAGAAGACTTACAGTAAAAAAAAACATGATGAATAAAATGAAGAGATGGAGAATTATAAAAAGGATGAACAAGAAATTGTTTATTCAACAATTACAGAGAGTGTTGATAAAGAGATAGATTCAATTGAATAGCACAGTAAAACCATTGACCTTTCAATACCAGAAACAACCCTGATAGTTTCCATGACTCCCATTTCCACAAAAAATCCTCTAAATTCATTTCTTTTTAAGCATGTCACTAAGATGGAAACAATATATGAAATTGTTCCATCATTAACTGAATATTATTTCAATACACAAACAAAATCCATTATAAGAAGGGAAAAGAAGAGGAAATTTTACACTCTTGAAACAATGTTTAAACATAGTTGGCAGCGAACTGGAGATGTGAGATAGAAAGTTGGAGAATATTCGTTGGTCCTTGTAGCATTTGTTAATAGTCAATAGTATCATGTCAGTGAAATTGGAGCATCTTATCAAAGTAAGTTGCAAATAATTAAAGAGTTAGAATTGCAAATAAAAAAGAGCAAAGCATTTAGTGAAGAGAGTTGGAAAGCTCATTTTGCGGCCCTGGTTGGATGTTTTACTATTGAAAGATACAACTTACAAAGTTAGTTTGAAAGTAAATTGAATGAATTATAACTCAATCATTCCCATCTGATTCGAAAAATGAGAAAGGAACATGAAAATGCCAACTAGATATTGAAAGAAGAAGTTGAAAGCAAAATTTAAGTTATGATTGTAGCACCAAAAGAAAAAATTGAAACTTTGCAGTCTCAAGTGAAGAAGGAACATGGTGCTAAACGAATTTTGAATGTATTCAAAGAACATGCAGTGAAGGTTAACCAAATAATGAAAAAATATCAAGCTAGATTCTATGTAAGAATGGATAAAATTTGTAGACTGTATCATGGGATTATGAATCTCAATGAGACTATTAAATCTTTGGTTGAAGAAGATAAAAGTGTTACTGCAAGATTTTCCTCAATTTTCCAATGGGAAAATCAATTACAACCTCAACACATTCCTAAAACCACTAAGAAGGACAAGAGACTCATGTATGCTTCATTAAACCATAGAGAATCATAAGCAAAGGAAATCCAAATGTGGACCAAGAAATCCATTGACTATTGCATCAAGGTATGGGAGATTGGGATAGACTTCATTGAAGAAATTAATATTATTAGATCCAAACCAATAAGGGAGATGATCTTGGGTTCTGTAAGTCAACATTAAAGAAAAGATTGCACAATAGAACATATGAGAAAGATGAATAAAACTGAAATTTGGATGCAACAAACTTTCCAATATTTGCTATGATTTCCTTTTGAACATATCAAACTAATTTCAATATTTGTTGTTATGTTTAGTAAAAAGAAAAGGTTTATTCATAATTGAGCGTCAATGTTCAACGTCAACATTGTTCATTTCCATCTGATTCACTTTTCTGCAATTTCTCAGGTGTATACAAATTGGGTAAGCTTTATCCAAAAAATGCTCTGCATATGCTCACCATTGAATATAAGGACTCTGAAGACGAAGATAAAGTTTGAAAGAGTTTTCCACTTTTTTGGGAAAATTATCCTTAGATAAGGACAATATTTCATTTTTAGCATCATCACTGACTAAAGAAAATCTTGAATATTTTGTAATTATTTTAGTATTTATATGGCCTCTTACATTGGTGTAAGCATCAATGAGTTGTGGAACTGAAGACTTGCATTCTATAATCAATTTTTGAGGCTAAGATTTTTTGAAGACAAAATTCAACATTGAATATGTTTATGAGTTATGCATCTTATGTCTTGTCATCATTTTAATTAGTTAATAGATGCATGTGGTATTCATTTTCTAACATTATTCATATTCAACTCTGATTGAATCTTGTGATATTCTGTTAACATTTCTTAAGATATGTTGCAGTGTATTTTTACTGGAATGCAAAGATTATGAACTGTTTTCTATTTATGTTTTTATTTGATGGTGAAATATGAAATCAAAACAGTTTTCATTGTACTTTTATTTTAACAACTTCTTTAGAAACATCTTGTGTGGCTAGCTAGAACTAGATTCTAGTGATATTCAAACACACATAATATTTTCTCTTCAATATTATGTTTGAATGAAACCCTCATCACAACACATTCACTATTTGTTGTTCCATCAAATCAAAATTACCGCGCATCAACAACAATTTGTATATTTTTTGTAGATAATTGTAAGTACAAACATATGTCATATATTTTCCCTATTTTTCAGTTTAATCTAGATGGACTCATCACTGCTGAGGAGCACGTTAAACAATTTATGTTATCCCTGAAACTAGGAGCAGTTTAACATGAAGATCAATTCTTTGTTGTATATGTTGCATGTGTTGAGAGATCCTCTAAAAATGTTTGTCAAAATCTGTGAACATAGGTCTATGGATGGTTTTTTCAATGCTATATTATTCTAGGTTTGTTGTTAGCTACTCATATTATTGTATTTACTCTTAGGAATCTAAATCAATGGGTCATTGATAGGAACATGTATGGTTCTATGTTTTCCTTTTGCTTTAGTCAGATCTAGACAAATGCATTTGCATCTTAGATTAACTACATTTAATTATTTAGTTTAGAAAACCATCAATGGTTGACCCCGACCATAGTTAGTAAAACCCCAACTTAGTAATGGATACAAAGCTACATTCTAATCTAATTGTATGTTTTCATTAAGTGTAACACATGCTATAGACGAAGCTCATTTTGACCCATCAACTAAAAACAAGACAATATTTTCATTTAGGCATCTTAATCAATTGTAATGTTACATATTACAATTTTGATTTTTTAGGAAAATAGAATATGTCAATTGATTACCCACAAACTGGAAACATAACACATTACTAGAGAAATCAACTCATAGTGGAAAATAATTCATGGAACTCTCTGTCATTGCTCAAGCAAAAGTATGATTACGAATAACTTTATAGTAAACTTGATATGATACATAGGAATGGAAATGAACCTATGGGTAGTTTGCTTCAAAGGTTATGGAAATTTGTTGTAGGTTTCCTAAAAGTAACAAAGCATCCACCCAATAAATTGTTGACTAGTTTTCATACCTTCTCTTTGCCCCTAAAGAAGATGAGTTTCCCTTAGGCAATGAGAAGAATTTAATGTTGTGCAAACTAGATTTCTCTTGACTTTTGAAATTTGCAATTGAAATGTTCACAATTGTCTTGTAGATTCAGGAGCTTCAACAAATGTTATGGTGGTTCCATTGCTAGTTGGGATATTTTTGAAAATAAATTTATCAAGAAGTTTGGTGAAGATAAAACAAAAGCATTCTTAATTGTGGAAATGTCAAATATTAAAATGAATTTTGCTGAATCAATTGAATATTTCAACCAAAGATTCCATTCTATTCTTAATGGAATATTGAAGACAGGGAGATCATGTGTTAACTAAGATTTTTATAATTGTCCTTCCCTCAAATGTGACTTTTGGCTTTTGCCACTATTGGAGAAAATGAAGAAATATCAGCCTTAAATATGGAACACTCTTTAAATGTTGAAAAACAAATTCTTAAAATACATCGAAACAATTTTCTAGTTAGGGTAAAGCCATAATAATTACCCAGGGAAAAAATTTTAATCGGTAAAACTAAACAATTATGTTTTATTTTATATATTAATTAAAATGTTATGTTTTAATTTTTTTAAATAATATAAATATTTAATATAGGAATTTCATTTTGTTTCTTTCCGCAATTTATCGGGCTAATTTTTAAATAATGATTTTCTCTTCGTAAATGACCCTTATTAATTTGTAATTACATAATAATAAATATAAAATATTTTTAAAAATTAATGATTTTTTAAAATGTATTCAATGGCACAATGCAACGTTGGGCTCAAGTTCTATGGGTTGATTTCCTATGAAGGTATTACCAGACTTGATCCTTACTATGGCGTTTTTGCATTGATTGCTGTGCCTATATGAGATTGTATTAATTATTGAGATTATTGATACACAATGACCTCCAGGGAACTCGACTTTGTTTCTCGTCGACTAGTCTATTACGACTATATCAATTTAATTTAACCAATGCATGCTTCAGATAGGTGATTGAGAAAGGTCAAAACATATAGAGTAATGAAAAATGCATTTAGTACCTTTTTTAACAAGGAGCCACTGTTGTGGCGCTAGTCCCTGCCGGTTAAGAAAAGTGTTTGGTGAGTTATTATGATGAGATTTAATAGGTGTTTAATTTGCATTATTATTAGAGCCAGTTTGCATTACTAGTGTGTTGTAGACATGCTTATTTGTATTAAGATTCAGTGAATTGGATAGCAAATTGTTGTATGGACTTTTTGACTTTATTCAAACAGTGAAATATAATGAACTTTGCGTTTGTTAAGAATTGTGGTAAATGTAAAAATAGTTTTAGACATAATTTTCCAATGTGTCATGATTTAGAGAGTGTTTAGATTAATAATTAAAATGTAATAAAATTTGAGAGTGAAACATGGAAACCTTGACGGGGAAAAACTATAAAGGGTAATAATAATGCATTACAATATACGAAGAATTAGAGAGTGTTAAAGTAAGCAATGTATTTTAATAAGCATGGGGTATAAAATATATTTAAATGCATAATAATGAATTCATGGTGCATAAAAGATAGAATTTTGTTTTTTTTTACATTTGAATATTATGGAAATATCCATAAAATGATAATGAGCAAATAAACATTAATATGGATATAAATTTGTTAATTGAATCTGTGGTGGAGAGTGTTATGATTGTCGAAAGTCAAGGAGGAACTTAAGCATTTAAAAATTATGGAGTCTTGAACCCATAATTGAAAGATTAGATATCTAGTAACATGTTTGGACATAAGTGATTCCATTGGGGTTAATGTCAATGATTGGGGAATTATTCCATGGTCAAAAGAACAAAACATATATTTATTTAAAAATATTGTTTACCATAACTTTAATGTGAACTTTAAATTTGTCCAATTACTAATTAGCAAAGAAAATAAACCCAACATCTAATTCCTAATTAGTGATTTGTTGCATTTAATTAGTAATTTGTTGTGATGCAGAAGGACATGACTTTTGGTCTTTTTTGTAGTTTTGGGTTAGTAAATATAGTATCTAAGTACAATAGCAAAGCAATTTTGATAAGTTTATTTTATAAATTAAAAACTAAAATAAAAAGATTAAAATTAAAAAAACATTTAAATTGTACGAGTTGAAATGTAAATTTGATCATGAGCTGCAAGAAAAAAAATCATTATCTTTTGGTGTTGTATACTGTTGCTTTTGGCAATATCTGTGTTCCATTTAAGCAAGTTAGTTTTCTTATTGAAATTTTTTCAAAGTATAATGAAGGCACTTACATCACAGATAAACAGATGCCATTAAACATAGTTGTTTTTCTATTTTGTGATTATCTTAATTAGGAAGTATAGTTTAATATAATTCATTTATTTGATATACGATAAGCATAGGAGATATGATGTCATATAGAATGACGAAATTTGGGATAACTGAAAATAATAAAAGAATGGAGATTGACTATAGCATTTCAAATTACTCTATTTATTAGTCAGAAATAATGTTTTGAGACTTCAAATTATTCTATTTATTAGTTAGAAACTATTTATTAGTTAGAAATAATGTTTTGACAGTTCAAATTACTCTTTATTAGTTAGAAATAATGTTTTGACAGCTTGATTTTTTAAAAGTTATTATGTTATTAAACTTTATACCTTAGAAACTATTTATTAGTTAGAAATAATGTTTTGACAGTTCAAATTACTTTTTATTAGTTAGAAATAATGTTTTGACAGCTTGATTTTTTAAAAGTTATTATGTTATTAAACTTTATACATGGTAACAAGAAAGTAATACAACTGGAAGGAATGATATTACATGTTATGAATTATGAAAGCCATATTCAATTAATACTGTTTTAAATAAGAAATAGATAACAGTTCATTTCAATGTGCGAATCTTTTTATTCAAGGAATTTTATTTCTTTGTGATTGGAAGTGTAGTCTTTGCATCATGAATACTGAATAATAAAAATATTATAGGAAACTTATAGTTAGTTAAAACTATAAATAATTTAATAATTATAATTAAATATAAATGAATAAGAGGTATTTAATATTATATGGGTAATTTAAATCATAAAATGCATTATTTATTTAAACAATGCAAGATAGAGTGTGATATTACAATTAAATAAAAATAAATAATAATAATATTTTTATATTAGATCAAAGATATTGAAATTTAATTAAACATTAGCATAATGAATCAAGAGCCATAGAGACAAAATAAATAGTGCCAATGCAATTTTTATTAACTAATAATTAATGCATTAAACATTGGCATAATGAAAAAATATTGGACCAGAGATATTGAAATTTAATTAAACATTAGCTAATGAATCAAGATCCATAGAGACAAAATAAAAACTGCCAATGCAATTTTTATTAAGTAATAATTAATGCATTAAACATTAGCATAATGAATCAAGAGCCATAGAGACAAAATAAAAACTGCCAATGCCAATTTTTATTAACTAATAGTTAATGCAACATTCCACTAAATGAATGTTCACTTACAAGATGATCATTTAAGAACATAGGATTTGTGCTGCAACATTTTGCCTTCTGTCAATACAATGTCATTTTGCCAGCAATTACAGCAGTTCATTCCAAGTCTGCATGTTTCAAAAATTTCAGTTGAAGGGGATCCCATGGAATTTGCAGAAATTTATGCTTCTTTATACTAGCTTAACTGCTGAATTTTAACAAGATCATTTCCAGACTTTCCTAGAATGGCTGCAACTGTGCGTTCAGATGCTACAACTTCAATTGTGCGTTCAGATGTTACAACTTCAACTGTAGTTTTTGTGATAAGCTGACCAGCTATTGTGACACTGCCAAAGGTGATATACAATGTCAAGAACATTAGCACAGAAATACTGATCAGCAAAAGCAGTATGATAGTAGCAATTGACAAAATTTTGCAAATGTTATGTACCTTTCAAATCTGGCAGAAGTCTGTTGACAAAGAATTGGGTCTTCAAACTCAGAGAAATTGCCAATACTGTTTAGCCAGACTGCCAAAGGTGATATACAATGTCAAGGACATTAGCACAGAAATACTGATCAGCAAAAGCACTATGATAGTAGCAATTGACAAAATTTTGCAAATGTTATGTACCTTTCAAATTTGGCAGAATCCTGTTGACAAAGAATTGGGTCTTCAAACTCAGAGAAATTGCCAATACTATTTATATTGCGATTTGACTGAATTTTGAAACAAAGCATATAGTTAGTTAGTACTGCAGGTGTTCATGTTTACAGACAGATTTATGGTTGTCACACTGCCAAAGGTGATATACAATGTCAAGGACATTAGCACAGAAATACTGATCAGCAAAAGCACTATGATAGTAGCAATTGACAAAATTTTGCAAATGTTATGTACCTTTCAAATCTGGCAGAAGTCTGTTGACAAAGAATTGGGTCCTCAAACTCAGAGAAAATTGCCAATACTGTTTATATTGCAATTTGACTGAATTTTGAAACAAAGCATATAGTTAGTACTCCAGGGGTTCGTGTTTGCAGACAGATTTATGGTTAATTATCTTAAATAGAAATTTAATTGAATCAAGGAATCTGCTTTTGTTGTAAGAAATCAAAATCAAAAAGTAGCAACAGAGGGACAGTAGACGAATTGTTGGCAAATGTTGGAAAATGTTGGAGGGAGATCAAGAACTGCATACAAAATTGGTGCACTTGTTTGCTGTGGATTGCCTGAAATTTTAATCAGTGATTCAGATTTTCCTGGGCTAACTTCAAGAAGATTAACTTTGGCATCAGAAATCTGACCATACAAAGAAAACATGATCAGTAAATAAAGTGTGTTCATAACAATGCATCAACAATTGAGCTTGTTATTCGAGCATGCAAGAGTCCATGGTTATTTGAGCATTATAAGTTAATGGCATTCTGGTTGAATACTGAGGGTTTTTCTTAACTGTGGTTGGCATGCGCTATGGTGGTCTGATTGGCGGCCAGATGTTCCTGCTCGAGATGCTGGAAAGTTCGGCTTGGGTTTTACTATCTTCGTGGCCTTTTGGGTGGTATTGTTACTTGCTTGTTTAGCTCTACAGTCTGTGTGATTTTTCGCCTGTGGTGGAGTTCCTGGTTGCTCGGATATTGTTACTTGCTTGTTTAGCTCTGCAGTCTGTGCAACTTTTCGTCTGTGGTGGTCTTGTGGGCGGACAACTGTCCCTGGTCGAGATCCTGGAGAGTTACTCGACTTGGGTTTATTGTCTCTTCGTTTCCCTCAAGAGTCCATGGCTATTTGAGCATTATAAGTTAATGACATTTTGGTTAAATACTGAGGGTTTCTGTTATCTGCATGGCTTTTATGAGCGATATAAGCTAAGTCGAACCAAGGTTTTGGATGTTGGATAGGTTGGTATTGGGGGTGGAAAGGTTTTGGGGTGTTATTGGGGGCCTCGCATAGTTGGAGGTGAAGGGCAGGTGGTCCGGTGACTCCCAAGCCATTATGTAACGTTGGTATGAATCGGACTGTGTTTGTGCCCTTTGGGTTATTATTGGTACTTGGTTGTTTAGCTCTGCCATTGCTATTTGGGTTTTGCCCTGTTCGCGGCCTTTGGGTTATTATGATTACTTGGTTGTTTAGCTGCATGGTCTGTGCGATTTTTCCTTTCTATTTGTTCTATTGTGTGCGGTGAAAACATAATGCGGTTCCTGCCTGTTGTGTTAGCTGCATGCAAGAGTCCATGGCTGTTTGGGCATTATAAGTTAATGGAATTGTGGTTGAATACTGAGGTTTTGTCTTAGCTGCATGGGCTTTATGCAAATTTGGGTAAATGTCTGCGTGAAGCTATGATTGTTAGTTGTATTGTTTAGAGGTTAAGTTCGGCTACTGCATTATAAGTTAATGGGATTTGGATTATGGATATTCGACTTTGATATTACTCCTAGAACGGAAGGTTGCTTTGTTGACTAAAGCTGTATAAGACTAAAACACATGCCTAAGATGGCTTGTTGCAGCTTTGCAATGTTGACGAGATCTGTTTTGATTTGCAAAAACAGTGTATTAGAAAGTGAGTATTGTACATACCTCAACCAATTGATCACTTTCGAAAGCAGACCGAGGAAGCTGTTCTCTTTGTAATATTCTAATATTGGCAGCTGTTGTGTGCCTCATATCAGAAGTCGGTACAGCATCCCTGCTAATTAGACAACACAATTTCAAAATAAGATCAAGTTGCTGAAACGTACTTTATCATATGCAATCCTATTACTGGTTACAGAACTGTATCTGCGATCAAACTTCAGATTCACGCTAACTAGCTAAACATGAGAATGCAGAAGGAAAGATCAAAAGTCTGAGGCTACAAAGCCATAAACCTTTGGCACAAAGCCTGTAGCATGTGCTTTTCAATGAAGTCTAATAGAAACATTGGCTGGAAATATTGCAGAATGCTCAGGATGTAGGCAATTAAATGCAAAGAACCGACTAGAAATTTTAGACAATACTGTGTGTGAAGTGCACTTCAAATCATATAAAAAATGAAATGGGTTGAGGTAAACTTACTGCTTGGACATTCTTTATCATGGTTATTTTAAAACGCCAAATAAACCTTATTCTCCGCCCCGTAGACCTTAATTTGACTTAGGAAAAACGGCAAATATTTCCAAATATCGCTGCGGTCAACCCAAAGACAGCGATCTATCGATCGCTTATAGTCCCCGACAGGGACTAGTAACTATGTGTCATGATCTTTGTTTTTTATTGTCGAGTCAAATGAATGCAATTAAACTAAAACAGAATGCACACAGAATCCAGACTAACACGCAGCAAAGTTTTAGAGCCATATATGTAAAAGCAAGTAAAGCAGAAAATAAATGTACTTTCACAGTGAACTGTGAGCGGTTTTGTTTTAGAAGATAAAGAATTGCAAAAAAGTCATTTCTATCTATATCTGAATCCAACAGAATTTGATGCGGTGCTCCATGCGATGGAAAAATTTGACAACTTAGGTAAGCCAACAGAAATATTTGGGAAAGAATAAACACATGTAACATCATCATGATGCTCTGTGACGAATTGCACTTTGTATCATCAAGTGCACTTGCTCATGCAAATAAATTAGTTGAGTCAAAATAGTAGTCAAGTTATGCAAGACTGAAATAACATGGAAGTGTAATCTAAAACATCTGAACTCAATTTTGCATGTAATAATATGTTGAGCCATAAATAAAACAAAGATGTTTGGATAAGGTATTTGCAAAAAAACCTGAAATAGTTGCAAACAGAAAGAAGCATCAAATAGTTGCAGATTGCACTTGCCTTATGTGAGCAGGGAAGAGCACAATTTCAATATAAGATCAAGCTCCTTAAACGTGTTTTATCGTATGCAATGCTATTGCTGGTTACAGAATTGTATTTGCAATCAAACTTCAGATTCATGCTAACTTGAGCCTGCTTCTACCCTGATTGAAGTTGTTTTTCTTCTGATGCATGACCAAGTAAAATAGAATGTCAACAATGCAGCAGAAGATCGAAACTGATATAAAAGTGGTTTCCAACATTAATGCAATTGATATATCTAGCCATTTAGCTAACCAATGTATGCAAAAGGTATTACCCCATAAACCTCGTTCAGACTCATTTATATTTGTAGATGCAGAATAATGCATTTTATGAAGATATGTACCAATGTCATTAACACGATGTAACTCGTATAGGAACTGAGGTGCTAGTTCATATTGATATGAGTGTATTGCTTCAACGTCATTGTTCTTTAAGCAAAAAAGAAAGTGGTCTATTAATGCATTTCGCAATTCACTTGAAGTATAACGAAAATGTAGAAGCATTTCGAACGAGTCAAATAGACAATCTTCTACAGTATATGAAAATGCATTTAGTCTAAAAAGACCATTTCTTTTTAATACAATGTCAATGTTGTCAGGCAAAACGCATTGCAATCTGAAGTTGTAATTGTCAACATCTATTATTTCTTCCATTATGTGCAATTGCTTATCAGGGTTGCCTTTTGCAATTGTCTTGTACAACTTTGCAAAAAAATATTGATGAAGCTAGAAAAAACTGAACATGACTGACATCGACAGGCCACCAAACCTCCCTGAAGCTTGTCAACACCAAAATGTTTCCCAAAGAACAATGTCCCTTTTTCAACAAAACTACCAATGCAAACATTTGGAGTTTCGTTGAAAAAGGGAGATCGTTCTTTGGGAAAGGCTTTGGCGTTGAGAAGCTTCACGGGGGTTTGGTGGCGTGATCTGACATATCTACATTTAAATATAGATATGTAAAAGGAGGAGATATATATAGTAAACATTAATATTTTAAATAGCAAATAGCATGTTTGTATAGTTGCCATACATACCTTTTCAAACCAAGCGGTTGGGTTGCCTTTCCTAATTGAGTTATGTCGTCTATTTCTTCAGTTGTTTGTTTTCCTTTTCCAGGATTTATGCTATGTTATAGAATAGGAACATATATTTAGTTCAATTTCAAAGAGCATATAGAAGTAAAGAGTTAACAAGGAACATTAAAACCATAGAACCATACATATGTAAAGATAGAATGGATATATACTAAACATTAACATTCTAAATACAAATTGGCATATTTGTATAGTTGTTATAGACATACCTTGCTGAACATTATTATTCTAAATACAAATCAGCATATTTGTATAGTTGTCATAGACATACCTTTGCAAAACAAGTGGTTGGCTTGCCCTTTCTAATTGCGTTATGGATTCTATTTCTTCAATTGTTTCATTTCGTCTCTGAAGATTTAGGCTATGTTATAGAATACTAACATATATCTAGTGCAAACTAGAAGAAAAAACTGAACAAGAACATTAAAACCATAGAACCATACATATGTAAAAATAAAAATAGAATGCATATATACTAGACATTAATATTCTAAATACAAATTACCATTTTTGTGTAGTTCTCATAGACGTACCTTTGCAAAACAAGTGATTTGTTTGCGCTTTCTAATTGGCTTATGCATTCTATTTCTTGAATTGTTTCATTTCCTTTTTCAAGTTTTATGCTATGTTATAGAATAGCAAGACATATTTAGTACAAGTCAAAAGAACATATGAAAGTAAAACTTGAACAAGAAGACAAGATGCATAATCCATGGAAAAGGAAAGGCAAAAAGAATATACTGTGTTTGTTTATGTTGCATGTTGTTGTTCTTTTTTCTTGGTTGTTCTGTTCAATTGAAAAGGGTTTTACTAGTAGAATCTGCATGCATAAATAGATGGGGTCATATCTGCAAATTTATGATAGGATAGTTCTGTTCATTAATTGAAAAGGTTGTGTCTGGCATAAGTTGCATTGATCAACAAAGAACGCCATATATGCAAATGTAGAATGGAATGCATAGTATGTATGCTGTTATCACTTCGTTTACCACAAAAATATATTGTAGTATGCTTTAGTAAAATAGATATGATAAAAGCAATGAGATATTGCAAAAATGTCAAAATTTGGAATTTTGTAAACTATTTCATGTGTATATCATAGGTCAAGGAGAAGAGATATTATATCATGGTCAGACCAATATGCATCCAATACGAAAATTTTATAGTTTATATTGCCTACATTTGCCCAAACATGGTCAATCAATGATTTGTGCATGCTATTAGTTTTGTCAACTAGGAAATGAAGATTGTAGTTTTGCATGTAGGTTTCTAGCTGCTTTGTTTTTTGATTGCAATGCGCCATGTCAATATTCAAGTCCCCTAGTATAACTATGATATTGTTTAGATCTAACTGGTAAAAGGATTTTGCAATGACGTTGAGGATATTGTTTAGGTTTGCATGTGGCAATGCATATATATTGAGTATTGGAATTTCTAATGTGTCAACTTTTATTTTTGCAAACAATGCTTCTAGAAAGCAGTCTTCAAAATGGGTATGCTAAAGGACAATGATATTTTCCTTTATCAATATCATTACTTCATGCTTAATGCAACTTGAGATGCACTTGAAATTTTTGAAGTCTTCATTTAAGTCGAACTAAGGTTTACAGGGCAGAAAGGGTTGGGGATCTTATTACGTGCTTTGCATGGTTCAAGGCAAATGGCACGTGGCGCACGTGAGGGGCACGTGGTTGCATGCGGTCTGGTGGTCTCATCGGCGGCCAGGTGTCCGTCCTCGAGATGCTGGAATGTTCAGCTTGTGTTTTACTGTCTTCGCAGCATTTGGGTTGGTATTGTTACTTGCTTATTTAGCTATGTAGTCTATGCGATGTTTGGTCTGCGGTAGAGTTCCTCTGGTAAATGTCTGCGTGAAGCTATGATTCTTAGTTGTATTGTTTAGAGGTTAAGTTCAGCTACTGCATTATAATTTAATGGTATTTGGATATGGTTATACTATATGGATCTAAACATAATTCAAGGATCAAGGAACCTAAACAAGGCATTGAGAACCAGATACGAGCAGTGCATAAGCATAATTCCATAATGCTTCTCAACAAGATCCATCATTATGGGACACTGCAGGTATGATCCATATAAATGATGAACATGTAATATATTCAAAGGGCAGGTTTGGCAAACACAGCAACAATCTGCCTAAGCAAATTGTCCCAAGACTATTGCCAATTGTCACATGTCAAAGAAGATGCCCAAAAATTACAGATCTTTGATGATTCACAAATTGTGGTGAATTGGATGAATGCAACAAATTGATTGGATAATTATAAACTTCAACCTATATTTCAGGAGATTCGACTTCGTTAGACAGAGTATTTAACACATTATGTTTGAACATGTTTACAAAGACAGGAACATGGAAACTGATGGACTGTCAAAAGCAAGATTACACAAAGACAGGAACATGGAAACTGATGGACTGGCAAAAGCAAGATTACACTTGGTAGCATGAGCTTGGCTGATTCAACAGAGAGTGGAAGGACAGCTGATGGAATGTCTTTTAAATGCCAATATCTATGTATAATTTTTTATGCCACTGTTTATGAACATATCTAGGACCTGATTCTTCATGAGACAAAACTGGTTTCAAATCTCTGATGTATGTCAAAATGACCATGACAGTATATGAATCTAAACAGAATTCAAGGATCAAGGAACCCAAACAAGGCATTGAGAACCAGATACGAGTAGTGCATAAGCATAATTCCATAATGCTTCTCAACGAGATCCATTATTATGGGACACTGCAGCTATGATCCATATAAATGATGAACATGTAATATATTCAAAGGGCAGGTTTGGCAAACACAACAACAATCTGCCTAAGCAAATTGTCCCAAGACTATTGCCAATTGTCACATGTGAAAGAAGATGCTCAAAAATTACAGATCTTTGATGATTCACAAATTGTGGTGAATTTGATGAATGCAAGAAATTGATTGGATAATTATAAACTTCAACCTATATTTCAGGAGATTCGACTTCGTTAAACAGAGTATTTAACAGATTATGTTTGAACATGTTTACAAAGACAGGAACATGGAAACTGATCGACTGTCAAAAGCAAGATTACACAAAGACAGGAACATGGAAACTGATCGACTGTCAAAAGCAAGATTACACAAAGACAAGAACATGGAAACTGATGGAATGTCAAAAGCAAGATTACACTTGGTAGCATGAGCTTGGCTGATTAAACAGAGAGTGGAAGGACAGCTGATGGAATGTCTTTTAAATGCCAATATCTATGTATAATTTTTTATGCCACTGTTTATGAACATATCTAGGACCTGATTCTTCATTAGACAAAACTGGTTTCAAATCTCTGATGTATGTCAGAATGACCATGACAGGGCTGTTATCAGATAAAACTCGCTTCAAAGCTTCGATATATGTTAGAATGATTATGATAGAGCTGTCATATTGACATTTTTGGAAACTGTTTATGAAACAAGATATGTTCCCATCAATACTTTTATCACTTCCTATGCTTAAGCATATCTGTGAAATGCAGGAACATATATAATAAATGTAATTTTGTTTTCATAATAAAATAATTTTTTCTGTCTGAGCAGAATAAGGTAGTTGAACATCATATGAAAACCAATCTGGTTATAACTAGCTAACATGACATTTTAATCTAAGGTTTAAATAGACAAAATGTCTTGATTCATCATTATACAAAGCTACTTGCATGCATTACTCAACTTGTACTTGTTGGGATCATCTCAAATAATATTGTTGTTATGATTATAACAATTGATAATATTAATATTAATATTAATGTAAACACAAAATAAACAATGACAATTTCATATTTGAATTCCAATATAATTGAATGACAGAAAAGATCTCAATGACTGAATATAGCTTAAATATCTATGTTTTTTAAAACAATCACAGAGCAACTCGACTATAAATCTAGAGTAACTGAACCATAAACCTACACAATGCAAAAATTAAAACCGCAACAAATTCACAAAAAGCAATTAATACAAAAATTGACAAAAAGCAATTAGTCGAATAACACCGTACCTGGAACAAAGCCGAGTATTCAAATTGCTTCTCGTCTAGACAAATTCATGCACAATAGAGCCTGTACCAAGAGCCACAGCTTCACCTAGGCCATCTCAGCCCAAATGACAAGGAAGTCACATGGTGCTCGAAACTGACATTTACGGGAATTTCCATAAAACCCATGCAGGTAACAGAAACCCTTAGTATCATAGAAAAGCTTATAATTTTTGCAAACGAAACATTTCATCCAATATATAAGCAACAACAAACGAACAACATCTAGTACCAATATAGCAAACCTTGAATTCAGCACTTGTTAACAAAGCAAATGAACTTAACACTAACTAAATGAACTTAACAAAGTTGTTAACAAAGCAACCTTGCGTTCTAGCAGTAATATCAGAGTCGAATATTCATACATCGATAACAGAATTACAGACCTGAACAAACATTAAGGACCAAAACAAACATATACATAAATTATACGAGCGAAAAACGCTGAATACACGCCTAAGATAGGAAACTGTGCAGTTACAAAACAGACTGCAATCTTCAATATTTTAACATTTCAAACAGTTCAAAATCTGCAATTTATTTAGATGTTCATGTGCAAAAACAGTTCAAACTACAAAATACTGCGACTCAATCTGTACCAAGAACCATAGCTTCGCCCAGGTCCACTCGGTTCAAATGATAACGAAGCAACATTGTGGCTGAAACCCACATTTATAGAATTTTCCATAAAACCTATGCAGCTAACAGAAACCCATAGTATCACGGCAGCCAGCAACCGCATCGGTCAACCCAAAGTCAGCAATCTATCAATCGCATATATTCCCTGGCAGGGATGACGGAGTAAGTGGACTATAAACCTAGAGTAACTGGACCATAAACCTACACAACGCAAAAATTAAAACACTAACAAATCGACAAAAAGCAAGCAATACAAAAATTGACAAAATGCAATTAGTAGAATAACACCGTACCTGCAACGAAGTTGAGCGTTCGAATTCCTTCTCCTCTAGAGCATATGCATGCACAACGCAGCCTATGCCACTACCATGAGAAAATGTGCAAATGACGTAATTGGTTAACGAAGTCTGCACACAAAACCCTCAGTATTCAACCAGAATGCCACTAACTTATAATGCTCAAATAACCATGGATTGTTGCATGCAAGCAACAGAAACTCTTAGTATTTAACCAGAATGCCATTAACTTATAATGCAGTAGCCGAACTTAACCTCTAAACAATACAACCAAGAATCACAGCTTCACGCAGACATTTAGCCAAATTTCCATAAAGCCCATGCAACTAAGACAAACCCTGACTATTGAACCAGAATGCCATTAACTTATAATGTTGAAATAACCATGCACTCTTGCATCCAAGTAACAGAAACCCTTAGTATTTAACCAGAATGCTATTAACTTATAATGCAGTAGCTCAACTTACCAAAGCGACAGCACACAGTCGAGCGATAGAAGTTGCACCTGGAACAACACAACCGCAACCAAACGTTTGCGATAGAGTTAACCGAACAGCTAGGAACCGCATTGTGTTTTGACCGCAGACAATACAACAAATACAAAGGAAAAATCGCAGAGACCGCAGAGCTAAACAACCAAGCAACAATAATAATCCAAATGCCATTAACTTATAATGCAGTAGCCGAACTTAACGTGTAAACAATACAACTAAGAATCACAGCTTCACGCAGACATTTACCGAAATTTCCATAAAACCCATGTAGCTAAGACAAGCCCTCACTATTCAACCAGAATGCCATTAACTCATAATGCTCAAATAACCATGGACTCCTGCATGCAGGTAACAACAATCCTCAGAGCAGGCAGGAACCGCATTGTGTTTTCAGCGCAGACAATATAACAAATACAAAACAAAAATCGCACAGACCGCACAGCTAAAGAACCAAGTAACAATAACAACCCAAAGCCGCGAACAGGGCAAAAGCCAAATAACCATGAACTGTTGCATGCACGTAACAGAAATGCTCAGTATTTAACCAGATTGCCATAGAGAAGCCGAACTTACGAAAGGCACAACCAGCAAGCAGGAACCCCAGCGCACACGAAAAATCGCACAGACTGCAGAGCTAAACAACCAAGGAACAATACCCGAGCACGCAGGAACTCCACCGCAGACGAAAAATCGAACAGAGTGCAAAGCTAAACAAGCAACTAACAATACCAATCCAAAGGCCGCGAAGACAGTAAAACCCAAAGGCCGCGAACATATTAAAACCCAAGCCGAACTTTCCAGCATGTTGACGAGCAACAGCTGGCCGCCGACGAGACCACCACAGCGCATGCCAACCACAGCTAAGACAAACCGTCACTATTCAACCAGAATGCCATTAACTTATAATGCTCAAATAACCATGGACACTTGCATGCATGCAAGACAAAACGCCAGTATTCAACCAGAAGACAAACCCTCAGTATTCACAATAATAATCCAAATGCCATTAACTTATAATGCAGCAGCCGAACTTAACCTCTAAACAATACAACTAAGAATCATAGCTTCACACAGACATTTAGCGCAGCAACTCTACCGCAGACCAAACATCGCACAGACTGCACAGCTAAAGAAGCAAGTAACAATACCAACCCGAATGCCGCGAAGACAGTAAAACACAAGGCGAACATTCCAGCATCTCGAGGACGGACACCTGGCCGCCGATCAGACCACCAGACCACATGCAACCACGTGCCCCTCACGCGCCACGTGCCATTCGCCTCGAACCATGCGAAGCGCGCAATAAGACCCCCAACCGTTTCCGCCCCGTAAAGCTTAGTTCGACTTAGGAAATATGCCATATGTTTGAAAAAATCCCGTCCGTCAACCCATGGACAAAACCTCAGTATTGAACCAGAATGCCATTAACTTAAAATGCTCAAATAACCATGGACACTTGCATGCACGTAAGACAAAACCCCAGTATTCAACCAGAAGACAAACCCTGAGTATTCACAATAATAATCCAAATGCCATTAACTTATAATGCAGTAGCCGAACTTAACCTCTAAACAATACAACTAACAATCATAGCTTCACGCAGACATTTACCCAAATTTGCATAAAACCCATCCAGCTAAGACAAAACCTCAGCATTCAACCACAATTCCATTAACTTATAATGCCCAAACAACCATGGACTCTTGCATGCAACTAACACAATAGGCAGGAACCGCATTGTGTTTTCACCGCACACAATAGAACAAATAGAAAGGAAAAATCGCACAGACCGCGCAGCTAAACAACCAAGTAATCATAATAACCCAAAGGCCGCGAACAGGGTAAAACCCAAATAGCAATGGACTCTTGCATGCAGGTAACAAAAACCCTGAATATTTAACCAGAATAACTTACCAAAGTCACACCGAGCAGACAGGAACCCCACCGCAGATGACAAATCGCACAGACTGCAGAGCTAAACAAGCAACTAACAATACCCGAGCAGGCAGGAACTTCACCGCAGACGAAAAATCGCACAGACTGGAGAGCTAAACAAGCAAATAACAATACCAACCCAAAGGCCGCGAAGACAATAAAACCCAAGCCGAACTTTCCAGCATGTCGAGCAGGAACAGCTGGCCGCGGATCAGACCACCATACCGCATGCCGACGACAGCCAAGACAAACCCTCAGTATTCAACCAAAATGCCATTAACTTATAACGTTCAACTAACCATGGACTCTTGCATGCATGTAAGAGAAACCCCCAGTATGTAACCAGAAGGCAAACCCTCAGTATTCAACCAGAATGCCATTGCCGAACTCACCAAAGCCACACCGAGCAGGCAGGAACTCCACCACAGACGAAAAATCGCACAGACTGCAAGCAACAATACCCGGGCAGGCAGGACCTCTACCGCAGACGAAACATCGCACAGAACAATACCAACCCAAATGCCGCGAACACACTAAAACACACCCCATGGCTTCCAGCATCTCGAGGACGGACACCTGGCCGTCGATCACACCACCAGACCGAATGCAACCACGTGCCCCTCACGCGCGCCACGTGCCATTCGCCTCGAACCATAATGCCATTAACTTAAAATGCTCAAATAACCATGGACACTTGCATGCACGTAACACAAAACCCCACTATTCAACCAGAAGGCAAACACTGAGTATTCACAACAATAATTCAAATGCCATTAACTTATAATGCAGTAGCCGAACTTAACCTCTAAACAATACAACTAACAATCATAGCTTCACGCAGACATTTACCCAAATTTGCATAAAGCCCATGCAGCTAAGACAAAACCTCAGTATTCGACCACAATTCCATTAACTTATAATGCCCAAACAGCCATGGACTCTTGCATGCAGCTAACACAACAGGCAGGAACCGCATTGTGTTTTCACCGCACACAATAGAACAAATAGAAAGCAAAAATCGCACAGAGCGCGCACCTAAACAACCAAGTAATCATAATAACCCAAAGGCCGCGAACAGGGCAAAACCCAAATAGCAATGGACTCTTGCATGCAGGTAACAGAAACCCTGAATATTTAACCAGAATAACTTACCAAAGTCACACCGAGCAGACAGGAACCCCACCGCAGATGACAAATCGCACAGACTGCAGAGCTAAACAAGCAACTAACAATACCCGAGCAGGCAGGAACTTCACCGTAGACGAAAAATCGCACAGAGTGCAGAGCTAAACAAGCAAGTAACAATACCAACCCAAAGGCCGCGAAGACAGTAAACCCCAAAGGCCGCGAAGACAGTAAAACCCAAGCCGAACTTTCCAGCATGTCGAGCACGAACAGCTGGCCGCCGATCAGACCACCATACCGTATGCCGACGACAGCCAAGACAAACCCTCGGTATTCAACCAGAATGCCATTAACTTATAACGTTCAACTAACCATGGACTCTTGCATGCACGTAAGAGAAACCCTCAGTATCTAACCAGAAGGCAAACCAGAATGCCATCGCCGAACTCACCAAAAATCCAGCAGGCAGCAACTCCACGACAGACGAAAAATCGCACAGACTGCAAGCAACAATACCTGGGCAGGCAGGACCTCTACCGCAGACCAAACATCGCACAGAACAATACCAACTCAAATGCCGCGAACACACTAAAACACACCCCATGGCTTCCAGCATCTCGAGGACGGACACCTGGCCGCCGATCACACCACCAGACCGCATGCAACCACGTGCCCCTCACGCGCGCCACGTGCCACTCGCCTCGAACCATGCGAAGCGCGTAATAAGACCCCCAACCGTTGCCGCCCCGTAAACCTTATTCTCACTTAGGAAAACGCCCAAATATTTCCCAATATGGCCGCGGTCAACCCAAAGTCAGCGATCTATCGATCGCTTATAGTCCCCGGCAGGGACTAATAAGAAAAACTAAAAAAAAAACAAAACAAAACAAAACTTCTGCTTTTTAAAGCATCTATATGTTATTTTTGAAATTGATTTTAACCTTAATTTTAATTCATTATATAGATAGAATATATTGTGTTTCAAATATGGATACCTTAAATTTTAAAGATTTTTAAAGTCATATAATAATTAATATTATATACGATTACAATCTATAATATTGTTTAATTATTAGGTAATTATTATTGTATAGAATGAAAATTCTAAATATAACTTAATTATTAATAAACTATATAAATAGTAATTACTACTTATTATTTGTAAATATTGTCACTATAAGCCAAAATCCTTTGACATTTGGTGTAGTAGGTAGATAGGAGAAGGAACGACAAACAAAAGGCATGGTGCATAGGTATATGGTTGGACATGTTTGCAAGGAGCCTGAAGCCATTATAACTAACATCTTGATTTTCCAACTTATTTTTACTAAATTAAATACAAGTATCGAAATGTTTCAATCCAACAACCTAATAAATTTACATTATGATTGTTCTACTTCAAACTTAAAAAAAAAATGGTTAACTCAAGGTTAAATATACAATCAAACTCACTTATTTATGCACATAAATTTAAAACTAACTCAATGATTTTTATTGTTGTATTAACTTATTTATGTAAATAACAATATTATATTTTGTATATGTGATAATTTTTATCACTGTATTTATTTATATTTTTGATATGTCATGTGTTGACACCTAATCTTTGGGATTAGGAAAACCTATGTAAATATTGTAAATTGTAAAATAAAGGAAATTGGAAGACAAAGAGACATTGGGAGATGAATCTCAATAGTCTCCCTCTCCTTATATATATGCATGTTCTCTCAATGCAAAATACAATTTCATTCGTGGAGTTAATTCTGGCCTGACATGGTATCAAAGCCAACTCCCAAATTTAGTTTTCTGCTCCTGTAACTCCTCGCTCCCTTGACAGTATGTCTTTGATTCCCTTCTCTGTGCATTAAATGATCTGTCGATTCTCTCTGTGAGTAACCTATTCTTACTGCTTAGAAACCAATACATTGGCTCATCTCTTCACAAACACTGTCTCATCTCCTCGTGGTCATTGGCCCATACTCCTGAAAATCGAGTAGAATTTTTTTGTTGGTGGACTCTTGCAACGCTAGTTGAAATCGTGACTATGTCATGGTTATGAATTTAATCTCATGTTGAATATTTTCTGCTACATAACTAGGGTGCTACCTTGAGGTTTGGCTACTGGGATGCGAGCACAAGTCTCGTATTCTACCTCTGCTAGTGCATATGACCACTAGTTATGCATTTGTGTGGTTGAATACTGATGCGTTGTGCGTTGAATGGTGGTTTGGTATAAGAAGTGATACATATTTAATATTTGATATGTATGGTATGATGAATGTTTTTATGTTGCATTCATGTTTTTATGTTACAATTTGTAGCAGGGGCTTTTGCAGGCTTGTTCTTGTTGAGTCTCTTCTCTGTGATCAATACACAAACTCGTACACGAACCTCTGGACTTTCACACACTAGCGTCCTTCACACGGCCTTCTGTCTTTAACGGATTGGTGTTCCTTAGACCTTGACGAACCTCAAGCGACCCTCTTGTCTCACAGATACTACCTCAACAGACAATATAACATAGGCAGAAAATAGGAAAGTACTCAGATGAAAGTTCAACTCAGAAATGGATACTCATATTATTTATGAAGATTTTTACAAATTCAGAGAGAAATTATGAAGCTCTTTTCCAGAGATAGATTGTTTAGGCATTTATCAGATGTTGCGACTTGTCAAGCAAGAAGCTATCTGAAGGCTTCCTGGCCTTTCACAGACTCTGTCTTTCGAACTTGAATTCTTATGAAACACACAAACTCAAAACCTAAGAATCTGGACACTTTAGGTTCTCACCAGAGCTCTCACTCTAATGCACAAGCTTCTCAGATCTGACTCTAAAGATATGGAAGAAAGAACTTCCTCCTCAAACTCAAAAACCTCACCAAAATCACACTCACACTCTGAATTCTCCATAATGAGCCTTACTCCTTCCTTATATAGAAAAATGAGGGGAAAACATCTAACAATCAAGCAGACAGGTTCAGTACTATCTTTCATCAGTTGAAGAGATGTGGCTCAAAGCTTACCAAAATTTGGAGAAGTGCTCCGAGTCTCGTGACTAAAGAATCTTCATACTAGGTTACACTGTGGAATATTTTAACAAATCCCACAGAAAAATTTGTACTGTAAATAAATTTTACATAGTGGATGCTTTTAAATAGAAAATCCCATGAGAAAACTGGTCACATTCAGTCTTGAGACTAGACATCATTATTACATTGTGGAAGGTTTAAGGACAAGCCCACGAGAACCATTAGTCCCCCAAGGGTGTGGCCCTTGGAAATCTTATCTGAGAATATCTACAAGAATCCCAAGCCTTTCTATAAATTCTTCGTACAATCATAGACTTTCTTAAGATGATTTGGTGTTTAATCTTAGTCATGACTAACCATTCATGGTGTCTTTTCATAAAGTAACCAAGAATTTGGCTGTCTTGATAATTATTGACATCTCCTACAGTTTTACATGGAGAATGCCAACATTCAGTTAAAAATCCACAAGTGTCACATTCTAGATGAAATTAATGTTGGAAGAAAAGAGGATCCATAATAGTCTTGTTGAGGCCGAAATCGTTCCACCATTGTTGAAGCCATTCACATTGACGTTGTCTTTGTGTTGTCCATGTGGCCTCGAATTTTACTCTTGTGTAGCAAGTTTCATTTTTTCCATCTGCATTCATGATGTCCCACCACAACTTTTTGTAGTTTGAAAAGTTGTAAATGGTATCCAGGAAGATAATGCTTGGATTACCCTATGGCCACATTTCTGGCATGTCGTACCATCCTGGCCAAATATTTGTTGAAGATTCTCCTCTGGTTGCTTCCTTCTGTCTAGATCATATCGATATCTCTAAAATTTTGGCTTAGGGATTCTTCAGCCAAATGTGTGGCCATCATACTCCTCTGATACACCATGTCGTGTATCCATTTGCTACATTTGGGGTAGAATTTCCTTTCAGGTACTAATTGCTGAATATCTGAATGAGGTTGCAAGTTTGCATTGAGCACTTTTGTGTTTCGTAGCTGCCATGTTGGTTTCCATTTGGAACAATATTCTTCCCAGTTGTGCATTTCAGAAATACTTCTCAGAGTCTCTGTATGTTGGGAAGGGTCCCATTCTGTTACTATCACCATGGAAGTGTCTTTCTGATTTAAATATTCTCTTCTTAGGAAGTCAGGCAGACAATTCTTTTCGCCTCTGATGTGTTTGACTTCAAAGTCGAAATTTGCAAATAGAGCCTGCCACCTTGTGAACTTAGCTTCTTCCGCTTTCTTTATAGCTTTACTAAGGACTTTCTTTAGTGTAGAGGCATTTGTTATTAAGAGAAACTTTTTGTGTATCAGGTGGATATCAAATTTATCAATGCAGTTCCATGCTGCTTTGACCTCTTTTTCTATAGTAGAATAGTTTTTCTCAGGTGGGCTCCAAGTCCCTGAGACAAACTGAACTATTTGTTCTTCTCCTTCTTTCTTTTGCTTCAAAATTCCTCCCCACCCTTCATTGCTGACATCTGTTTCAACAATTTTGAAAGAATCTTCATCAGCAATATGAAGAATAGGAAGAGTTTTTACCTTCATTTTAATTCTTTTGATAGCATCAGTGTGTGCCTGAGACCAAGGTTCTGGACGTTTTTGCAATTTTCTGTTGAGTAATGATATATCTTTGGCACAATCTTTGTAAAAGTTGCTTACATAGTTTAAACATCCCAATAATCTCTTTGTCAGTGATAATATCTAGAAATCTATCAGCAAATTACAGAGCATGTTTTTGCATAGTGATCTGCCCATCTTTAACTGTATGGCCAAGAAACTTGATACTTGTATGAAATAATTCAATATTTTTCTTGCTAAGAACCAATCCATTGGTTTTGACAAGTTGTACAATTTTATAGATATGTTTAAAGTGATCATGGACGCTTTTAGAAAATATAAGTATATCATCAATGTATACTAGTAACCAATCAAAATAGGAGGTCATATGTTCATATTGTAAGTGTTGGCATATTCAATGGTTCATGCATCCATGAAATTAAAAAAAGCATGAAGAATTCTTTGTGTCCTTTTTGAAGACCATCAAGTGTACGTATGGAGTAATGAGTATCACATGTCATATGAGTGAGTACTGGCATTAATATATTAAGGAGGGTGACATATTATATTTATATTAGGAGTGGTGATATATTATATGTCACATTAAATTATTATTGTGAAGCTTTTCCATCCACAATTAAATCAATCTTTTATCTAAAATTTTATTATGAAGTTCTCCAATCCTAATTTCTAGTCCAGTGAAATTCAAAGCAAGTTCCTTAGTGAGTTGTACAATGTATTCTTGGATTTTTCTCACAAAATCGAATGCAACTAATTTATTCAAATGAAAATCTGATTGTTGGCTCTAAATTGATTAAGGGAGGTCTTGGGGTTCAAATATGACAATGTACCCTCCCTTATGCTTCTTTCTATATGGGGTTGTCATGATTTTCCCAACAGAGATTAACTCTAGGGTTTCTTGAATGTAATCTCAGTGTATATCAATTAAGTGTAGAAAATAGGGTAGCAATGAAAAAATGGAGCTTTAAATTAGGGTTTTATGGAAAATTAGAATGAATACTATGCACGACAGAATCAGACAATATAAAATGATCTCTTAATCTCAAAACAACATTTTAAATGTTGCTTGGTCACAGTGACGAATTTAAAAACACAAGCACATCACAAAAGCATAGCACATGTGGAAAAGATAATTCTTGATCTTTGAGAGCAACAACAGCTAAATCCAAGGTTTTAAACCATTTAAACAAAATTTCAAGCTCTAATATCAAGGTGGCAAACAAAGATGTAGGTGTTTGATGGGTGTGACAACATGAAAATGCAACACTAAGGCAAAGTGCAACATATTCTCCAGGAAACACAACAAGCTTAAATTTTGAGGTTTGCAAAGTTTCTAATGCATTTTTCTCAACAAATAGGAGAAATTTCAACAACATGCAAGACAAAGGCTTCAAGAAAATGAATAATTGGCACTTGGAATAAGCGATTGACCACTGGCTTGGAAAATGCAACAACTGCTATGTGAGCACAGCACCTCCCCTACAAACTTTTCATAACGAACCTTATGTGGTGCTAAGAAAACTCTCGATGGAAAAAATAATGGATCTATGGTATTTTTGTATGTTAACCAAGCATTTGAACTGCCAAAGTGGCTAAATGTCAATTTCAAAGGTGATGGTTATGATCTTGAGCTTCAATTATGAATGTGAAACAACTATCAGAAGTTCAATGCATCTCCTAACCATTGTACTAGTGCGATGTCATGGAAAAATATGATTTGACATTATAACTGACCAAACTGACGCTACAAATATGTGCCAATGATAATAAGACAAGAAACCTTAACCTCTCTCATGATTTTTGGTGATACATGTCCCTAGACTTACTTAACTTGGCCTCTTAGGAAATTAATGACCCTTCACACAGTCTGACATAATTACATTCAATAACGAAATTTTACTCTAAACTAGTACCCATAGATTGATCTCTACAAGATCATAGAAAAACCTTTACACATTTTCCAAAATTATTTGAAAGACAAAATTTGTTTTTTGACTACTATAATATAGGACACTAGCATACCCTAATTTTGGTGTAGTGTTCAAACGAGTACTAATCACCCGCCCTTGCATCCTTGCTAAGTTAAAGAATTCATCTTTGTTGGGGTAAGACTCTAGGAGGGGGACCTTTGTTGATAATTTTGTAAGCAGTGGACATGAAAGTAGAGATAAAGTGTGAGAACCCCTCATATTGGGATTCTTCTTCAGAGAATTATCCTAGTCAATCACATATTTGATTTTCTTATGGGAGTCTACAATGATGAGACCTAGGTAATAAAATTCTTCCACATGAGTGTAAAGGAACAAGTAAACAAATATGGATTAATATCTCAAGTAGGAGTCCAAGAAGTATTGATTGCATTGAAAATAATGTCTTCATCCAAGAAAGGACAACACCTGGCTTCATCATCTTGTGTAAGAGCATTAAGGCTGCCTTGGAGAAATTTGTTGTCTCATCATCACCAAACAACAATAGGATAACATACAAAATGGGTTGCATAGACTTTGAAAACAAGGAAATGGGAAGGGCTTCTGAGTTGATAGGAAATTGTGCATTTGGGGCCAAAATTAGTTCGAGAAATACCCATTTCTCTCTAGCTAAGAGCCCAATGTAATCATAGAAGAGTGTAGTTTCTGTAAAATTCTCCAAATTTGAGGATTTCAGATAAATGAAACCATTGTGTACTAATTTTAGGGTGACCTTCAGAATTTTCTCCCATGTGGAGGAAATACAATTTTTTTCTCTTTGACGTAGGTGGCCATGATCCAAGATATGAACTTTGGGAAAGTGTATATCATTGGGGTAACTAGGTGTTACAATCTTGACTCAACGAATCGAAAGGGATATTCCTTTTTTAGCCAGCAGCCATAGAATTCATAATGAGGGTCTAATAGGTTGAGAGGGAAAAAGGAATTGTGAATATCCCCCTCTATGTCCATGAAGGGTTAGATGTGACTTGAGGGTTTTGGTTGTTGTGTTTTTGGGTTTTTTGACGAGTCCTTTTTTAATTTAAGCATGGTGAAAATTGTGCAAGGACCAAGAAACTATAGATTACCTGGTAAGTGAAAGGAATTGGGCGTTTTGGGTGCACGAAGGTCCGTACGTTGGTTGATAGTCAGGTGGAGGTAGTTGTGAATAAGCAGAGTGGAAAGACACAAAACAATTTGAAATAAACATGTTTAAACTGTAATGGACGATTCACGAGGGTTTATAGGTGGGAAAGGGAAGGGGTGATGTGGAGGGGCCACATGGCAGAGTTGGATTGGGTGGAAAGCAAGGGGGAATGGTGGTGTTTTGAATAGCTTCACGCTCGTCTGCTACACTCGCTTTATAGTGGTGTCAACTGTTGACTTTATATTTTTCATTAACTTTCAGCTCCATTTTTTATACCTGCCAATATAAAAACCCTTTACCCCCTATTATACGCTTAATATATTATGTTGTTTTTTACTCAATATATATCCCCCAATATGAATGCACGTGGTATAGTATTGCTCCCCTAGTGAAGCCCCTGTGGCCATAGTGCCCTCGTCCCAGAAATCCTGACTCTTTTTGAAATGTAATTGGAAATTGTTCCAAGATCCTGGGATTTCAAGATTTCTCCACTACTATTCCCTGCCCTCCACAACCCTATTTATCTAATTAAATTTTAATTTAAAATATGTTATGGGGTCTTGGGTTCAGACCTCCTGGGTCAAATTTTCATCGCAAGATTCTATTAATATCCGGTTTGTAGATTTTTCATTTAATTCAATAGCTCATGTAATTTCCTATAACATAAGACAAGAATCTACTCTACTTTCAATAACGGAAACCAATAAATCAATGAAAACAATAATCAATAAGAGGAAGAATATCAATCGCACATAACACAATATTTCTCTAGGGAAAGAAACTCTTATAAACCCTGACAATCTATATTTCATTAATAAAAAATCCAAGATGAAAATACAATGCTTGTTCTCACTAGAACAATCTCTGCATAAGTATAATCAACTCTCTGCCTCATAAGACCTCTATAGCCAACACTTAGCCAATTTTTCTACCTGCCAAGACCCTATTTCCTTGCACAATTCCTAAGAGGATAAACCCATATTTAATTAGGAAATCCTTCTTCCAAAAATGCACAATCCAAACTTAGGTCCAGAACTAATTACTTGCATGATCTGTACAACTCAGAAAATCATACAACGGATAGTACATTGTCCTGCACTCTAGTCTCAACTGGGTCTTTCTATGAACTGAGATGCATGAGTTTCTCTTGAGTGAATCTCCAGTTAGCTGGAGGATCACTGAGATGCATCAGTGCACCAAGTCACTACTAGGCCTCTACTAGTTCCTCCAACAGTTAGAACTAGTTTAACTGACCATAACTCAGTTGAAATGAGTTATCTAATTAAAACTCAAATAAACTCATCCTGGACCCCTAAAATTTAAGGATCACACATACATGACTATAGAAAGACTTCCAAATTGAAATTCCTAAGTTAATCAAGTAAATTAAACTTAATTAACTATTTACAAGTTCCTATGAGAATAAAATTCAATTTTAATTCACAACTTAATTCAAGGAAAAAAGAAACTGGAATTTCTTGTTGCCATTTCTCAACACTCCCTCTCAACAAGAAAGGGATTATTAGTTACCCCAATCCTGTCTCTGTGAGACTAGAATTTACATATTGATAATGCCTTTGTCAAAGTGTTAGAATCCTTCTCCTCTGTGGGAATGTACTCCAACAACATAATCCGCCTCAATACACAATCTCGAAGATGATGATATCAGATACAATATGCTTGGACCGATCATGAAAAACTAGATTTTCAGAGAGTTTGATACAACTCTAATTATCACAGTAAATCACATTTGGATCCATATGCTAACCAAACAAACCAACTAGAATCTTCCTCATCGATATGGCCTCACATGTTGCTTGACTTGTATCCATGAACTCTAGCTCTGCTAAAATGAGTGCAACCGATCTCTGTTTCATGATGTACCAAGAACCAACTGCTGACCCAATACTAAAGATCCCTCCTGATGTGTTATTCCTGCAAATGGTCCCTTCCCAATCTGCATTGGTGAAGCCTTGAAGCTTCACTCCCTATGTTCGTATGTACCACAATCCATACTGAGTAGTTCCTTTGAGATATCTTAACACCTTCTTGGCCGCCTTCTAATACATCTTGGTAGGCCTAACCATCACTTGACTAAATTAATTAAATACATAGCACATGTCCGGTCGTGTGTTCACCAAATACATGAGTGAACCCACAAGCTGCCTGTAAATGGAAGCTCCCACTACTTCACCCGAGGTAGCATCCTCCTTCCTCTAGTTACCTGCTAGAGGAGTCTCCATGGGTTTAGTACTCCATGTGGAACATTTTCAGTATCTCGTTGGCACACTTTCCTTGAGAGACAAAAAGTTCCCTGTCACCTTTCCATACTTCCATGCCCAGAAAGTAATGCATGAGCCCCAAGTCCTTCATATGAAACTCTCTTGCAAGATCCTTCCTGCAAGACTTGATCAACTTCACCTGTTAGAATCAAATCGTCGACATATAAAACAATGATCAACAATTTACCTTCAACCACAATGTGGTACAGGTTTGCATCTACTTCACTTTTGGTGACACCCAACCTGGTGAAGTAGCTATCAATCCTAGTGTACCAAGCATGGGGTGCTTGCTTTAGCCCATACAACGCTCACTTGAGTTGGCACACATGTGACTCATGGTCAAATGTCTCAAAACCTTCAAGCTGCTTAATGTACACCTCTTCCTCAATCTTGCCATTAAGGAAGACTGTTTTTACATCCATCTGATGTATCTTCCAACCCATATGCGCTAAGAGTGCCAATATGGATCTGATTGATGAGTACCTTGCAACAAGAGCAAAGGTGTCATCATTGTCAATCCCCTCTACCTATGAAAATCCTCAGACCACAAACCTGGCCTTATGTTTCTCCGCACTACTGTCTGCTGTTTGCTTTACCTTGTAAATCCATCAGGAACTCACCACTGACTTATCTCCTGGTATTGGGACTACATCCTAAACACTGTTACAAACAATGGATTCATACTCCTCCACCATGGCATCAACCCAAACTGGTTGCTACACTGCATCCTCAAAGGAAGATGGCTCTGTCTCAACACATCCACTCATAAGATCCATGTATCCAGTGTACCTCTCAGGTGACCTCCTCTCCCTGTGTTGTGATATGGGTGCTCCCACATTCTCTCTCACATCTTCCACTAACTTGTTAGCCTCTTTGGTGTGCTTTCTCCCATCTCTGGAAGACTCTACCTGAGTGGATGTCTCCACTACTAGATCCTCTGCATGTGGCTACTCCACATCAATATGACGCTCCTCAACCTTAGGAGCTAAGATCTCTTCAACCACATGTAGTTGAAGCTCCCTCTCAAGGGACCATCACATGGCCTTATTCTCATCAAATTTGATATCCCTGTGAACCACTTTCATCCTGCTGGTCAAGAGGTACACCCACTAGTTGTTAGGTGGATCAATGTACCCCACAAATATCCCCAACTCTTTTGTTGGTTCAAGATTCTTCCATGCATCTTTGGTCACATGGAGATATACCGATGACCTGAAAATCCTAAAGTGACCAACATCTCGTCTCTTCCCTGAGAGAGCCTCCTCTCGTGTACTCATCCCAAGAATACGATGCAGGATTTTGTTCTGCAAAAAAATAGTTGTGTTGCATGCATCAACCCACAAGTGTAGTGGTAGGTCTTGATCATGTAACATCGCTTGTGATGCCCCTACAATGCTTCTGTTCTTCCTTTCGGCCACCCCATTCTAATGTGGGTTATGGGGTGTCATCAACTCTCGTTTAATCCCTTCTGTCACACATAATTTCTTAAACTCATTTTAGACATACTCGCCATTGTTATCACTCAGAGATTTAACCTTCTTTCCAAACTCTTTCTCAACCAATGCTTTAAATTCATAAAACTTTGAAAAAGTTTAATCTTTCTTCTGCATGAAAATGATCCTTCATTTACAAGAAAAATTGTCAACAAATATAACATAAAACCTGTGTTTGGTCGTGTATGATGTTGAGAATCATCCACACACATTTGAATGGACTTGCTCTAGAATCACATGTGCTTGAATGTCTCTGTCATGAAAGGAAGCTTTGGTGATTTTTCCCAAAGTACACCCCTTGCATGTATCAACTTGCTCTAGCGTACCTTTGGGAAGACCGTAGAAATCAGCTGCATTATTTCCAAAGCCCCATGATGCAAGTGACCCAACTGTCTCTGTCATGACTCACCAATATCTCGGCTTTGCACCTTTTTTTCTTTTGTGCTCAAGGAAACACAATATTCTACCTCCAACTTGTAGAGATTCTTCACCTGAATCCCTATCCTCTTTACCTGTCCCGAGGCTATGTGACAAAGGAATGCCTTTCCTTCACTGAAGATCACATCATAGACTCTATCCTCTAGCATGGAAACGGATACCAAGTTCTTCTTCAACCCATGAACATACATAACATCGCTCAAGGTGAGAGGAGCATCTGACTCCCTCTGAAAGGTAACTGTACCCAATCTGGTAGCACTATACCTCCTGTCGTCACCCATCTTGATATGCATCTGGAGATCCTTCTCATCTCGGTCACTGAAAAGGTCCTTATTTCCAATCATGTGGAATAAATCTCCACTATCTAGGTACCATACACTACCCATCATTGATGATACCATGCATGCAATGAGGGTAAATTCCAATTCGAATTGAAAGGCAAGAGCCTCACCCACCACTCCTCCGGAGGACTTCTTCTTGAACTTCTTGAGTGAACAATTTGTAGCAAAATGTACCAGCTCGTGAAAATGAAAGAACTTGAATTTCAACATGTCCTTCTTCTTGCCTCCATGACAAGAATCCAATTTGGAATGGGACACCTTCCCCTTCCCTATCTTTTCCATACCCGCTGAGGAACAATTTTCCTCATCATCAATGTTTGACGAGGAACTATCTCTGGTGTTCCTTTTGATCTCTTTCTACATCAAATATGATTATAGTCATTCCTAATCTAGTAGCTTCTCCTTCCCATTGACAGAGTCCTAATAATTATGCCAACTCTTGGGGAGTCCTAGAAGAGATAGGCTCACCATATCATCCTCGGAAACAGTAATCCAAACACTTCCAAGCTCATCTCAACAATGAGTGAACTTGGTCAAGTATTTCTTAATTGAGTCGCCCTTCTCCATCTTAATATTTTTGAGTTTATCCTTCAGTGCCAACTTCCTATGGTCCCTGCTATTATGAAACAAGTTTGTCAATGTCTTCCACATTGAGTATGGAGTTTTCTTGCCATGGAGACTTGAGACAATGTGGTCTCGAACTCCCTCAAGAATAATCTACCTCGCCTTTGCCACAGAGTTCTTTCATTTAGCCAAATCATTATCATCTGATGCTGGTGGCTTAGGAATGTCTTGATTAATGAATTCCTTGAGGCCATTGTCCTCCAACACTGCTTCCATCTTGTCTTTCCATGATATGTAATTTGAGTTTCCTTCCAAGACATACTTGAGTCTCAAACCGTAGAAATCCATTTGTTGATCCTGAAGTATGAATTGCAAATTCAAATTTCACCTGTAACCCCAAACTCAAAATATTCTCTAGTATATTATCTTCAACTTCGATACCATGTATATTTTTCTATAGATTCAATAAGTCATGTAATTTCCTAAAACACAAGACAAGAATATACTCTACTTTCAACAATGGAAACCAATAGATCGATAAAAACAATAATAAAAAGTAGGAAGATATCAATCACACATAACACAATATTTCTCTTGGGAAAGCAACTGCTAAAAAATCCAACTTCTATATTGCATTAATAAGAAATCCAAGATGAAAATGTAATGCATGTTCTCACTAAGACAATCCATGCAGAAGTATAGTCAACTCTTTGCCTCATAAGCCCTCTCTAACTAATACTTAGCCAATTCTACTGCCTGCGAAGCCCCTATTGCCTCACTTAATTACTAAGAGGATAAACCCATATTTAATTGGGAAATCCTTCTTCAAAAACTATGGAATCCAAACTTAGGTCCATAACTAATTGTATGCATGATCTGTACAACTTGGAAAATCATACACTGATAGTACATTGTCCCTGCACTCTAGTCTCAACAGGGCATTTCTATGAAATCACATGCATGAGTTTCTCTTGAGTGAATCTCTAGTTAGCTGGAGTAGCACTGAGGATGCACCAATGCACCAAGTCACTACTAGACCTCTACTAGTTCCTCCAACAATTAGAACTAGTTTAACTGACCATAACTCAGTCAAACTGAGTTATCTAATTACAACTAAAATAAACTCATCCTCGACCCCTAAAATTTAGGGATCACACATACATGACTACAGAAAGACTTCCAACTTGAAATTCTTAAGTTAATTAAGTCAATTAAACTTAATTAACTATTTACAAGTTGTTATGAGAATATAATTCGATGTTAGTTCATAATTTAATTCATGGATAAATTAAACTAGAATTTCTTGTTGCCATTTCTCAACATGGTCCCGAATAATGGAAAAAACTTTTGTCTACTGACAGATCCCTGGTCCCCTGGTCCTTGGATCTTTTTGAAATTTATTTTCTAATGAGTTACTGGATTCTTGGGTCGTGGGGTTTCCGACATTTTTACCTTTATAGGCCCAACTTTTATTTCCTTTATCTTTTGATCCACATGGCCATTTGTAGACTACTTCATGCCATTGGAAATCTCTTTGAGAGGAATTTTTGTTTTATTGGGTTTGATGTGGTCTTTAAGCTCATTTTCTACACTGAAAATGGCTTCAAACTTTGTTATCCTTTGCACCTTGACCCTTTTTCTTTATTAAGAATAAAAGGAAGGAAGAGGAGGGTACAACAAGGGACATGACCACCAAGATGTTAGAAGAATGGAAATTAATGATTTTGGAAGCCTTATCTAGATCCTCCTCAACTGGACTGATGTTGCATGAGATAGCTAATGCCTGAGTTGTGATAGTCCCTATGACTAATAAAATCCAAAGGGTGGAAAGACAATTGATTGAAAAATTTATTATCATACCCACTATGGAGGTCATTGAACTCCATTGTTACACTCCTAGAATGAAGACGGATGTGTGGGACTTGGTAGATTGAACATTGAAGGCAAGGCAACAGTTACAAAATAAGAAGACACAAGGATCTACAAAATCCTAAACATACACGCCTCCTGGAAGACGCATCGATAACAAGCTTCATGAAAGAAGTCATAACATATTCATGGCGCCTAAGGCATTATTGGCTAAGGGAAATTTTTGTAAGTCCACTATGAATATAGCTATAAAAAGGAGTTCCTTCAGAAAAGGAGAAGAGGGAGAAGGAGTAGTAAATGGGAGAGGATTGTTAAGACTGCATCCCTCTTTAGATGGCCCTACTTTGCAATATTTTGTAAATGAAAGCCTCATTTTATTAATTAATGCAATTTCCTTATCCAGGATATATTTGTATCATCCTTTTTGGTAAGTTGTGCACATCAATTTGATTGATTCTTGACTATTAGCATATATTTATGTGAATTTTGGGGCTTTGATTAGATTTATTGATTAGTAACTTTTTTGTTTTTACGATTGTTGTAAGGTTAGTATTTCGATAGGTCCATAATCATTTTATTCTCAGTTTATATGTAACTAGATAATTGAGTTTATGTTGTCTCAATTTTATTTAGTCTGATAATAAATCTCCTCTATCCTTTATAAATCGAAATAATACTCAAATTAAAATAACAAATAATTTTTCTAACAATAGGTACATAAATCAGTCATATAAGCAAACAAAAGAAAGAGTGATTCTTCATCCTATAATTTACAAATGGGCTCACATACTGGTAAGATGTTACTACACGAAATGAAAGCAAGTGTAATTGGGACTCGTGATGGGGTTTCCTCCGTTCATTGATCACATTCCTAAAAAGGTCACCTTTTTTCCATGAATAGAATGGGGCTAGGATTGCCACTCCATGAGGGATTGGAATTACTCTTTTAATTCTCTCAATGAGGTTTAGCCCATAATATTTCACAACTATAGAGTGCAAGAGATGAATGTCTTAGAAAGACATCGGTATAAATTCAGTTCCTAGTTCATCCTCTACCCCGTAATTTATTAAGACTTCCACTGAACTTTCATTGAATCAGCTCCTTAGTCATGCCCCTGAAATTACAAATCCTTAACTAGATAAATTACTTGAAACAAGTGGACGAGTTACACACACTATAACATGTGAACAAGGGATAAAACCTAGGTAATGCATCTGGAGAGCCAAACAAGCCATACCATCATTGTTTATTAAGGCCAAATCTATAAATAGAAACACTTCCAATTATTTTTCTTCTATCCCACAATTGAGTGTCGAAGGATTTCCAAAAGAGAAAATTGAAAATTTATTGGTCAAAATTTCAAGGCAACCACCCCATTCTCCACACTTATTGTCTTTTTTTCTCCTTGAACCAAATTCTCTAGCAGAGATGTCTCAACCTCATTATCCATTGTATCATCGATGAGATCCTCTAAACCCAACTATGGATAACACACCCTAGTTATCTCAAGACAATGTTGTTGTCCCTCGAACAAAACATACACTACCTAAGCACCTTGAGAAATTCCTCTTGAAGTTTGTCCCTGATAAAGATGTTGTCCCAGATGACAATATTAAGAGGTTTATGTTGGTTGTGTGACTCATGAATATGGAACATGAAGATTTAGTTTTCCCTTTGTTCCCATATACTTTTGAAGAGAAATATTTCTCTTGGTATTTTTCCCTGACTCCCAATTTTTTTTGGGTTGGGAGGATTTTGTGTCTCTCTATTGGAAAGTTTGGAGAGGATAAGACTCCAATTAGCCTCCTTCAAGATATATATTGGATTAAAACGAGCCCTAAGGAAAAAGTAAAATATTTTAATTAGAGTGTTCAACTCCTTCAAAATAAGACTCATCAAGCATCCTAGGCTATAGATGAAGTGGCCATCAATTTGTATACTTCTAACTTTCCACCAACTATGTCCATGTTTGTCAAAAGAGTTGACAAGGCCACTTTGTAGGAAAATTCTCAAGAAGCTCTTAAGGTTGAAAAATACCTTGTAAATGTTCATAGGAAAACATCAATCGACAATAATAAGCCTTCAAAATTTGTGAAAAAACAAGAAACTCATTCTAGTAATTTTGACTCTAAGGAATCTTCACTCCCTAACCTTTTGGATACGACCAACCTTTTAAAGAATTTAACAAGCAAAGTCATCGATTTGGAAAGGAAAACTAGGGATGGTCAATCTTGATTTAACAACAAGACCCCTTTCAAGAAATATAATTTTCCATCTAAGAAGAACACATCCCCTACATATTTATCTCAATTGTAGCACATATTTGATACTTTTAAATATCTGGAGACTAGTTTGTACTCAAAGTAAGGAGATCCCAGAAAAAATGACTCAAAAGGTTAATAACTAGGTGGTGAACAACTAGGGGATCACCCTTCCTCCATAAATGGTTTGTGGAATACTCATCCCTCTTCGATTCATGAGAGTAAGGAGGTTAGAGGAAAAACTACTTGTAGCAAAAGATTTATTTCGATGGAAAAAATTGTAGCATCTTAATCTATAATGACCGCAACCCTTGTGTTCTCCCATTGGACTAGAAAAATTTGTTTTCCTTTAGGTATCACAATGCTTGATTACAACTTAATTAATGGTATTAAGGAGTTTTTGATGGTGCTGGAAATTCGTCAAACAAGGGGATCTCCCCGATATGAAGTCCAAACTAGACCTCACACCGTTTGGTGTAGGAGTACCATCCGGTATAAAGGCTCGTTGCCATATACTCAGAGATCTGCCTTGGCTCTAGCTGTTAGAAAATGAGTATGTCACGTTGGTATCTTCAAAAAACACGGTAAGTGTGCTTCAAGAGTGCGTAATGTAATTGTGTCAAGGTTCTCTTACTACAAAAGGGGGAGAAAAGTGAGCCTCTAAGTGAGAGGTAATAGTACCACCTAGGAAGAGACACAGGTGAACTAGGAATGGTATTTCCAGGATCTAGTGAAATAGTCCACAACGGATGTGGAAATTGTTAAAAAAAAATACAAGGGAAGACCCTTCCACCATCTAGCAGAGTAGTCCAAAACGGATGTGACGGTTGTTATAACCAGTAAGAAAGGAAGGTCTGTCTAATATCCTATGAAGTAGTCCACAAGGATGAGACAACAATGATAACCAATACAACACATTCCCAACAAGGTAAGTACTAAAACAACCAAAATAGTTCAACTATCTTAGTACATGTGAAATGAACATGAATTATAAATGCCGAAAGAATAGTCTTACAAACATCTACAAAAGATGCATGAAAACATGCTGGCCTGAAAATGCTTTTGAATTAAGAAAAAATTCCAAGACACATATGTACATCATACATCACTAGCCCTAATAGTGGGACATTGGAGCCACTCCTCGCTTCTCAAAGAACTGACTGAAAACTCTCTATGCTTCGTGGGAGGATCCAAGGTGAAAATTCCTTGCTCATACAATGGGAGGGGTATATATAGCCAAGGGTGATGCTTGACCTTGTGACTCTTGGACTGCCCTCATGATCGTTCAACTTCATATGACTTTTCAACCGACATGACTCTTCATCTTTATTGTGTGTCTGTTGGAATTTCACTTTACATTGCATATGGTTACAACAGATATGGCCCATAGCGGTGATGTGGCCTCGAAAAATCATGACACAACCTGACATGACACTACTGACATGGACTGGTTGGCTGTGGTGGCAATGTCAAGTTGTTGTTGTTGTTGAGTGATGGATGTGTTCTTGGATGTGCTTTCTATTCTCCTATGCCTAGCTTAATTTTGCAGGGTTTTCAATGATCTTGTTCTTGTAAGATGGTTGCATGCATGTGTTCCCTTCACTTGTTCTTTGATGAGGTTCTTTCATCCATCCAACTAAAAATAAGTCTTCTAACATGTTTTCTCCTTCTCCATCTCATTCGTCATCTCACCATGATATATCAGTGTAGTTGTTCCTATAATTCACTCATGACGGGATGGCATCAAATCCAAAACCTCCTAGTTTAATATGATGCATTGTTCTCCATGGACTAGGCCTGAGACAAAGATAGGCTGGGAAAAGGGCCCAGTAACTATGCACTGTGCAGTTCCAAGTGGAAGGGAGGGAGACTGGTCATTAATACTACACAGAGCGCAACTCAGGCTTGACCGAGGAACTCCGGGGCACAATCTTCACTATTAGGAAAAAAATGTGTGTTGGCCACTGGGAGGCAAGATTACGTAGTTGAGGTCACCAGTGATAGTTTTAAGGTGGGACCTTGGGGCACTTTGTGTAGTTTTTTGAGGGGAGACAAGTGTTTAGTCAATTTAGTGTTATCTAAATTGCTAGTATTTATTGTCAACCCGGGGCTCGTAAGCTGATGAAGTGAAGGTGTACTATATGTACTTAAGTATCCTCTTAGAGTTTTTCTTATCGTTGGGGGGTGTTGTTGCGGTTTAATTATGTTCCTAGATGGAATGAGAATTTATACACAAGTGAGTGATGGTGTGTGTGTAGAGTGAATTCTAAATGAGTGGAAGTGTGTGTTGAGTGATTTCTAACTATTTGCTTGAAAGGAAATGCTTGGAATGAATTAATGAAATTGAAATGACTTGAAATAAACTTGAAAGCAAATGACCACTACCAATGGCACTAGACACCGTTCAAGTTGCTGCTAATAAAAGGAAAAAGAGAGTCACTTTTAAAACCCAAGAATGAAGATTATCTCTCCCTAACTCAATGCCTCAAAGCACATGTACTGTGTAAAGCACGGAAAGAAAGTAGCTTAAGTGGAATTATAAAAGTGAGAAAAATATGCTTGAAAGACTAATGATAATAATTTGCTATTCCTAATACTCTACTTCAGCCATATGTACTATGGGAAGCATGATTAGAAAGTAGTGAGGAAATAGTCTAGGAAACACTTTAAAATCAAAACTTTTACTTTAAAGACTAGTGGTAATGATTTACTCTTTCTAACTCAATACTTCAAAGCACATGTACTGTGTAAAGTAAGGAAAGAAAGTAGCTTAAGAACAGTCCAAAAAGCACCCAAACAAGCTGCAAGTTAGTGATATTTTGATCTTAAAAGATAGTAGTTTATGATGAAGATCATTCATGTATGTTAACAGCTCTTTGAGAAATAAGATTAAAAACTAACTATAAAGACAAAGGCAGCACTTGAATTGTCAACTTCAAATACCATTAGCTGTAAAGCAAACACAACACATATGAAAATAAATCCCGGGCTAAAAGAAACCTGCAAAGGAATAACACTGATCAGCTGAAAATAAAGGAAAACAAGTAAATAAAACTATACATGCTTAAGGAAACAAATGAGAAAATAATGAAATGCTGCACATGAAATACTTTACAAAGGCTGAGATGAGCAGGGGCCCTCTGTTCATTCAGCCACAAGAGAACTCAAAGATCTGGAAACTTCAAAACAGTGCTATATTGATTTCTCCATTTGCAAAAAGTTTACAAACAGAGTGCTGGAATAGCACTAGAAAACAGAGTTCACAAACGCTTCTAAATTCAACACGAGTGCCGCAAAATACAACTAATCAAAAGTTCTTTGAGCGTACGCAGACGCATCAATTTATAGGAGCTTCTAAGTTATCCTACGCGTACAACTATTTAACAGAAAAACAATAAAACAGTATGCGTATTAATGGTCCTTGGACACATCACGGTTGCGTGGACGAGTTTGGTGGTTCCTGTCATCATAGATAATAAATCCCTGTTGGATTGCGTCCCCTGCCGTCTTTAGAACCTGGACAAATCACCATTGGAGATGACGTGACCAAATAGCTTTCAAACACCGTTAAACCACTTTGAGTTGACCGTGGTTAAACCAGCTTTGACCATGGATGAAAGTGACGTGGAAGGTTGGAACAATAGGATAGGAACCTCGACCACACTGATACCTGAGTGCCCATGTGGCCCATCTAGCAAACCGACACGTGGATCATAGTATTTAACAAAAAGGCTGCAGGATCTTCAGATAGCTGCGGGATCATCAGATAGCTGCGGGATTCCTGCAAGTAAGTCAAAAACTAAACAAATAGTCATCCATTAGCAAAACTTGCTTGATCATGCTTATTGACACTGAATGTAATGATCTGAGAGGTTTTATGGTGGAAATGAGGCAAAAGTGAAGGAAAGATAAGGAAAAGTGGAGGAAAATGGTAGACAAATGGGTGTAAAATAGAGGTTCTACATACCCCCACTCCGAGGGTATTGCATGTCCTCATGCAATGAAAACACAATTCAGTCCATCTGCTGGGATGCCTCAGCTAGGACATCCAACCTCCTTCTCTTCCTTTGTGTAGAAACATTAACCTTTGGCCTCTTGAACATGCATCTGAATTTCAAATTAATTAAGGCTCTGTTCAGCCTTCTGCATCTCTTCTTGAGTCTGTTATGTTTCTTCTGCCACATGCTCATGTGAAGATAGGTATTATCTTGGATTGCCTTGGCAATATCAGCTTGCTGCTTCATTTCTTCATTTCTCTGTTTAATGTGACAGTTCAGCACTTCCAGTTCATAGATTTCTTGTCTAAGTAAATCTATTTGCTGTTCATGAGGTATGACATTACTTGGGCCAGCAGTGTTTTGCTCCAATGTCTCATAATAGTTGTACACCTCTTGTTGAACTGGGTCAACAATTGGTGACCTCCTTGGACTATATTCATGCTCAATTTCAGTTGTAAACTCCGGCTGAAACGGACTGTCTTCTCTTGGAGGAGTAGCTGCCTCACGTGATGATGGACTATCCTCAAGGTCTGCTTGTGTAGCACCCTTCTCAGGTGTGCTAAGATCAACGAAGAGTGTCCTCGTGGTTTTCCTTTTATTCTGCAATCTACTACTCCTTCTTACAGTGGTAGCACTATGTGTTTCTTTTTGTGCCTTTTCCTTTGGTTTTTGAGCTTTTACTTTCTCAGAGAGGGCAATTTTCTCATGGAGTTTAGTTATCCTCTGTGCTAAAGGCTGGTTATCTCTTTCTTCACCACTAGAATGCTCTGGGGTCTGGTCAGTTTCTCGGACTATGGATTTCCCCTTATCTTGTTTTTGTTTCTTTTTGTCCTCTCTTTTCTTTTTGGCAGCTTCCTTAGCAAGTTCAGCGAGGGTTTCCGAGATGACCTCTTGAGCACTGTCTTCAGTGGGTTCAATCTCAGGTTCAGGATGATGGACTTCTATTTCTTCTACAGTTTGTCCTTCGAAGACATCAGTCTCAGAGATACTTTCCCTTCTCTTCTTTCTGCTCTTTCTAGGTATAGAAGACTCTCCAGGCTCTGCAAAATGATTCCTTACAAGGAATTTTTCCCATGTGTCTCGTTTTTCTTTTAACTGTTCTTCTATCAATAACTTTACAAGACCATGGTGACAGAGGTAAGCTTCTACATTTCGTGGATTTCGTTGAGCCATGGAACACATTTTCCTAAGGCTTTGAAATAGGAAATAAGGAAGGTTTATATCATGCTCTCCTTGGAACTGCAGCATAATTTTACCATGATAGACATACAACACTCCAAATCTCCCTTCACAGGTGAAAAACTTTTGTACTAATAACAATAGAATTTTCCATTCTTCTTTAACATGGGAAATTGGAATGCCTTTGGTAAAAACACTTGTGTCCGTACCTGGGTTTTTAAAAATCCGCTTCCATTGTTGATCCTGGACTGCCCGGTTTTTGAACCAACGTTCACCGGTTTGTGGAAGAGAGGTAGCCCTTGCTATGCTTCCTTCGCTGACTGTAACTGTTAAATCTCCCACCTTTGCCTGGCTGTCCTTATCCATAAACGATCTTGCAAAGGCTTTGGTTACTTCCTTATGGTAGCCCTTAAACTTTCTGATACATTGTAACCAATTGGCTCTTTGTAGTGCCTCCTCAACCTGTGGATATGCCTCCAAGAATTTCGAACCTTCCGGTTCAGCCCTCAGAAGCTTTCCCATCGACTCTTCAGCTTTGTTTAAACACAAATTTGATGGTGACCTTACACAGTAACTCCGTAACTTCACACAGTAACTTCTCGGTCTCTGTTCAGACTCTGTGGAACAGAGGGTATACGGTGCATAAACAGTCTCAGGCACCGGGAATTCACGGCTTGAATTTAGAGTTAAGCGGTGGAATTAGCGTGGACACGGTAAAAAAACAGTGGCTAACAGTCGTAATACGACTGTATTACAGGTTTACGGCTATACGGCAGAGGGAAAACAGAGGATGGTTTATGGAGGTAATCGTAGTGAGTGAAAACGGAACAAGGGAGATAATGGCGAGGAATAGGGTGTTATGAACATAGAGGGTTTTGAAATGACGAACGGAACAGCTACATTCTCCAATTTCGGATGTGGAGTGACACATGGCTGCGGAACGAGAGCTGAGAGATGTAATGCGGTAGGTTACGTCATTAGGGTACAAGACCTTAATGACCGAAACAGCCACATGTAATTTCAAAAATCGTGGTTATTATGAGCTGGTAGACGTGGAGGATTCGGAGATTTGTAGTCGCATGGGAAAAAGACAATGGGTAATCATTACGTTTAGTGGCCAACAAAACATAACCCAGAAAGTTCGCATAATGAAACAACCATAGGTTTAGAGTTTTGAACATACCTCGGATCACATTCGATTTGGCTTCTGATGATTTACTAACCTTTTGTTAACTTTATTGCTAGCACATGATCTTTTCTCCTTGTCTTTGATGATTTTGAACTGTAAATATTTTCTTCAGACAAACTGTGTTTCTTGTGCAGATACAGAAGGCTGCAGGAAAGCTAATCGGCTGCAGGATTGTCAAATGGCTGCAGAAACTGTAATGAAGTCTTCTAGCTGCATAAAATACTTTAGTTGCCTAAAAAAAAAAAACTTTATTAATGAAGTGAAATGGAATGAATGAATGAGTGAAAAGCAGTGAGGTGAAGTGAAGATGGTAAGATGAAAGAAAATGGTGAGATGAAATAAATGAAATGGAAATGAAAGAGAGAGAATTTTTTTTTGGAAAACATGAGGTGTCAGGTGATCCTGATTTTCACCTTATGTTTTCTGCATGAGACTGCCAATCAGAGATTGGTTTTCAGGTTCATACATTTATTCATTTTTTTTCCTTTTTTTTTTCTCTTTTTTTTTTTTTTTTTTTTTTTTTTTTTTTTTTGGAATTGAAATTGAAACAGAGATTAGGCTGATGGAGGAGAAGAATTCTTCTCCACCAGCCTCATTTCAGAATCGCCTTGGAATAACTTAACAAACTCCTCTCTTGAGAGTGGCTTGTGGTAGACTTTTAACCGGTGGCCATTCACAATAAAGGGAGTTTGAAGTTCATCAATAGTCTTCACTCTAACTGCTCCATTGCTAAAGACTTCATCAATCTCATATGGCCCAAGCCAATGAGTTTGAAATTTTCCTTTGAAGTCTTTAAATTTTGAATCAAACAATAGTGCCCAATCACCCTTTTGAAACTTCTTTTCTTTGATATGTCGATCATGCCATTTGCTTCTTTGGTGCTGAACTAGATCGGTTCTTAGAATTGCATCTTGTCTCATTTCATCTAGTTCATTTAACTGGTCCATTCTGTGCTTCTGGGCTTCTGTTAAGCTCATCCCCAATTGAACTGCTATCTTGAAGGTCTTGATTTGGAACTCAATGGGGAACAGGACTTCCTTCCCATAAACAAGTTCATAGGGAGAATGTCCTGTAGTGTTCCTCCATGTAGTTCTATAGGCCCATAAGGCTTCAGGAAGCCTTTCTGCCCAATCTCTTCTATGAAGATGAACAGTCTTTGTGATGATGCTTTCAAGAACTTTATTTGTAGATTCTACTTGACCATTCGCTTGCGGATGGTATGGAGTAGATGTTCTATGCTTAATCTTATATTCCTCCATCAGCTTTTCCACCATCCTTGATGTAAACTGGCTTCCCTGATCTGTTACAATCTCTCTTGGGACACCAAAACGAGTGAAAATATCCTTGAAAAGAAATTGAACAACTGAATTTTCAGTAGCAGAAGTTAATGCTATAGCTTCTACCCACTTGGTAACATAATCAGTACAAACCAGTATATATCTATTTTGCTTGGATGGCGGATTAATTGGTCCAACAAAATCTAGAGCCCATTTCTCGAAAGGTTCGATGCATACCTGTGGCTGTAGTGGCATTTCATTTGAAAGAGTTGGTCTCCCAGTTCTCTGACAACTGTCACACCTTTTAACATATTGCTTTGCATCCTTAAAGAGAGAAGGCCAATAATATCCTGATGAAAGGATTTTATAGGCAGTCCTCTTATCAGAAAAATGTCCGCCACAAGGTTCGTCATGACATGCTTTAAGGATGTCAGGCATCTCATCCTCTCGTACACATCTTCTGATCATCAAATCTGGCCCTGTTCTGAACAATTCATTAGAGATCCAAGAATAAAGTGAACTATCCTGAATGATTTTCCTTTTCTCATTAGGAAATAAATGTAAAGGTAATTTTCCAGTAACTAAATAATTAGCAATATCAGCATACCAAGGGGTTTTGGTAGTTACTGCAAACAAATACTCATCTGGAAATTTGTCCTCTACCGGAGAGTCCTCATTAGTGTTTTGGATTCTAGACAAGAAGTCAGCTACTGTGTTCTGCTTACCTGGTCGATCTAACACAGTTATGTTGAATTCTTGTAAAAGCAAAAGCCATCTTGTAACTCTACCATTAGTGACTGGTTTGTTCATGAGGTATCTAATGGCAGAGTGATCAGTGTGGACAAAGGTTTCATAGCCGGTTATATAGTGTCTAAACTTGTTTATAGCATGAACAACGGCTAGAAACTCCTTTTCAGTAACAGTATAATTTAACTCAGTAGGAGTCAAATTCTTACTCGTGTAATAAATGGCATAAGGGATCAAATCCTTTTGTCCCAAAACAGCTCCTAAAGCTGTATCTGAAGCATCAGTAGAAATGTGGAAAGGGAGTTTCCAATTTGGACCCCTTAAAATGGGTGCTTCAGATATTCTAGATTTTAAAGCTTCAAAGGCAGATTGACATTCAGGATCCCACTTAAATTCACAATCTTTGGTAAGTAATTTGAAAAGAGGGGATGCTATCTTCGTGAAGTTTTCAATAAATCTTCTGTAGTAACCAGTAAACCCAAGAAAACTTCTAACATCTCTTTGGCAATTTGGAACAGGTAACTTAGAGATGACTTCTACTTTAGATCTATCAACTTTGATTCCATCTCCTGAAATATGATGTCCTAAAACAATCCCTTCAGTAAACATCATAAAACACTTTTCATGACTTAAAGAAAGATTTGTTTCCTTACATCTTACCAGTACTTTTTCCAAATTTGCCAAAGCTTCTTCAAATGTATTACCATAGACTGTGAAATCGTCCATGTAAACCTCTACACAATCATGAATCAGATCTGAGAAAATTCCTAGTACAGCCCTTTGAAATGTGGCTGGTGCATTGCATAAACCAAAAGGGAGTACTCGATAGGCAAAAGTCCCCCAAGGACAAGTAAAGGTGGTTTTGTCTTGATCTTCAGGTGCTACCTGAATCTGATTGTAACCACTAAAACCATCCAAGAATGAGAAATACTTTTTACCTGCTAAAGTGTCTAATACCTGATCAATAAAAGGTAGAGGAAAATGATCCTTTAAGGTTGCCTTGTTCAATTCTCGATAGTCAATGCAAACTCTCCATTTACCATTCTTTTTGGGTACTATAACCAAGGGAGAAACCCATTGGCTATCTGAAATGGGGTAAATGAAGTTTACCTTGAGCAATTTCTGAAGTTCTTCTTTCACAATTTCCCTAAGATTTGGATTCATCCGTCTTTGTGGCTGCCTAATAGGTCTGCTGTTTTCTTCAATGTAAATATGATGAATACAAGTCTTAGGGTCGATTCCTTTCATGTCGGTATATTCCCATGCAAAGGCAGTGGAATGTTTTTGCAACAGTTTAGTTAATTCTTCTTGTTGTAGTCTTTCCAAGTTTTTGTTAATGTTTAATGTTTTTCCTGGAAAGATTTCAACTGAAGAACTACCAAACTCTTCCATTGAGAAGAGAGACATTTGTCTAGAGGAGAGATATTCAATATCTGCATCTAACTGGAATTGTGAAGAGTCATATTCTAAAGGTGCCTCAAAATTTTCTAATGTATTTAGAATTTGACTGTCCTCACTGATTTCAGAGATGGTTAGAACAGGTTGAAGAGTTTCCTCATCATTAATCCACTCATCTTCTCCTATTTCTGTTATTGCCTTTGCGGGAGGATACAAGTTGAATTTCTTGGTAGAATTACCATCTGATATATACATGTCTCCCGACCTACAACTTATGAAAGCATCAGCTGTGGCCAGCCAAGGTCTTCCTAAAATAAGAGGATGTCCTCCTAGATTGTTCTTGGGAGTTAAAATCATAAAATCAACTGGATACTCCCAAGAGTCTAGTGAGACTGGAATGTCTTCCAATACACCATCAGGTTTAATGATTGATCTGTCTGCAAGTTGCAGCAAAGTAGGTGTAAAGAGAAGATTAGGAAGTTTTAACTGATCCATGGTCTGTCTACTCATAATGTTGATAGCGGCTCCTAAGTCAATCAAAGTATTTGGGATTTCAACCCCATTAATATGAGTTTTAACAATAGGGCTACCGGGATCTACATATTTTTGCATGGTAATTTTACCCATCATAATGTCTGCAATTTTTCCAACTAGATGTATCCTTTTTGTGTCTCTGGTTCTTTTTATTGTTTTTTTCAAACTCATCTCCTTTATTGTCTTTGCTAGAATGGGAATCTCCTTAATGGCTGTTAACAAGGGGATCTTGATACAGACATTTTTTAATTCATCTAGAAAGCTATAGTCAGGCAACCAAATCTGCTTCTCCACTCCTTTATCAATTTGCAATCTTTCAGGAAAAGGAGGAATAGTTGAAGATGTAGGTTGCTCTACTAAGGAAATTGATTCTTTTTCTTTTTCTTTAATGCTTGGGTTTTGAAGGGATACTTCAGAACCTTTATTGGCTTTGAGAGATTCTTCCTCAGAAATGCTTGGTTGTTGAGTACTTGTAGAAGGTTGGTCTAAGATTCTACCTGATCTGAGTTGGACCTCATTGAGAGGGACAACCATATAGGTAGGGAATGGTTGACCTTCCATAAGTGGTTGACCTTCCATCACATAAGCATTTTGAGGATTCCTATTATTGGGGTTTGGTTGAGGTTGAGAGGGAAGTTGATTTGGCCTCTGCTGAGATTGTAACAAGAGTTGAGAATTTTGATTTTGTGGAGGAGATTGTTGTTGGGGGAATGGTAATGACAATTGTTGACCTTGATTTGGAAGTTGGGGAGCTTGCTGATTCTGAAAGGATTGAGGATATTGATAGAATTGGGCAAATCTCCCATAAGGATTCTGCATTTGCATGCTTTGCAACCATGCTTGGAAAGGATTTTGTGGTTGTGACCAAGGTTGTTGCCAAGGATTCCAATTTGGTGGGGGCTGGAAATTCATAGAGTTGTTAGACCCTTGATTTTGCTGCCCCTGCCAAGGTTTCCTTGCAACAAAACAAAGAGATTCAAGCGTACTTGGATCTTCTTGAAAGACTGCTTTGAGGCCAGGGATTGAAGGACATTCCTTGGTCTCATGGGTTTCTGAGCAAATTACACAGGTTTCCACAACTTGTGCTTCCAAGGGACATTCCCTTAAAGCATGCTTCTTTCTACACTTCGGGCAAAAAATGGTCATAGCCTCGGCTTCTGCCTTTTGTTTATTCTGAATCTTAAGGGTATCAATTTGTTCACTAAGACTCCCTAAGATATCAGTTTTAAATTCATCTAGCATATTACCGATTTCAGCCCTACTCACTGATCCTGTTGCAGATTTATTTGCCCTAAGGAGAGAAGGATCTCTAGGCCCTTTTTGAGTTTTTGATTTGCCTCTTGAGAGATGGGTACATAGTTCTGCTATCTCACTGAGAGGAAGTTGAGAAATATCCCCTTTCCCCATCATGTTTAAGATATCTATCCACTCATCCCTAATGGCTTTTAATAAGAGGGCTTTTAAGGTCTCTTCATCCAAGGTGCTCATTTTTGCTCTTTTTAGATTATATTGAAATCTCTCAAGTAAATCTTCTAAGCTCTCATCTTCTTTTTGCATCATTTTAAAAACTTCACCCTTATGATCAGTAGGCATACAATAGTCCAAATACCTATCCAAAAAGGTTTGTTTCATTTCATCCCAGGTCCTAATGGTCTGAGTAACTAATCCCATGAACCATTTCAAAGCTTGATCTTTTAATGTTGATGGGAACAGTTTGAGTTTCTGAGTATCATCCAGATAGTCATAAGTTCGACACACAACTTCAAATTCAAACAAGAATGTTTCAGGGTCCTCAGTTCTTAATCCATGAAAATTTGGGAGGACGGATGGTGATATGTTTTTCATGGTGGCTCGGGAGTCCTCATCAACAATGGGAAACCCAAATGTGTTATCCCCATCTCTATTTCCTCCAATGGGACCTCTACCTCCTCCATTGTTATTGTTATTTCCTCCTCCTCCTCTACCTCTACCTCTACCGCCTCCTTCTTCCTCTGCCATGATGATTCTCCTAGGGATTTCAAAATCTTCTGGTTCTTCTACAAAGGGTGAATGAGAAGAGATTTCTCCTTCCTCTTCAGGTGAGTCTATTTCCTCAATTACAATTGGTTGTCTGGTAGGGGAAAGAGAAGAGTCTCTTCCTAGTTCAAACTCAATAGAAGGTATAGGAGAGTCAACTCTTGGTTCTTGAATTTCAGGACTAGGAGTTTCGGTTGGAGATAAGGGAGGTATCTCTTGTCTATCTCTTGAAGCAGATGGACTTGTAAAAATTGAACTTCGAGCTCTAGCTAAAAACCTTCCCCTAGAATCTCTAGCTCTATGCATGTCATTTTTATTTTATCCTCAAGTCAAGTTAAATAGTTCCTTTTCTGATCTTCCAGTTCACTCTAGGTGCAAGAAGAGAGCATACTTAAGAAACTATTAGATTAATAACTTTCTCCTTTCTGATCCTCCAGATCACTTCAAAGTGCAAGAGGAGAGCATACTTAGATAGGTTATTAACTTCTTTCCTTGAAGTTGTTGTTTTTTTTTTTTTATATTTTTTTTTTCTTCTAAGAATATGGCTACTTAATTTCACTTCCCCGGCAACGGCGCCAAAATGTTTAGTCAATTTAGTGTTATCTAAATTGCTAGTATTTATTGTCAACCCGGGGCTCGTAAGCTGATGAAGTGAAGGTGTACTATATGTACTTAAGTATCCTCTTAGAGTTTTTCTTATCGTTGGGGGGTGTTGTTGCGGTTTAATTATGTTCCTAGATGGAATGAGAATTTATACACAAGTGAGTGATGGTGTGTGTGTAGAGTGAATTCTAAATGAGTGGAAGTGTGTGTTGAGTGATTTCTAACTATTTGCTTGAAAGGAAATGCTTGGAATGAATTAATGAAATTGAAATGACTTGAAATAAACTTGAAAGCAAATGACCACTACCAATGGCACTAGACACCGTTCAAGTTGCTGCTAATAAAAGGAAAAAGAGAGTCACTTTTAAAACCCAAGAATGAAGATTATCTCTCCCTAACTCAATGCCTCAAAGCACATGTACTGTGTAAAGCACGGAAAGAAAGTAGCTTAAGTGGAATTATAAAAGTGAGAAAAATATGCTTGAAAGACTAATGATAATAATTTGCTATTCCTAATACTCTACTTCAGCCATATGTACTATGGGAAGCATGATTAGAAAGTAGTGAGGAAATAGTCTAGGAAACACTTTAAAATCAAAACTTTTACTTTAAAGACTAGTGGTAATGATTTACTCTTTCTAACTCAATACTTCAAAGCACATGTACTGTGTAAAGTAAGGAAAGAAAGTAGCTTAAGAACAGTCCAAAAAGCACCCAAACAAGCTGCAAGTTAGTGATATTTTGATCTTAAAAGATAGTAGTTTATGATGAAGATCATTCATGTATGTTAACAGCTCTTTGAGAAATAAGATTAAAAACTAACTATAAAGACAAAGGCAGCACTTGAATTGTCAACTTCAAATACCATTAGCTGTAAAGCAAACACAACACATATGAAAATAAATCCCGGGCTAAAAGAAACCTGCAAAGGAATAACACTGATCAGTTGAAAATAAAGGAAAACAAGTAAATAAAACTATACATGCTTAAGGAAACAAATGAGAAAATAATGAAATGCTGCACATGAAATACTTTACAAAGGCTGAGATGAGCAGGGGCCCTCTGTTCATTCAGCCACAAGAGAACTCAAAGATCTGGAAACTTCAAAACAGTGCTATATTGATTTCTCCATTTGCAAAAAGTTTACAAACAGAGTGCTGGAATAGCACTAGAAAACAGAGTTCACAAACGCTTCTAAATTCAACACGAGTGCCGCAAAATACAACTAATCAAAAGTTCTTTGAGCGTACGCAGACGCATCAATTTATAGGAGCTTCTAAGTTATCCTACGCGTACAACTATTTAACAGAAAAACAATAAAACAGTATGCGTATTAATGGTCCTTGGACACATCACGGTTGCGTGGACGAGTTTGGTGGTTCCTGTCATCATAGATAATAAATCCCTGTTGGATTGCGTCCCCTGCCGTCTTTAGAACCTGGACAAATCACCATTGGAGATGACGTGACCAAATAGCTTTCAAACACCGTTAAACCACTTTGAGTTGACCGTGGTTAAACCAGCTTTGACCATGGATGAAAGTGACGTGGAAGGTTGGAACAATAGGATAGGAACCTCGACCACACTGATACCTGAGTGCCCATGTGGCCCATCTAGCAAACCGACACGTGGATCATAGTATTTAACAAAAAGGCTGCAGGATCTTCAGATAGCTGCGGGATCATCAGATAGCTGCGGGATTCCTGCAAGTAAGTCAAAAACTAAACAAATAGTCATCCATTAGCAAAACTTGCTTGATCATGCTTATTGACACTGAATGTAATGATCTGAGAGGTTTTATGGTGGAAATGAGGCAAAAGTGAAGGAAAGATAAGGAAAAGTGGAGGAAAATGGTAGACAAATGGGTGTAAAATAGAGGTTCTACAACAAGACAGGGTAGCAGAGGGACAAGAGAGGATAGTTCAGTGCAATTTCTGGGAGCGGTGAGTCTCGACTGAGGGAAGACACTGGGAGGACACCTCTACGCAGTTCTAGGAGGAAAAGAAGGTTTAGCTCTCTACAAATTTCGGTGTTCCAGTAGGCATGGAGGAGGCTTGATGACTGATCTTGGGAAGTGCACAATTTAGGTCGGGCTTTGAGGCCGTTTCTGCATAATTCTGGGAAGGAAGGCAGACTGCTCACCTCTGGGATTATACAATATAATTGTCCTGGGGGGCAACATCAAGAACTACGTAGTTCTAGGTAGCAAAGGAACATCACTGAGGGCTAAGACTACGCAATGCAGCTCAGACGGGGTCCGGTGAAGTGGAGTTGTTTAGTCGAAAGGATTTTCAGGAAAATGGCTAAGTGTGGGAGGCAAGTGAACTTCTCAGGATTCAACATTATGATCACACACTTAGCATACTTCGATAACATGACAACATATACGGCCAGGAAAACATGAAAAAGAATTTCCCTCTATGAGACTGTTTAGAGTTAAAAGTGATAAGTGTGACACTTGGGATAGACCTTTCGACGCCCATGACGACACTTGTGCAATAATGCTTACAACATTATGTATGAGTGCAATATATGTTTAAATGGATAGGTCAACTTGTATACACAAAGACCAACCTTCAAGGTCACCAGAACGGTTCGCAAACATGACTTAAAAACTAAACATGTCAAAAGACGACAATTGATCCAACAAGTGAAAGGGAGAAAAACACATAGAGGAAACACATGGAATGACTTTCAGTGCTTGCAACCATGCATGTCATTGAAGACAGAATGATATGACAATGATAAATAATTCTTCAAGCTAAACTAAGAGGTGTATTTCCAAAGACATACTTTGTTTTCCAGACCTACCCTCCAAAGGGTTATGCATCAGATGGAGTCTTCATGTGGTCTTGATATTCTATCATACCTTGGGCTCCTTGGTCTGCTTATATTTCTCCTCAACTCCTTGAGAGGCATCTAGCATGTCATCCTTCTTTGTGGCCCCTCAGATATACAATTTTGTAGTTTTAGTAGGCAGTGACTACTGTGGGATGAGACCCTTGGGAGGCCACAGCTGCGCAGTTTTAGGATGCAAGGCAGGCTGGGCATTTGATTGACAAAACTAAGCAGTTTTAGGATGCAAGGCATTATTGAGGGATGAGGCATTGGGAGGACACATTTGCATAGTTTCAGGATGCAAGGTGAACTCGGTAGCTGAAATGCCTAAGGGAAAAAACTGTGCAGTTTCTGGAGGCAGTGGGTTCCAGCTGAGGGAAGGACAATGGAGGAACCACTGCATAGTCTTGAATGCAAAGGGAGGCTAGGCTTTCGATGCATTGTGCAACTCCATCAGGTAAGGGAAAAGCTTGAGGGTTACATATGCGAAGTGCATAGTTCAGGAAAGTAGATGAGGCTAGGTTTCTAGGGAAAATTCAGAGTTTGGCTAAGTGTGGGATTAGTGGAACTGATGTGAACATTGATAAAAATTGACTATGATAACACACTTAAACACTTAGTGATACAACATAGACCATATAGAACATACAAAACATACTTCTCTTAATGCAATAACCTTTGTGACAACTTACGACAAGTGCAGCTCTGATGATAGACTTTGGGAGAATAAAGGAGACAATTGTGTAAGAGTGTGTGAAATGAGTGTGAAACATGTCTATGTGGCAAGAACAACCCATTATTAAAAATATTTCCCCTTGAAGCAAAACCAACTTCCCTTTGCATAACAAGCGATAATCCCCATGCCCAATGATGACACATACTATATAAATATAAAAGCATGAACAACTCTTAAGATCGAAGATGGGAACTTGATATCATCAACTTACCAAATAAGTGACTAAGGAATGATCGATGATAGGATCCACAGTAGGCTCCAAAATTTAAGTGTAGGCCAAAATTTTGGAGGGTGTTGCAGCCGCTACAACACTTGGTGACACACTGGTTGAATACCAGCTTCTCTGTCTTGGTTCATTTTAGTGCAGGGCCTTGGTCCTTTAGGGAGTATTGATTCATTGTGAAGATTACTTTAACTTCTCCACTTACCCCATGGTCAGACATGGTCCCCTTTGTACCTTCTCAGTTGAACACAGCATAAGAATTAGCGAGATCACAATGTTTCAAATTGGGAAGGGTAGTTTAGCTTGCGACCTTAAGGTTTTCAGAGTATAATTTTTCATCTTTGGTGTTGCTCCGCTGCTAGCAGGCCTAGACAGTACCCTAACAGAGTCATGCAAGAACACAAGAATTGCTCCAATTCCAGCGAGCCTGGGTAGTACCCCGGTGGAGTTTCCTACTTCACCTCTCTGCACAGGAAGCCTTTCTCTTCTTCCGCCTTTACTTATTTTTGAAAGAGACCTTTGCATCGACACTTATTTATTTTTGGGGCGGAAGAGGGATCTTGACTTATTGAGAGTAGGAGAGGTTGTTCCTTCAGAGAAGTATATAAAGACCTCTAATTTAGGTCTTCTCATTTAGATTTCCCCTTCTCCATTTCTACTAGTTGGATAAGATTGAAAATACCAAAGCAGAAAATTGAGTATAGGCATGACATTCCCAGACTGGACATGAGCTCATGGTTGGACCAAAACTCTCCTTACAGACAGATTGTATTTTTCGTCAAGACTTCGTCAACAAAATTTATAGCCAAACATAATAAGATGGACACAGGACTAGTCAAGGGCTACAATTTCACAAGACTCTTTGAACTTTAGCCACATACACATTCAAAAGCCAGGAAACAGTAAGGTACAACACTTATTCGTGTAATGGAAACGAAAGGAAAAATCAACAAGGAAGAAAACAAAGCAACAAGAAAGAAGACATAGAACTAGGAAACAAAGTCAAGGCAAGAGATCAAAATGACCAAAGCAAGTAGGATGTAAAACAAGAATAAGAAAACCAGGACGCACTACGGGTGCATGATGAGTGCAAGGAAGGGAAAACTAAGATGAAGCTAATCCTACTCCTAACCTAACATCTAGAAGGTCAGGGTCACGCAAAATGAAATTTCCAGTGAAGCCACTGTGATTGTTCCTGACATGAATCCACAAAGATATGAACGACTAAAATAGATAAAAGGTGATGTGTAACATAAGGTATAAAAAACTTGAAAAAATTGCACAAGGGAAGGGAGGTGTTGCTCATGGGCAATAAGATATGTCACATCCACTACTTTTATCCAATCCACATGCTTACTTTTTCAATGAATACCATTTTTCAACAAACCTCAAAAGCCTCTTGTGAGTGTGTCCTTGTCTGCATTGAGCTCCTCAGCAAGCAGAAGGAAGGATTGAAACTTGCTGCCTCCGACAGAGCTTTCCAAGGAAGATTGTTCTAGCAATTCAGGGATTGGATCATGAAATTCATGATGGTATCCTTGAAAGGCTCGTGATCTTTGAAAAGATGAATTTTGGATTTGAGAAGTATGATCACGATGGGAATCTTGTAAGCAAAAATAGATCTGATCATTCTCAGTAGTCATGCCAAGACAGTGAGGACCTACCATAACCATCAGCGAAGGATGAAGTGCCTCACCTTCTTGATGGAAATTTGAAGAGAGAGATGTTAAACAATGAAGATCAAAGAGTGTGAAGCAAATGCCATTAGATTTGTTGATGGGAAAACGATAAGCTAAATGTCAGCCACCCAAGATAGAGAATTGATCATATGAGCTGATTGAAACATCGAATTCCTAATTTTCAATGAAGAATGAAAAATCAGTTTGAACAATCTTGTGAATGCTTTGAATAATCGAACAAAGTTCCTTGCGAGAGATATATGACAGACCACCTTCTTGCAACTCATGACCAATTGTACAAGCATCATAGCCATCATAAGAGTTTTAAAAGGATGCTAACATCGCGAATGCATGAAACCAGTTGAGGCATGGTGAATGGGGAAGAACTTGATTAGTATGACAAATTGTGTGTTCATCATCACACAGGGAGATTTCTGGTGTGATGAGAGGATAGATTTGCAGTACAAGATTTGCAAGAAGACCGAGGAGCTGACCATTGAGGGAGAATTTCGATAAGAATGATTGCGGGCAAAGATAGTTTTTGAGTTGATCAACTTCACAATTCCATGAACTCATGAGAGATGAACATTCCCAATCCGAGTTTGATGTGAGAGATGTGCATGAAGATGAATGCGTCGTAATAGATTCATGAATTCACTAATAAGTGAAATTTTGAAAATTTGAGAGATCACGTGCCTAGAATACCAAACATTTTTTACACAAGAATTCACATCGAGTGCAACCATGAAGATAGACTAGTTGTGCAAGAGAAACCAGATTTGATTTAGTTTGGGGGGCTTATCAGAGTCGCGATATCCTGAACATAACCATCAATAGGAGTTGAGGTGCCTTGACTCCCTGGCAGGTCCCAGAACTTTCCAGAATTGTAGAATCATATTTTGAAGCTTGAACCAGATCATGCATGGTTTGAGGGTGGTTGTTGTTGCTAACTTCAAAACTAATCTATGGATGGCAACGATCTCTGTCACAGGTTTCACCAGTTTTTTTAGCTTCAACAACAATGAGATTACTCAATTAAAAAGGCTCTTCTAATAGTACATTCAAATATAAATGAATTTGTGAGATCTCATGAGCAAGCTAATTTGAAGAGTTGTCTTCATGCAAAAGTAGAGATGATGAGGTGGGAAGAGTTCTCTACAATTTGACTATTTTGAACTTCATCATGGACAACCTCACTACCTTGTGTCAATCGAGGAGATATCTCAACAGATGAAGAAACAAAAGAGTGTTGAAAATAGCAACAAGAAATGCTAAAAATAGAAATGCTAAAAATAACATTGCTATAAATAGCATTTCATGTACCAATGTTGGATATAGCAACAAGGAATGATAAAATAGAAATGCCAAAAATAGCATTTCTATAAATAGCATTTCGGGATACATTCCAATTTTAGTTAGTCCCTGAACTAAAATTGAGAATTAAAATTCGAATTTGATCTTAGCAGCTGTTTGAAAAATAATTAATTTTTTCATCTTGAGTTAATTAGTTGGCGAAAATCAAACATGAAGCCTATGTGAAGACATGCAACAGTTATCCCTTTGATTGAGAAAGTTATCCCTTAGTTAAAGAGATAAGGATGAGTTGTAATTTGAGTTGTAATTAGTTAACTCATTTAAGTCCAGTTAAATTAGTTCCAAACAGTTGGAGGAACTAATTGTGTGTTCAATCAGTTAATGCATGCATGCATGCAACTAGTGTTCTCCAGATAACTGAATGTTCTCTCATAAATAACTCATGCATGTCAGTTCAAAGAAAGACCCAGTTGAGATTAAAGGAAGGGACAATGTACTACTAGTTGGAGGAATTTTCCTATATAGGAAACTCGTCCATGTAGAAGGAATTATCTCCTTCAGGTTTGTGCAGTTATTTCAAAGGTCAGAGCAGTGTGTGAGAGATTATTACACATAGGTGGCAGCTTGAGGACCCATGAGAAACTGCACAAGGAAATAGGAGGCTTAGAGGGCAGAGGAGAAGGTTTGTGAGAAGCCTTTGACTGTCTATGAGCAGCAGAGGGATTGTACTGAGAGCTGGACAACTTGTGAGTTAAATCTTTGTGTAATCCAAACATATTTCCACTTGTATGATAATACAGAGATTGGGGTTTTTAGCTGAGGCTTTCCCTAGAGTATTCTTCTGTGTTTCATGTGTATGATTTCTTCTTCTCTGTTATAGGTGTTCTGATTGATCTAGCTCAAATTGATTAAGCTTCCGCAAAGTTTGATTGTAGAAGTAGATCTAGTATTTTTATTTAGTATATTGCATTATCAAGTGATCTACAGTGGGAAATTCTAAATGGTATCAGAGCAAAGGTGATCAAAGTAGTTAACAACATACGAAGAAGAAACAAAAATTGGGTCGCGAGTTTTCAGAGCAAATCGGAAAATTTTTGTGCAAAATCTTCAGAAACAAATTGCAGATCTGGATTCCTTGTGGAAAAATACCCAAATAAAAAAAAAAAAAAAAAAAATTGGCTGAATCGAAGTTCGGATGAGGGAGATATCGCTGATTTAAAATCAACTCTTTTTCTAGAAAATTTCATGACGGTGGGAAAGATGAAATAGATTGGTGTGCTAGCCAAGAACCTGTATGCTCTTGAGGTTCAAGATGCATGCAAAGCCTTGAGGGGAAAGGAAAAGGTTAGAGACTTGGTGGTTGAGAGGGAGAGTAAATTACCTCTCAACATGCAGCGCCAAAAGAAGTCTCAGACAATTTTGGAGGAGCCACAATTGGTAAAGCAACTTCAGGAGGTTGTGGAGCAGCCACAACCGAAGAAGCCGAGAGGAGATTGAGTGGAGGCATCCACTCATGCAGAGACCTCCAGTAGGGGGAAATTTTGAGCCAAGTGGACAGAGGGAGCACATGCATCCATACGTCCAGGTAGGAGGTGGGGCGATGTGGAGTGACAATCCCAAGAAGGCTGGAATAGGGGCATGATCGTTGAGGTACCCGACCTCTTTGATTAGACCTTGCTACGGGAGCCCCGACGAGGAGTGGCATGATTGGCTGAGTGGGTAGAGACGGATGCGGATGGAGCGACAGAGAGAGCTACAATGCAAGAGTTCCAAGACATCGCAGAGCTAGCAGGCTGCAGCAATGCGAGAGGCACAAGATTGTTGCACCAGTGTAGGATGGCACAGAGAGTTCTGCAACAGTGCGAGATGCAAGGAGTTGTTGTGGCAGCGTAGAGGTCAGAAAGGGAGCACTTGTCAACGACAGAGGGAGCTTCAGCATCAGAGGGTGTTTCTAGCGCAATAGGGAGGTCAGTTGGGAGATCAGTTACTTCTCATTAACTGAGTTACAGTGGAGCATTGGGCAGCACCATGCAACATGACGAGAGGAGATGCAGTGCGGATGTAGTGTTGGGAGATAGGACCAGCAACAGCACGGATGCAGCAGGAAGAATCAGTGTGATTGATGTAGTTAGAGATCAAAGTGATAGAGGCTAGAGAAGTCAGATACTGAATAGCACAAAGGTGCAGAGCTTTCAGTTGACAGAGGCAATAGCAGTCAGAGACTTTGATAACAGAGGCATCATTCTGATTCAGGTTGTATATTTTTTGTTTCTGAGTTGCTTGAGCAACAACACTTGTGAGAAGTGTTGCATGCAGAACATTCTAAAGGTTCAGGATCAGGATCGAGTTGAATTCCTTTCTTGTTGAGAGGGAGTGTTGAAAATAGCAACAAGAAATGCTAAAAATAGAAATGCTATAAATAGCATTTCAGTTGCCAGTGTTGGATATAGCAACAAGGAATGATAAAATAGAAATGCTAAAAATAGCATTGCTATAAATAAAATTTCGGGATACATTCCAATTTTAGTTAGTCCCTGAACTAAAATTGAGAATTAAAATTCTAATTTGATCTTAGCAGCTGTTTGAAAAATAATTACTTAATTCATCTTGAGTTAATTAGTAGGAGAAAATCAAACATGAAGTCTATGTGAAGACATGCAACAGTTATCCCTTTGATTGAGGAAGTTATCCCTTAGTTAAAGAGATAAGGATGAGTTGTAATTAGTTAGCTCAGTTAACTGAGTTAAGTCCAGTTAAATTAGTTCCAAACAGTTGGAGGAACTAATTGTGAGTTTAGTCAGTTAATGCATGCATGCATGCATGCAACTAGTGTTCTCCAGATAACTGAATATTCTCTCCTAAATAACTAATGCATGTCAGTTCAGAGAGACCCAGTTGAGATTAAAGGAAGGGACAGTGTACTATCAGTTGGAGGAATTTTCCTATATAGGAAACTCATCCATGCAGAAGGAATTATCTCCTTCAAGTTTGTGCAATTATTTCAGAGGTCAGAGCAGTGTGTGAGGGATTATTACACACAGGGGGTAGCTTGAGGACCCAGGAGAAACTCCGCAAGGAAATAAGAGGCTTGGACAGTAGAGAAGAAGGTTTGTGAGAAGCCGTTGACTGTCTATGAGCAGTAGAGGGATTGTACTAAGAGATGGATAGCTTGTGAACTAAAGCTTTGTGTAATCCGAACATATTTCCACTTGTATGATAATACAGAGATTGGGGTTTTTAGTTGAGGCTTTCCCAAGAGTATTCTTCTGTGTTTCATGTGTATGATTTCTTCTTCTCTGTTATATGTGTTCTGATTGATCTAGCTCAAATTGATTAAGCTTCCGCAAAGTTTGATTGTAGAAGTAGATCTAGTATTTTTCTTTAGTATATTGCATCATCAGGTGATCTACAGTGGGAAATTCTACAAAGAGCATGGAGTATCTCTGTCGCATGTAGATGAGCTGCGAATGTAGGACACACAGGAAAGTGAGGTGATGAGGAATTTTCAATAGAAACATCTTATTTGACTGAAGAAGATCCCAGATCTGAGTTAGAGTCTTCATGAGAAACTGAAAGATCACATGATATTCTAGGGTGTTCGTCACAGAATATGGAAGCATGGGAGTGATTACTACCCAAGACTAGGGGTTGATCAAAATAATTGATTGGACTGGATTTTTCACTGATATTATCAGATTGAGAATCGTTCAAGAATGGAAAAACATTGTTTTGATGTGGACAATTTTGAAACAGAGATGAAAAACTGATAATGTTCTCACCTTGCTGTTCCCCTACTTGCATAATATGACTACCTTGCACCTGATTGCAATTTGAGCCTGCAGCTTGAGAATCAAGAGGATGTGAAAATCTGGATGGTGAAGTAGATTGATCAATCGAGAAATGGTATAAGGAGTCATGATGTGAAGAAGATGGAGGAGAACAAAAATCTAGATTAGTCTTGAGATTAGAGTTGTGAATGGTGACATCCTCTTGTGGAATGGAGGAGTGAGTCTTCATTGTAGGCTTCCTGAGCCATTCTGGAATTTCATCCATTGAAGCGGGAGACGGATGAGAAGATGGGCTAGGGACTTGATTCACATATTTCTCAGCTTCGTGATCACCACAAGGGGTCACCCACACTGGGACTAGAAAAGGAGGAGGACAAGGAACAAATGGGGTTATGGGCTCCTCCTCTGCAATCTAAGGTGCCTCATGATTTGCAAGAGTTGGGGAGGAATTGAAATGAGGAGGTTCGTTGTATTAGGAGAAATGAACCAAGCGTCTAAACTCCTATCTCAAGAAATCCAAGCTCAAAATTTTATCATGAATTTTGCAACATATGTGAAGGAACCAATCAAAAAAGCCCTCAACTGATTTGTTAGGATCCATTCTTAAATGACATATTTTTTCACAGATATGCCGGTGGCTATACTTATCAAAATATTTAACCATCATCTCGGCAAGGTAACTAAATGAACCATAGAAGAAATAGGTAATGTATGACACCATTTTTTAACACGACCTTTGAATGTGAGGGTGAGTAATATAGCCTAGACATCTTCGAACTTTATTTGGCGACGACGATAAAGAGTCGTAACTTGAAGCAAATGTACATGGGATGGTGATTCAACCTCACCATTGAATTTCAACTCAGATAGGTCATGAATAACTTCTGCAGGGATGGTACAATTAATATTTTTAGAAAAACATCCCGGGTTTATGATTTTAGAAAGAGCCATTTTAAATAAGATATTCAAACCAGACTGTACGGGCACAACATACCATTTTTTTACGGTATTGGAAATACATCAAACAAGGGGATCTCCCTGATATGAAGTCCCAATGAGACCTCACACCATTTGGTATAGGAGTCCCATCTGGTATAAATTCTTGGTTTCCATATACTTAGAGATCTACCTTGGCTCTAGCTTTCAACACACGAGAGTGTTACACTAGTATCTTCAAACAACAAGGTAAGTGTGCCTGGTGAGTGCGTAATGTAACTGTGTCAAGGTTCTCTTGCTGGAAAATGGGGAGAAAAATGAGCCTCTAAGTGAGAGGTAATAGTACCACCCAAGAAGAGACACACAAGAACTAGGAATTGTCTATCCAAAATCTAGTGGAATAGTCCATAGTGGATGCGACAATCATTAAAACCAAAATACAAGGGAAGACCCACTCACCTTCCAGAAGAGTATTCTACAATGGATGTGACGGTCGTTATAACCAGTAAGCGAGGAAGGTTTGTCTAATATCCCGTAGAGTAGTCCACGAGGATGATACAAAAGTGATAATCAATACAAGACATTCCCAACAACGTAAGTTCTAAAACAAATGAAATAATTCAACTATCTTAGTACATTTGAAACAAACATGAATTACAAATGTCGAAAGAATAGTATTACAAACATCTACTAAACATGCATGAAATCATGCTAGCTTGAACAGGATTCTGAATTAAGAAAATTTTTCAAGACACATATGTACATCATACATCACTAGCCCTAATAGTGGGACATTGGAGCCACTCCTTGCTCCTCAAAGAACTGACTGAAAATTCTCTATGCTTCGTGGGAGGAGCCAAGGTGAAAAGTCCTTGCTCATACAATGGAAGGGGTATATATAACCAAGGGTGATGCTTGACCCTTGTGACTCTTGGACTACCCTCATGACCATTCAAATTCCTATGGCTTTTCAACTCACATGACTCTTCATCTTCATTGTGTGCCTGTTGGACTTTCACTTTAAATTACATATAGTTACAACACATCTGGCCCATAACAGTGACGTGGCCTCAACAACTCATGACACAACTTCACATGAAATTGCTGACATGGAATGGCTATCTATGGTGGTGATGTCAAGATGTTGTTGCTACTGACTAATGGATGTGTTCTTGGATGCTCTTTCTCTTCTCCTCCGCATAGCTTAATGTTGTGGGGTCTTCAATGATCTTGGTCTTCTAAGATGGTTAAATACATATAGTTCCCTTCACTTGTTCTTTAATGAGATTCTTTCATCCATCCAACTGCACATAAGTCTTCTAGCATGTTTTCTCCTTCTCCATCTCGTTCATCGTCTCACCATGATCTATCAATGTACTTGCTCTTATAATTCCCTCATGACAGGACGACATCAAATCCAAAACCTCCTAGTTTAAGATGATGCATTATTTTCCACGGACCGGGCCTTGGACAAATGATAGGTTGGGAAGAGGGCCCCGTAATTGTGCACTACGTAGTTCCAGGTTATAGGGAGGGAGACTGGTTATTGAGACTGCACAGACCATAGCTCAAGATTGACTGAGGAACTCCGAGGCACAATCTTCACTGCCAGGGAAAACTGCGTAGTGGCCACTGGGAGGTAGGATTGCGTAGTTGAGGTCACCAATGGAAGCTGCAAGGTGTGACCATGGGGCACCTCTGCACAGTTTTATGAGGGAAGACAATAAAGGGTAGCAGAGGGACCAGAGAGGACAATTCTGCATAGTTTTTCAGAGCAGTGAGTCCCGGTTGAGGGAAGACACTAGGAAGACACCTCTGCATAGTTCTAGGAGAAAAAGAAGGTTCAAGTCTTTGTGCATTGAAGGGTTCCAAAAGGTATGGAGGAGGCTTGATGACTGATCTTGCGAAGTGCGCAGTTCAGGTCAAGCTTTGAGGCAGTTTCTATGCAATTCTGGGAAGGAAGACAGACTGCTCACCTCTAGGATTGCGTAGTGCAATTGTCCTGGGGGGGAACCTAAAGCACTACACAATTCCAGGAAGTAGAGCAACATCACTGAGGGTTGATACTGCACAATGTAGTGTAGATGGGTTCCGGTGAGATGTAGTTGTTCGATTAGAAGGATTTTCAGGAAAATGGCTAAGTGTGGGAGGTAAGTGAACTTGTGAGGAACTGACATTGTGATCACACACTTAGCATACTTCAACAACATGAAAACATAGACCAATGGGACAACAAGACAAAGAATTACCATCTATGACACTGTTTAGATTTAAAAGCGATAAGTGCGACACTTGGGATAAACCTTTGGACGATCATGACGAAACTTGTGCGACAGTGCTTACAACTTTGTCTATGAGTGTGATATATGTTTACATGGCTAAGACAACTTGTATACACAAAGACCAACCTTTAAGGTCACTAGAATGGTTTGCAAACATGAAATAACAACCAAACATGTCAAAAGATGAAAATTGATCCAACAAGTGAAAGGGAGCAAGACAAGTAGAGGAAACAAAAGGAATTACTTTCAGTGCTTGCAACCATGCATGTGATTAAAGACAGAATGATATGAAAATGATAAGGAGTCCTTCAAGCTACACTAATAGGTGTATTTCAAAATATGTGCTTTGTTTTCCATACCTACCCTCCAAAGGGTTATGCATCAGATGGAGTCTTCATGCGGTCTCGATCTTCTATCATACCTTGGGTTCCTTGGTCTGCTTATCTTTCTCCTTAGCTCCTTGAGAGTCATCTAGTATGTCATCCTTCTTCATGGTCCCTGAGAGACATAATTATGCAATTTCAGCAGCCAGTGACTGTTGCCAAATGAGGCCTTGGGAGGCCAAATCTGCGCAGTTTCAAGATGCAAGGCACTACTGCAGGATGAGGCCATGGGAGGACACATTTGCATAGTTTTAGGATGCAAGACGAACTGGGCAACATAAATGCATGAGGAACAAAACTGTGTATTTTTAGGAAACAATGGGTTTCGGTTGAGGGAAGGACACTGGAGGAAACCACTATGCAGTTTTGAATGCTAAGGGAGGCTGAGATTTCTGTGCATTGCATAGCTCCAATAGAAAATGGAAAAGTTTGATGGCTACATATGCAAAGTGTGCAGTTAAGGAAAGAAGGATGAGGTTAGGTTGCTAGGGAAACTTCAGAGTTTGCCTAAGTATGGGATCAATGGAACTGATGTGAACAATGATAGAACTTGACTACGAAACACACTTGAACACTTAGTGATACAACATAGACCATTGAGAACATATAACACATACTTCTCTTAATACAACCTTTGTGGCAACTTACGACAAGTGCAACTCTGATGATAGACTTTGGGAGGATAAAGGTGACACTTGTGTAAGAGTGTGTGAAATGAGCGTGAAACATGTCTATGTGTTGATGACAACCCATTCTCACAAATATTCCCTCTTGAAGCAAAAAAAACTTCCCTTTGCATAACAAGCAATAATCCCCATGCCCAAATATGAAACATACTATATAAAGATAAAAGTGTGTCAAAGAGGGGAGCTTGAGATCATCATCCTACCAAATAAGTGACTAAGGAATGATCGATCACAGGATCTAGAGTAGGCTCTGAAATTTAAGTATAGGCCAAAATTTTGGAGGGTGTTGCAGCTGCTACAACAGAAGTTAAAAGCCAATGTCTCATTATATTATCTCATCGCTTTGAATGAAATTGGACCCTTAAAGGTGACCACAAACACCGATAAGAGTTCTGAGCCAAGTAGTGCATCTAAGAGTGTATCTTAGATAAACAACTCTTTGGATAATAAATTGATAATCATGATGCTACTTTAATAGGGAAAATTTTTGGGTTTGAAACAACTTTCTTTTTAACATTTGGTATTTCTAATAGGAATTCTCATAATTGTATGGTTTATTTAGGAGCGTCAACAAATGTGATGCCCCTGATAGTTGCACAAAAGTTAGGTGTTTAGCCTCAGAAGTGTGACACTCACATTTTGCAACTTGATTGATCCAATGTTGTACTGTTATGGGGATTCTTTTGAATGTCCTTATTATATTGGCTTATAATCCTAAAGTTTTCCAGACCTTTCACATTTTTGTTGTCAACATTCCTCATCATTATGGTATGTTTCTCATTTGGATCTGGTCATCAAAATTAAATGTTTATTTTCCACTTATTGGTCACATATGTGGTTATGTTATAGGGGAGTAGATAACAAAATTAAGGTAGATCATGAAAGATATATTAAGTAAGTGGTGACTAATTTGGAAGCTCCTAGTGAACATGTATTTTTTAAGAATTTGATTTTGGGATTTTCTTTTGTCGACACCTATTTCAAAAACCTCTAGGCAAACTCATCCCCTTCCATAGATCCTTCTGGAATGTCAAATCTAGCTAATCATCCACAATCTTCAAATGTCAACTATCCTATCCCATATTTGGATGTAATATATGTAAAACCAAGTGTTGAATTCTAGTATTTAATTTTTCGATGACTCTAACTCTTAGGAGGGTGTAAGTGCTAGTTGCATTCTCATATATGAAAAGGGTAACAAAAAATTGTGCCTTGTAGACTATAGTTCAAGCGCACAAACAACACTATATAATACGAGGCCTTAGTTTAGGGACTCAAGAAAGTAGTGGATCTTGATGTTAGGTTCTTAAAGGTATTTAGTGACTCTGAGTTTTTATTTAAACATGTACATAGTTTAATTCTCTATATTTTGAGTTATATTTAAAACTACCACCATAAGGTGTGGAACTCGATTAATCATTTTTTTGCATTCAAAATTTGTTTTATTCCTTGCTTTCAAAATCTCGATGTTGATTTATTAGTTAAAATTTCCTCCACATTAATTCCTTCTCAAAAAATTTCATTGACTCCTTTTATGTGGAATTGATCTAGAAGACTATAGTTCAAAATAATGTTACAAATTGGGAATTATTTGATGATGATGCCCATATTTTGAACTTCATCCATATGGAAGGAACCTTCAAAGATTCAATCATCGACAAATAAATAAGTACACAATCAAGCAATGTAAAAGTTCCCCCAAAACAATGAAAATACCCCCAAATTTGGTCCCAAAGTTAGTAGCGGGACTTGAAAAGGTCACATTTCACTTTGATTTTGTTGATGGTAAAAATGTGGCTTTTTCTAGAATTTCATCAATAAAGGGAGGAAACTTGATTGTGAGTCCCAATTAGACTGCATTCTATTTGGTGTAGTAACCTCCAATCGAAATGTGGCCCTGTATCAACAGATTAGTAAAATGATATTCAAGCTTATATTCATATCAACATGTGTAAAATTTACAAAATAAACAACGTATACCTTGAAGTTCTTAATATGCATATCCAATAAAAAACACGAATATTATGGGGAAAATGAATAATAATTAAGAATATGATAAGGAATTAAAAGTTTAAAACTATAACTTGAAGTGAGAACAAAATTACCAAAATAAGAACCTAAAAAAATGCTAATTCTTACAACATCTAGAAAGTATTCTCAATGTTCTTTCACTTTTGTATTCTTCTTCTTAACTTCATGTGGAATAAATGGCTTTAACCTTTTGTTTCCTTTAATCTCACTCCCAACTAAAGCATACAATGACCCAAATTATTTACAAAGTCCTTTTTCGTAGATTTAATGATGATGATGATTAACACTTATAATTATTTATTTTTAAATTTTGTAATTAACTGTACAAGTTCCCTTTACCTCCTCTAAGCATTTTATTATAGTTTAAGCATGTTATTTTCTAACCTTTTTCATGCTAATGTCTTTCCTAATTGAAAATTTTCACACTTAAGTAGGATGAATGGTGAAATCTTATCTTTATTGGAAAGGTATCCCTTGTATGGAAGGTTCTTGGAATTCAAGTAACATTTTTTTCAAATTTATTGAAAATCTTCACGCTTAGTAGGATGAATGGTGAAACCTTATCTTTATGGGAGAGATATCCCTTGTATGGAGGGTTCTTGGAATTCAAATAACATTTTTTTCAAATTTATCATTAATGTCCATGTTTATATATATATTTAATTACATATATATGAGCGAAAAAATTGCATCGTTATTATATTATTATATTATATATAGCTACAACATACTTACATTTCTTGTGTCCCTTATGTTGTATTAGCTTTAACTTATGTACATTTCTGGTATCCCATATGTTGCATTAACTTTAACTTATATAATCCATGATTTCGTTGTTATAACCAACACATTGCTTTCAGATTTGTGCCTCACTCTATTAGTTTTGGTTTGTATTATTATTTATTTATTAAGTATAGACAAAGCAATGTAATTTAATTTAAATAATAAATTAAAATGCATTGTATTTTATTTTCAAACTTTCAAATTGTTTAACCTAGTAAACTTTGTAAATTAACCGACACTAATTTAACAAACACATATTTTAATAATATTTATAGATTTGAATTGGTTAATTATATTTTATTATTTTAATAATACTTATAAATTTGAATTGGTTAATTATATTTGATTTATTTTAGAATTGAGTGTTTATAATTTTAATCTATTTACTCATAATAATTTAATTTTTATATAATATTTTTAAATTTTTTTAATAGTTGAGATTTATCTTAAAAGTATTATGAGCATAGTTTAACTTACAGAGGAAATGATATTTTTCATGATTTTTTATTTTTATTTTTTTTAATTTGAGTTTAAGTTGTTTAATGTGTAGAATTTGAGTGTCTCAGTGTTTTTCCAAGGTGTTACATCCATTTATGCATTCAAAAATATATTTTAAGTAATAGAAAATCATATAGAATAAGACTATTTCGTCTTTAAGTTAGACTATCATTTCTACCATTTTAATTAAATTGATTAATTAAAAAAATGTTATATAAACAAGTATCATGTGAAATGTGTTATAGTTTTTTGGGCATGTGGTATTGATAATCCATGATTTGGACACATGGTATTATAACAAAAGCTTATTTACAAATGAAGAATCTCTATGGTAAAGTTAGGGTGAATCTCTATGGTTAAAAAACTTGTTAAGCGGATAGGATCTATTTTGTAATAGAGTCTAGAATTTCAAACTAATTTATTTTGTAACAGAGTTTACAATTTCAAACTAATTATCAATAATTTTTAGGTGGATGGTAGGGATATAACCTTCACAAAATGTTCTAGGATATTGATAGTAGTATACACAAATCAAAGGTTGAGATTTATCTCAAAGTAGTTATGCCCTTTTCCCTTTTATTTAACTTTGATTAATTAAGAAAAACTCACATGAAGAAGTGTCAAATGAAGTGAGTTATGGTTTTTTTGACATGTGGTATTGATAAGCCATGAAATTGGTCCATGGTATCATGACAAGCAGATTAAGAACCTCTATAATAAAGTGGGGACAAATATTTTGATGCTTCTTCTCTTAATCTATGGTAAAGTGAGGATACATATTTTGATGTTTCTTATGGATTGATGGCTATAGTCTTTTACTAGAAATTTAATTTATATGGTTGTGCTAGTAATATGATTTTTTAAATGTAAATATGTTTAACTCATATGTTAATTATTTTTAGAAACAAGTGGTATAGACAATTTAGTCCTTGCCACTCAAATGGAGTTCATGCTTTTTGAAAAATTGCAAATCGATATATGAACTGAAAAAATTAATTGACTACTAAAGGGCAAGGAATTGCATAAATTTTGGTGGTTAGTAACCACTAATAAGTCCACACATTTACATTTTTACTCCTACTTATGCAAGTGTTCAAGAATACATGAATAAGGGTGGGAAAAGAACTCCTTGTAAGTATATTTATTTTCATTTGGTTCATATCTATTTTTTATGCAAAAAATTGTGGTGGGAAGTAATTGATAGTAATTATGTTATTTACGTGAGTATGAACTATTTTCAAGGATTTTAATTTTGGGTGGTTTTCCTATCAAGGGTAATCGGGAACTATAAACTCAAAAAGGGAACTCTGGCCAAAAAACCCCAAAAAAACATCAAAAACAGTGCTAAAAACGAAAAGTGTGTATACTGGAACGATGTTTTTATTTTTTAGGCGTCAATTTTGAACATGTTTTAAAAATAGCAGTGAATACGAAATTTACTATGAAATTTTTGTGCAAAATATAGCTTCAAAATTAAAGTAATGATACTGGAAGAATGATATTTTTTTTTAGGGTCAATTTTCAAATTTTTTTAAAAATACTAATAAAACCAATTTTTTTATGTCTCAAACAAAGTTATTTTTGAGGAAAAAACACATTAATGTTTTTGGTAGAATATCATTTTTCTTTCCTAAGTATAAATTTAACGTGTTTTCAACCACAACATGCTAGATATAAAAGAAATTGAAATTTTTTCAACTGTAAAATTAAAAAACCATGACATTATGAACAAATTATATCACTAAATGAATTCAAAAGTCTTTATTTCTATACTGAATAAAACAGACATTATATCTCTAATTTGATATTGCATTGTAGATATTTAAACAATAAAATTTATCATACTTAAGACATATAATCCAACAACATAAAAATGCTTCATAACTTCTCACTTAACAACATATGGAAAACATTAATTTTATTTGAATATACGATGCATACATCAGTTATATAAACTGTCTTAAACAATTATTCAAAATCACTCATATTTTCTTGCACACCATCAGAATTCACATCTTCAGATGAGTGACTGGATGCTGACGAAGATGTTCCATATTCTTCTCTTTCATCAACTAGTGCCCCATCTGAGTCCACATGCATGCCCAACATTCCAGGTTTCAAAAGTCTTCTAGATCTACGACTTGTTTCAGCAGACTCCCATGTCAACACTGTTCCTTCTGGTAACAACTTTTCAGAATCTCTATCGTCTTGAAGCGAAGAGTTCCTCTCTTTGTTAAATTGAAGTCGTAAACAAGTATGCCAACATCCTCCAATTGTAATATGTCTGTGCGGCGGCGATTTATATTTGTACCCTTTCTTTTTCTTTTTCCGCCATTTTTTTTGTCAACTACCATCTCTGGCTTATACACACCATTGAATGGGTGTGTATTTGTGGCATACCAATGTACTTCAACACCTGTAACATCCTCATTTTCTGTAAAGACCTTTATAACTTTAGCAACCCAAAATGGATAGCCATTGGGATCTCCATCTGCTAACACTGCAATCATGCAACCCTCCTTAATATCATGTACTGAACCCCTATAAAGGTCTTCCATGGCTTCACGTTGTGCACGAGATCTTCTGGAACCAATATACATCTCTCTTTCCATTGCCTGTGAAGAATTAATAATACCTTGACTTTGTTGCTGTTCAACAATGTTTACTTCCTCATGTTCATTCGACACATTTTGTGGCCAAATAAATGGATTTTTCAAAGGTATATCTTCATTTGTTGTTGTTGAAATGATATCACTTTGATTATTGAAAAATGACTCCCACCAAACTGAATCAACAATGTCAAAGTACTCATATGTATATCTAATACATTTTTTAATTTCTTCTAGGCAATCAGAATAATTTATATGTCTATTCTGTCTGCGTGCATTCTGAACTTCACCAACTGATTGTAATAACAATATTTTTGATGCAAATATTGGACGATCTGGAATGAACTTCAAAAATTGCAAACCTGATGACGATGCCCATTCTATAGTAGTTGAAAACTTCTTGCCCCATATTAGTGTTTTCCCATCAATTTTTTTGATACGAAATTGATGTTGGAAGCTAATATCATTAAGTTGTTCAATGCATTTCCCCTCACCATATGATCCTAGAATAAACCTTCGCATGTCAACAGTTTCTTCCTACACATCAAAAGTAGGCTCTGGCATGTATGATTTCTTAATACATTCAATTAGTGATGGCAAGCTCCCAACTTCCTTCCTCCTCAATGTGACTGAAAAACGACTGAACATCTGATCAATATGGTCATGAGTGTGCCCAACAAGAAGGAAACCAACCTTTACCTTTTGAAAAATTCTCAATTCAACAAGCATGTTCAGATATCAAAAAACAACCTGATTTTTTATTTCACGACAAGTGTTGTCCAATTATAGATACAAAACTTCAGGAAGATTACCAGACCAATGAGAAATCACATCATGAATTATGGTTACGGTCAGATTTGCATCATTATGAATATTTGGAGCTGTGAAGTACACCCTTGGCAACATTTTCCCATTGAAGACCATACAACCGACCAAGTGAAACTGAATAAAATTTTCCTCTTGTAAATTTTTGGGTGTGCGAACAAAATGTGGTAAAAGTGTTTTCTTCTGGTCCATACCATCAATTATCAAACCCAAATATTTATTCGGATTATCATAACACTTCTTTCGATGCTTGTACAACTTCTTCCTTTCATTTGTTTGTTGTTCGCGATGCTCCTGAAGTTCTTTGACAATTAAATCTACACAACATAAAAGAAATTCATTAAGAAATATGTTTTCATAGTTGATGACTATACAATTTTAAAAGTAAAAGTTATGAACGCTTACCTCTTTCTGAGCCTTCACATTTGTCCCTTTTTTATTTAAGAGAAGCACATGTACTACAAATCCCCATCCTTGTCTTCTTAGGAATATGGACATTATTGAATTCTTTCTTCCATATCTTCACAAAATATTGATATGTAATAAATTGGCCATGTCCCTCAACACTTTCTGCATATTATTTGTATAAGTTGTAGATTTCTCGTCTTGAAAAATTATCTGGAATATGTATTGTCTCTCTATTTGGCATACACTCTCCATGCTTTGAAAAGAAATCTTTCATCCATGACATTGCAGTATTTGATAATGGCCCAAACTGTCTTTTATGACATACTTCTGAATAAAATGTGGGATCCTTTTCCAAATTTTCTTGAATTCTCGAGAGACGAAAATTCCCAATTGAATGAAACATTTTGAAAGCTTTTCTACACAATAATAAATTCCTAATATGATAATCATAGCCTGACAATGTAGATTGCATGCAGCCAACTAAATATGAGTTTTGCATGCTTTTATTCATTGACAAATATCTCTTCCTGCTTTCTAATGCAAATGTGAAATCCATATGTTTCAAGCAATTCTTTTGGCAACATTCACTTGAAATGAGAGCGCTGATAGAACTTCTTCTCGTCATATATTCTGCTCTACCCCTTGTATAACTAGAATAGCTTGCATTGATACGAAAAGGTCTGCTCCTACTCCTCGATACAATATTTCTTGGCAGCATCTCCATCATTGGATCATCATTTTTATAAGAATTTTCATCATCATTAAGAGGAATGTTATCCACACTATGATCAGCTCTGATTTTCAAATATTGACTTAGAGGATACTGTTCATCTTCCCCTTCTTCAGTGCTACTATCATAGTCCTTAGAACTCGGACTAAATGGAAAACCTGAGTCGATGTTTAATGGATATTCTTCTTCATGTGCATTGTCAGTGCTACTCTCATAGTCCATAGAATTAGGACTACGTTGAAAATGTGGCTGTTTACTTATTGAAGATGCTACATCCTGTCCTTTGTCATTGCTACCTTTATACTCATTAGAATTAGGACTAACTGCATCATCCTGTCCTTCATCACTGCTGCTCTCATAGTACTTAGAATCAGGACTAAGAGGATACTGTGATACTCCAATCTTTTGAAAATCATCATCCCGCGCTTCATCATTGCTGCTTTCATAGTCCTTAGAATTAGGACTAACTGGACACCGTGACACTCCATACTTTTGAAATTCATCATCATGCTCTTCATCACTGCTGCTCTCATAGTCCTTAGAATTAGGACTAAGTGGACACTTTGACACTCCATTCTTTTGAAATTCATTATCACACTCTTCATCACTGCTGCTCTCATAGTCCTTAGAATTAGGACTACGTGGACATTTTGACACTCCATTCTTTTGAAATTCCTTATCACACTCTTCATCACTGCTGCTCTCATAGTCCTTAGAATTAGGATAAATGGACACTTTGACACTCCATTCTTTTGAAATTCATTATCACACTCTTCATCACTGCTGCTCTCATAGTCCTTAGAATTAGGACTAAGTGGACACTTTGACACTCCATTCTTTTGAAATTCATTATCACACTCTTCATCACTACTGCTCTCATAGTCCTTAGAATTAGGACTAAGTGGATGTAATGCCCCACTTAAATCTTATCCTACAAATTGTGTTAATATTTACATTATCTGAAAATATTGAGAATATTGGTCATAAAATAAATTTATGATTTCCATTATTCAAATTCCCCACTTACCTTCTCAATTTGAATATTATGTAGGATATGGTCTCCTTCCATTAATTCAAAATATATTTATTCATTTCACATACCCCAATGTACCCTCACATTTACTTGGGAGAAGACATAGTCCTCTCCATCTTATCATCAATAAATATTTATTCATTTCGCATTCCAATGTACCCTCACATTTACTTGGGAGAAGACATAGTCCTCTCCATCTTATCATCAATATATATTTATTCATTTCACATTCCCCAATGTACCCTCACATTTACTAAGGAGAAGACATGGTCCTCTCCATGTAATTACACTTCACATTCCCAAATGTACTTTTCAGATTTACTTGGGAGAAGACATGATCCTTTCCCATTAAATTCTCAATTTTATATTCATGTCACAATTCCAAATGTACTCCTAGCTTAGAAGAGAAGTTAACCAAGGATGGGTGAGAGTTAATGACATTAATGAGAGGTGGTTGAGGAAAGAGGGTATAAAAGGGAAGGGGGAAGGAAGAAAAGGGGGAGTTGGAGTCTTGCTTAGGATTGGGGGGTTGGTTGTGATTGTTTGACCTTGTTATGATTTTTGGGAGACCTTGGAAACCAGTGGAGGTTTCTTGGGTTTGAGAGGAGGAAAGTATCATTATCTAGTTTTGCACATTCTTCTTGAGGACACACTATATCTGGTTGGACTTGGGCACAGAGGGCTAGGGAACCTGTGGAGGTTTCCTGGGCTAGGAATTTATTTCCTAGTTGGCTGGGAGGTAAATCCGGTTGGGTCGGCCAGAGGGAGTGTTCAGCTGGAGCTATAAGACAAAGGTATCATCATCAACTGCCGGAACATGTATTTTTCCATGGACTACTCTTGTTAAGTTGATATAAATGGAATGCTCACCTTAATTTATGTTGCTTATGATAAAATGATAAGATGTTAAATGTTTAAAGCTATGTGAAAAGGTCAGCAAGCTCCTTTTATTATTATAAATTAACAGGAAAATAGATCTGTTAGTGTATAACAAAATAGAGGCTCTAATAATAGGATTCAGGTTCTTACACATGGTATCAGAGCTTTGGTTCAAAATCTGGACCCAAAGCCCACTAAATAGCTATTCCATAATCAAATTTCTTATTAAATAGTTGAAAATCCAGAAAATTAGAATGCCAAAATGTTTCAACAGCAGTCCAATGGCTTAGTGCCTAGGGATATGACAGAGCTGGTGTTTTGCTTCAACTTAAATGCGCCTGTAAAATTCCTGACAGAATAAATAATATTATAGAAATAAAAAAAATCTAGACCGAGCTCCTAGATGAAGAAGCTTGATGTCCCAATAACCAGAATTTTCCCACTAAAAGAGTTCGCTTCTCTGGGACAATGGAGGACAAAACACAAAATTAGCTGCGGGCTCTCAGCAAACACGGTATCCATCCACTCAAAGGGCTGCTCAGTCTATAGTATCAGTGCCTGATATCTCGTTGGAGAAATTGCCTGTTTAGCTGAGATTTAGGCTTATTTGTACGCCTATTTTATTGCATGAAAAAACAACAATGGCGTTCGATATACTGCGCCTCCGGTTGGCAGGTCTGGCGAGGAGAATTTCTCTTCCACTTTCGGGTAATTCCACATGTTAAATTCCCTTTCTTCGTTTGGTTCTGAATGCAAAATGGATGACATTCTACTTACAATTTAACAGCATTAGGGCATGCTATATTCATCATTTAGGGGAAACCACCTAGCGATGTTATATTGAGGATTTGAGACCTGAAGAACACAGGCATATTCATAACTTGGGCCAGGTAAACTTCATAACGGAAATACAAGCCAATGTGAAGAGTTCTTAAGAAACTTTTCCAACTGAGACCACCCATTTAAATACAGAGCGAATCGATGTGTTGATTTGCTCTTATCTGAAGGCCCATCTGGCTGTATGTAGAGTGACTATGCTAATAAGAATTGAGTTAAATTCTAAAGCGTTGAAAATTTATAGGGTGAACAAGCGCACACCATCTCGGGGAGACTTGAGATAATCTTTCAAAGCAAAATGTAGTACCAGTACCAGTATCAGATAGTCAGAACCCAATGTGGCGAAAATGTTAACAATACAATTAACTCAATGGCAGATCAAGTTGAAGAATGGAATTGGCACTGACAAACGGGAGCAATTTCCCGCAACGAACACTTTCATGGGATGCTGGTCATTTCAGTGTTTTAAGCGCAACAGGAGAAGTGGATATTCAGAGTCTCTTGGTGCAAAGCAGGATTTGAGAATGGCAGCTCCCATTGAAGTCAATTATATCACAGCTCCTGAGCTGCTCAACCTCTGCAAATCCCCAAATGTAGCCATCATCGATGTCAGGGACGAGGAGAGAAGTCTGGATGCTCACATAGCAGGCTCCTTTCACTATGCAAGCGACACGTTCTTCGAAAAAAATTCCAGATCTCTTGCAGAACATGGAGGGAAAAGACACTTTGGTTTTCCACTGTGCATTGAGCAAGGTAAGACCATATGGCTCTGGGCTCTTTCAATGGGAGCCCACGAGGATTCATATTTATATGATTTTGGGGTTTAGTTATAAAAATCGTCTTTAAATTGAGCCTATGCAAAGACACCGAGATGGTCATTAATGGTAATTAAGATGTGCAGATATGATTCCAAATAAATAACAAGTATCTCTACTGATACAGAATAGGTGAAATATTGGAAGAAAGCTTATCTTTCTGTGAATCAATAACAGTTACAATTCCTCTTAGCATCAACTACAACTAAATTGTTTTTTCCTCTCTTTTTGTAATTACGGAAAAATTCTATGAAAATACCCATCTCTTTAAGCAACGATTCTCTGAAAAAAACAGGAAACTGGTTAGTGCATGTAAACGAACAGTCCTGCATAGAAAATATAGGGATAACACTGTACGTCTGGTTAATCTTAAAAAAAAATCCGAGCTATTACAAGCAGGAACCCGACGGTGTCTAGAATGATGGAAATTGGTCATCACTTATCAATTATTAGAATAATGGAGATCGGATTATTACTTATCAATTTGAATGGCTTTCACCCAGACTGATACATCTGTTAAGATCCACTTCCTTTCGCTTCCAGTCCTCTGTAATTAGGGCAATTTGGATAAACTTCTTTCAATGTCATTTGCTTCTTTGCTTCTTGTTCTCGTAAGTATTTTAGTAAAAGTAATTCAATGTAGTCTCAATTTAAGATAGGCCTTGATCTTTTCTTAATGTACTTTGAGAAAATCCCTCTTTTCTGATCTAGGGCTTTTTCAGACAGCCTAACGCATGGATTTATGTGCACCTAAATGGACTAAAGTTGATTAGACTGATTGGAATGATTTTAAGGGTTTAATTTCCCTCTGCTCTATAATGACAACTATTACATACTAGCCTTTGTTACTGTGAAAAGTTGAGCGCGTCCAACAATTTACACTCAATTATTTGAAGGGAAGTGTAATTGATGCATGGCAAGAAGTAGCAAGATAGAGAAAATAAAAGTTAGGGCAGAAGGAAGGCATTGTATTTAATTGCATAGGTCAGCAGCCGTTTAGACAGTTGGCCCTGTAGGATAGTTAAGTATCTGTCACATCAATTAACAAAGGCGAAAGACTTGATACTTGTCTAAATATTTTATTGTCATATATTTTCTCATAGGCAATACAGGCAGAGTGGCAGTTTGGAGCTTTAACTTGTTTCTCAGATTCAATTTTCAGATAATCTCAATTAATGTGTGCTTAGGAGTGTTTGCTTAACATAATTTGGTTTGAAATGGGTTTTCTGCAGCTTAAGAGTTCTGAAATCGGCCAGTACAAACTGCACCTTAACCGATATATAGGCCAGTTTATATTTGTTGGCTCTTTTTGGAGACCAGGATTTGAACAGTTTTCCAGCAAAGGTTCGGTTGTAGTCTAGTATGTTGGCATTTCAATCTTTGTGAGGGGAAGGTCTCACTTAAAGCACTGTTAAGATTGAAGGATATAGATGGAACTTGCAGAATGAGTGTGCGACCATTCTGCTCTAGTATTCATTTATGACCAAAATTACACTACTGTTTTGAAACTCTTTTACATTCATATTATGTGCAGATTCATAGCAGGAAATCTGTGAAGCAGGGGTACGTAAACCTAGGGGTGGGATTTGCATACCTGTACTCGATTCACACACCCGAACATTGGAAAAGGGTTCAGGTTCTTCTCAAACACACCCTTCCAGCAGAGTGCAATTTGGTGCAGAGTGATTATCATTAACCAAGTCTCCTAGTGTTATAATACAATAAACATATGGAAACCTATCAAGTTTTCAATGGCATCTAGGAAATACAAGAGACATGTACAAATAGGATACATAGTCTAACTAAGTCCACTATGAACTTAGGAACTAATTCCTCTCTGTTGAGAGGAAATTGCCCTGATTTATGTGGATGACACATATTTTCCAACAAAGAATAAAATAGTCTGTAGGAATTAGTGTTGACTGGAGTTTCCTGTTGGGATATTGAGAGGAGAATGTCTGCTGAAACATTAGTTTATGCAATTCTCAATGTTCAACTGTAATGATTGGAAGAAAATATGTCCTCCTTGGTGAAGATTTGAGCTAGATAACTATGGGTTGTGGAGGAACATGTGCAGATATGATGATTTCCATATCCTTGAGGCGAGGTGAACTGTGAACAGAAGGGACCTTAGAAGGATGTCATGACATCTGTTGTGTAGCTGTAGTGAATATAGCATGGACCGAACAAGATGAGTGTTAGGTTGACAATGGTGTATCATTGCTGTCGTGTCGACCCTGTGGAGACATACCTAACTGCCTTCATTGCCTAGCAGGGCACTGATCCAATTCAAATATTGACTGATGACCCTCTCTGAATTCTACGATAGGATTTTATCTGCCCACTTATCTGATTTAATATTCTAATGTAATTCATCTCAGCTATATGCAACTCATCACATAAAACTCTCAAGGGTTTATCATATGGAATTTACAACATACATAACATAAACCAATTACACATACGTAAAATAATTAAACTCATGGAATGGTTGTGTAGGAGCAATTTTCCACCTAGCTGCGGGCATCTAGTGCTGAATACACCTATGCATTGGGTTATAAGAACATGAAGGCAAGGCACACCTGGTTATTAAGGATGGGCACACTTTTCTAGGCTAGGTTTAGGGTTTTGCTTCTAGACCGAGGCACTCTACTTTTGTAAAACCCTTGCCTTCTTCATGGAGGTGAGTTTTATTTGTTCCAGTTTGAGCTAGAGATTAGCAAGCTAGGTTTTAATTTTGCTTTGCAATTCACCTTTGTGAGTAATAAAGAGTGATGGTGAGCTGAGTTCTGAGTTTTTGTTGTTGCTATCATAACTTCCAGAACTTTCATTTATGTAGATTATACAGTCCTTTGTTCTACATTTCTTTTTTTGCTTATATGTCATTTTTACATTTTAAGTTACAGTCCTGTTTTTTGTGTACATACATCACGCTGTCTTGAGAGTATTGTAGACAGTTTCAGATCAGGGTTTCACCTATAGGAAGGGCATATCTGCTTACTAGGAGTGGAAAAAACTAAATGCCTTCATTATTGCCTGGATCTCAGCCACAACAATCTTTCGGGTACTTTCTTTGTGCAGCCATGTTTTGAATTTTTCTTGTATTGTTTGTAATATTGATTTAGAGCAGCTTCACATAGAGCTGTATGTCCAAGTATTGTATCAAGGCAGAATTTTTGAATTAAGTCATTAGGTGCATTACGCTACATTAACACCCAGGTTGTTCCCTTTGACTCCCAAGGGAATACAGCCGGGGTAACCACTAACCAATCTTTGGATTACAGTTTCTAGCCAAACTGTAATCAGAGAGGGCTCTCTCTATATGATTTGTCTCTGTTTTGATAGTATTTTAGTCTAGCTATTAGTTTCAGGGTTTTGTTTTATGTTTTGGTTGAGGGATGTCTTCTGCATCTAAGGTGTAAGTTTTTAGGCAGTATTAGTCCATTGGGCAATGGAGTCTGTGGCTACAGGTTGTCTGAAATATTGAGTTGAGTTATTGAAATTACAGGGCCATTTAAATACTTCATGAAACAAATTTGAAATTGTGATGGTGAAGTGTGTATTAACCAGTGGAAGGCAATTAAGAATTTTCCACTAAGCTGGGTGTGAGAAAGAGATATGTTGCACAGGAGCAAACTTGAATTCCTGAAACAACAGTCACTGTGAAAGCATACAGTTTGAAAGTGCAGCAATTAAGAATTACACCTTTATAACTGTAACTGAAGAAAACATTAATAATAGCATAGATTGAGTCTAGGGTAATCTGTGATTAAATCCTAGAACTATTCTTTTTCTTTGCCATTAACTGTAAAACACAGAACATGGATGAGCTATGAGAAGATGACAAAACACATAACTAAGAGTTTGAAGAAAACTTATTGATTCATGAAACACGCAGGAATCCTGTAACATTCAGCAAGACACCACAATGACTCAGATAACGCAGAGCTTTGGAAATTCCATCAGCTTTTGTATTAATAGTCTGGAAATTTACAGCATAAGAAACTCTTGAAGAGAGATCAACAACAACCCCTGCAAGATTATGCGAGGGGGGAATATATACAAGCGGTCATACAAAATATCTGAGGCGTTGAGTCATCTGAGAAATAAATACATTCACCAACTTGTACAGAAAGCAGATAAGAAGTTATTATATCATTGAATACAAAATAAATGCTCTTTATGTATGTCAGGGGATATTTTGACCCTTGGAGGCCACTGAGTCGGTCTGAACGTTATGCTTTAATTCTGGAAAAATGTGCCTTTATGGCTGTCGTGCTGTAGTTCTTTGGCCCTGTCACCTGTAGCTGTCACTGCTGCTTTGGTGGCTGAAATATTTTTGCTGAGTTGGCTCAGCCCATTCTTCTCCATGCATGCTGATCTTATCAAAATTTTCCTGTGCATGCTAACTTGTATTTTTTGATGAAAAAACTTAGTGAATGGCTTCTTGTTTATAAGATCATTTGTATTGCCTTAGTCCACCATTCCTGTGTGGGCAATTGATGTCTAAGAATTGCCTCTAATGTCTCATCTGCCTCTGTGTATTTGTAGAAGGTGGGAGGCACTTCAAACAGATGTTTAATTTCATTCATTATAAAGAATAAATTCTCTACCCTGTTGAAGAGACTTTGTCTGTTGCTGGCCCTGTTTCTTCTGAGGTGCTGGGCCTTTCAGTGATCTGATTTCTGGCGAATGTGTTGACCCTCTTGGCATACTTCTCATGTGTAAGTAGTCTTCCTGCGCTGTTCAGTAAGCCAGGGAGACCTCTGTTTTGCAATGCCACAAATTTGTCCTAGAATCTATTGACCTCTGTCTGCATGTCCTGGGTCCTTCTTTCTAGTGTCTGCACCAGGCTTCTTAGTGTTAGGACCCTCTTTATTAACAAAATAGTCTCAGTCCTATTGGAGATTCCCATAGTTGCTAACTGAGCACTTGTTATGTTGTTAAGCACATTGATCATTCTATTGGCAACCTCAGGCATATTGCCTAGAGATGCCCTTGATCTCTGGATTTCCCTCTGTGCTTTTGCAATGAGCTCCAACTGCTCATGAATTGTCTCAATATATTGCCATTGGTCAGTGATGGATTGGCCAATGTTGGCCCATAAGACTGTCTTGAGCTCAGCTGTCACTTTATCCAGTGTGAGCTCCTTCTCCAGCTCCTTTATCCTGTCTTTGAGGGCTTTTACTTCCCTGCCCTTTTCTGCCACACTTTGTTTTGATTTATCATATTTTTCATTTACCTTGGCTAAATTCTCCCTGGCCTCCTTTAGTTCTGTCATTTGGGCTTCCAGGGCCTGAATCTCATCTCTCAGCTTTTGCATGTCCAGGCTTGGGGCCTGCTCTGTTGTTGGTGCTGGTGCTGAGGTAGAAGGTGCTGCCTGATCTGTTTGTTGAGTGAGGGGAGCAGTAGTTGGAGGAGCTTCCTCAAGGTTAATTATTTCTGGAGGAGGATGAGATGTTTGACCTCCCTCCTTTTGCTGTAATGCTGCTTGCAATGCTGCCTGTGCAGCCTCTGATTCTCCCAACTTTTCTTGAGTCTGGATCAGCTGTTTGTATAAAGACACCAGCAAAGCTGCAGCATCTTGATCATGTCTTAGGTGGGCAACTTCTTCCGTTTGAGGGTGAATAGTTGCTGGGATTTTGATATTTTTCTTCAATGCTGCCATGTCTGCATCCCTCAATTTCAATAATGCTTGTATGCCCTTGATGTCCTTGGGGTCATGCCCAATCTCTATGATTATATCTTCTAAGGCCCTGATCCTGTTGTCCTTTGCTTGAGAGGAGGCCCTCTCCAACTCCAGTTGGGCAGCTGTATTATTTAGGCTATTTTCTAGCCTGTAGTTATCCAATGTCTTGTCTGCCAAGGAGGCATACACCATCTCACCCGTTTGCTTATGCAATTCGATTTTGTCCATTGGGTGGATGTCCTTGGCAAGGACCTCAAGATTGGTCCTCAAGTAGTCTGAAGGGGACTGTGGCTGCAATGCAGTTGGCATGAAGTGACTCATGATCATTTTGCCTTCATTAACATCATATGCAGACATTAGTCTTTGCTGGTTGGTGGGAGCCATTTTCAACAAATGATTATATAGCTGTATCTGTATTGGCTCATTCCTCCTCTTTATGTCAATGAACTGCTGTTTGATGCTCAGTTCACCTTCTCTCTGCTGGCTTGAGGAGCTGACTTCTCCTCCCACTATCCTCTCTTGTTCCTGCTGGAAGGAACTTGCTGAGGCCTCCAGACTTGGTGGGCCCATGCCCAAAGATTGCCCCATAGGCATTTCCTCTTCTGAAAGGGGATTCATTCTGTGTCTTTTCCCCCCTTGAGTTGTTGTTGTTGTGAGGGGAGTCTCTCTGTCCCTCTTTCTACTTATATCCTCCTTTTGTGGGGTTTGGAGGATTGAGGCCTCAGCTGTTGTTTCCGGCCTAGGAGGCACAATTTGTGGTGGCTGTTGCTCAGTTAAAATTGGGGCCTCAACTGCCTTTTCTTGCTGCAGTGGCTGCTCTTTCTCTTGCTGCCCCTCTTGTGGCTATTGTACCTATTGTTGTTGCTGTTGTACCTCCTCATGAGGTGGCTGTTCTGGTTCCATTTCCTTTTCCTTGCCTTTGGTAGAGGTTGGCTCAGTTGCTTTAGCTGCTTGCTGATTTGCTGTGGAAGAAGATGCAGCTGCTCCCACTTGAGTGCTTGGAAGAGTAAACACCTGTGAACAAAGCTCTAGGTCAGCCACCTTTTTCAGATTTCTTAGTGCTCTTTGATTTAACTCTTCTTGTGTGATAGGCTCCTCTAAGGTTCCTCGCCTCCACTTTGTTTGATTTGCATACTTTTCTATATGAGGAAGTCTTACATGGTCATAACTGGCCAGCCTATATTTGACCCTTCTTAGGCTTATGAAGTGATTGGGGTCATATGGTTTCCAGAGGAAACTGGTTTGCAAGCCAAGGGATTCCAACATTCTATCCGCCTCTTGCCAACCTTCCTCCCTTTTGTTGTAGATAAAGTGGCCTAATTGGTTCCTGACCTTGAGCTGTGCTTTCTTGCCTCTGCCTGAAAAGTGTAGCACATCAGCATTCCCAAATTGCCTAAAGTATTCCAGGGCAAACAATCTCATGGGCACATATTTGGGCAATCTGTATGGGGGCAACTCACACCCATATATCCTTATAACTGTGTGGTTCTGGTAGAAGTAACAGTCCCCAATGCTGTAAGATTTTGACAACTAAAGTACCCTTTGCATCTCATCAGTTAGTCTTGGAGGAGGTGAGCTCATCATCAGAGACATGGCTGGGTGGATGAAGAGATCTATGAACTCACAGTAGGTATATGGAGAGTCAGGTCTGCAGTGGAAGACAGAGGACCAATAGACCACTGACCTTGGATTGCCTTGGGCATCCACTCTTTTCACAGCAAAAGAAAACTTTTCATGTTGATAATATAGGATTAGGTGGTAGATGTAAGAGGTGTATCTGAACACCTTTTCTCTTGCCAAGTTCATCAACTGCTCATGTATCTTATCAGAGATGTAGGTGGCATAGTCATAACAGATTGGAGACTTGCCAGGAGCGAACATGAGCATGATCACCAGCACAGTTTCATCAACAAATTCAATTGAATTATAGCCCAAAATGGGACTAATCATGTCTGCAAGATCTCTGCCCAATTGGTTGAGGTATACTTGGTTAATAGGAGGATACTTCACAGAGTCAGAGCCAATATACAGTTGATTGAGTTTGGTGACCTGAGCATCTGTCAATCTAGCTCCTTGATTTATCAAATCTATTAGTGATAAAGGAACTAATTTCTTCTCAGTCTTGAAGTTCAACATCTCTTTGATAGCTTCAGGGGTGATAAAGAAAACAACTGAGCCTGAAGGGTCAAGCACAGCCCTCTGAGTAGGGTCATAGCATTCGGCACATAGATGGATTAAATCAGGAAACTGGTTGACCTGAGGGAGCTTGAAGATAGGGAGAGAAGAGTCCCATATGCCCAATACATCTGTTCCACTCTCATGTTTAGCCTTCAATTCATTTAGCAGGTGGATGTGGAACTTGGTCTTCATCAACATTTCCTCTGATATTTGATAATCCAGGTCTGCTAGAGGTTGCCAGTCCAATTCTCTCTGAGGGGCATTTAAAGGGGCAACATTCAAGGCTACAGGTGCTACTGGAGGATCCATGGTCACCTTTAGGATTTCTGTTGTTTAAAAACTGGTGTTACTGTGCAGAGCGACACCAAAGAGTTTTTCTTCAAAAAGAAAGGTGAATTACTGATGAACAGAGGATAAATGGTTAATTACAGCAATTGAAATACTGCTCAAAGCTTTGAGGAGACAAATGCTTGGCCTTAGACTCCTTTTCTCGGCAAATTGGTGCAGTTTAGGCTACCAGTCCACGATTGCGCGAACAGAATGTAAGTTTTATGAAAACACTGGTAATATAAAGCTCAGCTGGTGAATTTCGACCTTACAGTGCAAATGGGGACTAGGCACAGGGGATTCGCCGGTGAATTATGTGTTTTTTCACTGTTTTAAGCTAGTTTTGGCAATTTACAGACAAAACGAGGCGCAGGAGGGATTTACAGGGATAAATACCTGGCAACTGTCAACAATGGTCACGAATGCAGGTGGAAATGGCGCGCCAGCGGTCTCCAGGTCGAATTCAACAGGTTGGCGTGAGTTTGGACGTGAAAAAAATGCAGAGAAAACGACAGCCGTTTTTGCAAAAAGTGCAAAAAACGCGAAATTTTGGCCAAAATATGGATTTTTTGGAACATTGGCGCTTTTTTGGATGACGTCAGCATGACGTCATCAGGTGGGGTCAAGGTCGGATGACGTTAGCATGACGTCATCGGGTGACGTGGCGGCATAAGAGAGATCCACGGGGATGGTGAGGTGGCAGACAGGTGGAGCACAGGCGGACGGGGGCGCCGACGCGGTGATGATGTTGGCGGTGATGCTGGCAGGCGGGTTCACCGAAACCGGAAGTGGTTAGCGGTTTCATATCGCACCACCTTCTATACGGAAGCGGAATTGTCAGAGGGGCCTCCGATACGATGTGGGGGTGACACGTGGCAGAGGCCTGACGTCACCCTCTGACAAATTTCGGATGGTATCTTTCGGACGTTGGGGCCGGTCCGAAATGCACGAGGGCCGTCGGATGAAAAGGGCCCGATCCGACGGTCGACAGATCGTTGAGGTGGCCAGACGATACGGATGGGGGGAGGGATTAAAATAATATTTCTTTTGAGATTTGCGCCCGACGGGAACCTTAGGAATTTGGCAATTTACATGGTTTTTTCAATGTTTTTTATGAAAATGCGGATAGCGCTAAGACTTTGGGTAAATGGGAAAAATGGGTTTCTTGTATGTATTTTGCAAATGAAGCGGGTCAGGGGTAAAAAGGGGTTTATCACAAGGTTTTTTGGCAAATGAAGGGTTTAGTGGGTTAAATGACTTCTGAAGGGGAAAGAGGGGTAAGGCTTAGGGCTCTTAAACTGACCAGATGTCAATGTAATTCCTAATAGTGAACATAGGGCTACAATGCCTAGGGGAGGGATATTTATACAATGCTTGGGGTTTATACACCATAGTGTTATAATAGTAGGGAAAGGGTAACATAGGGGATTTAGATAATAGAAGTTAGGGGTTAATATGGATGGAAAAGGTGAATGAGGAGTGAAATCACTAAGTTTATGTGAAGATAGCTTAGCTTAGGGAGTAGATCAAAATAAAAAGATTTTTAGACAAGAAATGTGGCTTTCAAAGGAATAAGAACCAGCATAAAACCTCAAATACTTTCATGAACATAATTGATGAAGGGATGTTAGTAATGCAGGTAGAAAAGGGGAAAAGGAAGTTAGTCATGCTTCTTTATTTTGCTGCAACATGATGGAGAAGAAGACCTTCTCAATCCATTGATATTCCTTTGTGAATAGGTTAGCACACATTGAATTGTAAGGAATGACATGTCTGCAACCCCATCTGCCTACCCATCTATTTGCCTAGCATTTTTTGTTTCTTCATGGAGGGTGCACTTAGACTTGCAGACCCTTATGTGCCTTTTCTTTTCTTTGGCTTTTTCCTTTTGATTTTCTATCTAGAAACTACCCTTATTGCTTCCAAGGTCCCAGATTAAGCAATTGGGAACCTTACTTATTTATCTAAGCTACTGGTCTGCCAAGATTAAATAGTTTGGATAGACTTCTTTCTCTACTCTATAACAACAAACAAAATTGAAACATGACATGATCCAGATTGGGCTGTTGGACCACCCATCAAAACTTAATCAACATGAAGCTATATACACACATTGTCTCCTTTTGGAAATATGGGATCTTTGTATCACCAAAGCAGAGCATATTTGGAACTTTCTTTGCCAATCATGAAATATGAAACCTATTGGTATAGGTAGCTAACAGTGGCTCCACATGGGGATGGCTTTTCCATTTGAAAGGCCAAGAACAGCAGGTCAGAATGCCTTGGCCCTTGACTGCTTTTACTAAATCCTGAAGTATGCTGCTTTGACATGCCAAATTGTACTCTTCCCATCTTGGTAGATCTCTGAACTCATTTTCCTTTTGTTGATAGCTAATAAAACTTGAGAAACTACATTTTTACATTTTAACAGAAAGTAATATATACACCTGAATATGTACAAGGGAAACTCAGGCTGCACTTATGGGTAGTAGTCAAAATAGTGCTTCAACATCCTGCCATTCACAAGACCTTCATCCAAATCAGTTTCATTAAGACTTTTAAGGAAATAAGTATTGTTTCCTTGTACTGCTTGAACAGCAAATGGTCCTCTCCAAAGGGAATCAAATTTTCCATGTTTTCCCTTATCTTCTCTTCTTGAGTCCCACTTGAGGACTTTGTCTCCAACATTAAAATCTTCTGCCTTGGTCCTTCTATCAAAGGCTTTCTTTAACTTTTCTTGTAAAACTTGAACTCTGCTGTAAACTTGGTCTCTAGTTTGCTGCAAACATATTATTTGATTGATCCTTCTTTGCATGTCATTGGGCTCAGCTTGACTTTCTTGAAGTAATTTCATAACAGGGACCCCTAGTGATGAAGGAAATTTGGCTTCCAATCCATAAACTAACTCATATGGGCTGATCCCAATTGATCTCTTGGTTGTTAGTCTATCTGCCCACAAGGCATTTACAAGCTTCTTATGCCAATTCTTCTTATTTTCTTCCAACACCTTCTTTATGATGTTTACAAGGCTTTTATTTGATGATTCAGCAAGGCCATTTCCTTGGGGATAGTATGCAGTAGAATGGCCCAAGGTAATGTGAAATTTGTGGCAGAAATTCACCATCTTCTTAGATCTGAAGGCAGCAGCATTGTCTGTTATTATTTTATCAGGACAACCAAATCTAGAAAGAATATTAGTCTCAAGGAACTGAATGATAGTGGAATCATTTGCTTGTCTGCATGGAACAGCTTCAATCCATTTAGTAAAGTAGTCTGTAGCTGTTAAAATCCATCTCTGTTGGCCTGAAGATGAAGGGTGAATTTCCCCAATGAAATCCAAGCCCCATTGTTGAAAAGGTCTCTCTGTTGCAATAGGCCTCAAAGGAAGTGGCAGTAACTTTCTCTTTCCCTCAAATACTTGACATTTATGACATGAGGTAGTGAATTTCTTGACATCAGAGAAAACAGTGGGCCAATAGTAACCAGCCCTGAGTATTTTATCCACGGTGGACTTCCAATACAAGTGTCCACCACAGTCACCTGCATGAAATTCTTTGGTGACATTGTTAGTCTCATTCTCAATCAAGCAGTTTAAGAGTATACCCTCATGATTTTTCCAAAGAAAATTGCCATCCATTACACAAAATCTTGAAGCTTTCATTTTTAGAAACCTACACTTAGTTCTGGACAATCCTGGTGGAGCACACAGGTTTTGTAACACATAACATATATCAGAGTACCAAGGGGATTGTTCAAAGGCTACATTGATCTTTGGAGTCGCCAGCTCCGGTTCATTGTCCAGCTGGTTTATGTCTAAGGCTTGGAAGTTTGCTTCTGTCATTAGTTTGGCCAAACCTTGCCCTTTTATTAGTTTTGTTGGTTTTATCTCAATATCAAATTCCAAGATGTTGGCAATCCATTTTCCTCTTCTACCCTCTAAGTTTTCTTGAGTGAGAATGTCTTTTACAATGGGACTTGGCACATAAGCTATAACATGGGAATAAAGGATGTAAATCCTAAAGTCTTTAATGGCCTTGACCAAAGCATAAGCTTGTTTCTCCATGATTTGATATTTCAGAGGAGCATCTCTAAGAGCTCTGCTAAAGAAAGAAATGGGTTTCTCATTTCCTTGGTCATCTTTCTGTAATAAAACAGCAGCAATTGTATGCTGGGAGGCAAAAGAGAAAATGATAAATTCTCTGTCAAATTGCGGATTTGTTAAGATTGGGGTTTGGGTAAGGGCCAACTTTATACCTTCAAAGGCTTGATTTGCCTCAACTGTCCATTTCACTTTTGAATCCTTCTTTAGCATGTTATTTAGTAATCTGATCAATTCTTCTAAGTTTGGGATAAACCTTCTTAAGAAATTGATCTTTCCTAAGAAAGCCTGCAATTCTTTGATGTTTCTTGGGTGGGGCATTTGTAAGATAGCTTGTATCCTGTCTGGGTCAATTCTTATGCCATCCTTTGAAATAATATGCCCTAACAGCTTACCTTCTTCCAAACCAAATAGAGATTTCTTGGGATTCAAGGAAATTCCATATTTCCTACATGTTAAGAAAATCTGCCTTAAGTGCTTCAAGTGTTCTTGGTCTGATTTTGAGAAAGGTGTAAGGTCATCCAAATAAATGACAAGAAAGTCATGAATCTCTTTGGCAAAAGCAATATCCATTGCTCTTTGAAATGTTGCCCCTACATTTTTCAATCCAAAAGGCATTTTTACATATTTGAAAGTTCCCCATGGGGTTGTGAATGCAGTTTTGTCTTGATCATCAGGGTGCACTAGGATTTGATTAAAACCTGAGAATCCATCCAGTAATGAGATCCTTGATGCTCCTACCACTCTTTGGAGAATGTGATCCATCTTAGGTAAGGGATAGTTGTCTTTGAGGGACACTTGGTTTAGATTTCTAAGATCAACACAAAGTCTTATTTCACCAGTTTTCTTTCTTGTGGGCACCAGATTTGAGATCCAATCAGAAAACCTGATTAGTGCTATGATACCAGCTTTAAACATTTTTTGTACCTCTTTTTCAATTGCAGGGAGAAGCATGGGGTTTATTCTTCTCAATTTTTGCTTAAAGGGTTTTTGATTTGGCTTGAGAGGGATAGTGTGTTGAATCACAGAGGTGTCATAGGATTTTAAGTCCTCATAACTCCAAGCAAAGACATCTTGAAACTCTTTGAAGAGGTCAATGTACTTGGGCTTCTGATCAGGTGGTAGGGATGCAGACAATTTTATGACCTTGGGTTTTTCAACAGTTCCAATGTTGCATTCTTCAATGGCAGAGTTAAGGGGCTGCATTTTTGGTTTTCTAGGGACATCATTTGAATCAAAAATATCCTCTAGTGGAGTTAGGCCTGTTGGAAGAAAATTGTCTTTCAATTGTATCACTTCAGCCTCAGCATCAGCCACTTCTTCACAATTGATTTGTTGAATTTCTTGTATGTTGTTTTTGTTAAAAATTGTTGGATGTAGGATTTGGTGAGCTGTCTTAGGTGATATTGGCTTGTTATTTTGTGCATTCTGTATTTGTGATTGACTTGCTCTTTCAAGTATTTGTGATTGACTTGCTCCCTCAATGTCAATATTTAGTCTTGCAAATTCTTGTTGCAGGGTTATGAAATTATTTATTTGTGCATCATCTTCAAATACTTGCCAGTCTTTGACATTGTTTGGGACAGAAGGTCTGTGTTTTACCTCAGCTGTAAAGCAATGGTGGGGCTCAAAAGGTAACTTGCAGGTGCTTGCAAATGTGGCCAAGCTATGAGCATGCAGGTTATGGGTCCTGGGAATCTTGGTAATTTGAAATTCAGTGAAGGACTGTAGTAGTTCAGCAGCAGTAGATCTATAAGATCTCAGTCTTTTATCATTAGTAACAAAATTTCCCTTTACTTGTTGGATAATCAAGTCTGAATCTCCCATAATTGAAACTTTTATGGCTTGTAAGGATTTTACTAGCTTAAGGTCTAGCGAGAGAGCTTCATATTCTGCCATGTTATTAGTGCATCTGAAATTTAGTCTATAGGCTCGACCTTCTGCATGATTGTTCTGCTTGTTATGTATCCAAACTCCAGCTCCTACCCCTAATTTGTTAACTGACCCATCAAATTCTAGAAACCATAGGTTCTCTTGTTCTAGGGGTGTTACACTAAAAAATGTCACCATGACCACTTACAGTTAGTATGGCTCAAATCAACAGTCATGCTACCCTCTTAGGCAAGTCTTATGCCTCTGCTATCCATCTCAAACTCAAAGAAGAGAGAAAGTCTTGTCAAAAATATGGTTATCTCTGGGGTCGCAGGTTCTCTCTAGCCTTACCTGCGGGGACGCTCACAAAAGTTGCGTCCTTGGACGCTCTGTATGTTAAGGGACAGGTGCGTCCTTCTGTAAAAGGCAAAATGCGCGAGTTTCATCTTAAAAAAGTTACTTGTGGTTACTTCTAGAACTTTCTAGAGGTCGGTTTGATGAATTGGATGCGCCTCCAGTTGGTTCATGTATCTCTATTAAGGAGGAACTTATCCCATCAATAAGGGAGCTATCCCACCCAAAAGGGGGGATTATCCCATTGATGGTGGACCTGAATAACCTCTTTACAGCACTATAAATAAAGACATTGAGCCAGAGGGAGGAGAGGTTGGAGCTATACATTTTCTTTGGGTAAATGCTGCAGGAATTAGGACTCCCATTTAGAACCTTGTGAGGAGAGATTGTCTTTGCTTGATTCTACTTGGAAGTGGGTGAGCTTTGTCAAAGTAGAGGAAAACCCTTGATGGACCCTGGGAGGAACTTGCACAACACCAAGGCCAGGTTGTAAGAGTTTCTTTGTTTCGTTATTAATACAAACTGGTTTATTTTTCTCAATAGCTTGTGTTAATGAGTTATTTCATGTGTTCCTTGGTCTGCATGTTGAATATATGTTTTATTATATGAAATGCAAGTGCTTGGTAATTGTTTGATTGTTTGTGGTTGCAGGAATTGACTTGAAGGAGGAGCTCATCCGGATCGGCAAGGACGGACTACAACAACAGCGTTTTGGAATAAGGTAAGCCTAAACACTTGTAGTTTTCATGTTTTGAAAGGTATATTTAGAGAAAGATCACTCCATTTTGTCTTGTTTGTCGCTAGAGAGTTTAGACTCCTAGGGAGGTCAGTTGTGTCCGCACAAACGACTTTTTCCGCCACGACAAGGGGAGACTTAATAACCTCTTCATGAGCTGGAATTGTAAGTTGAAGTTCTGGTTTTTCACCTGGTTTGTCTTCTAGGACAGTCTGATCACTTGATTGAATTAGCTTGATTTCTAGAGCAGTAGCTTGTTCATTAATGTCCTGATCTTGTTTATGTGTTTTGGTTTCAACATCATTATTTGTAAGACCTGTATTGTCATTGAAAAGAATGTATGAGTCTATGTCAGAATGGACAGCATATATGGGAAAATTTTGAGGTTTTTCTTCACTGCTGACCATGTATTTCATAAGTGACTCTCTATATAACCTCTTGGGTTGACCGAAGACTGAGATGGTTGCGTATGACATGTCTAATTGTAGGGAGCCTTGGAGTTTAGCTCCCCATGACCTTGATAACAGCATCCCATATTTGGGTGGGATATCAGCAACCACAACATCCATGAGGATTGTTTTATTGGGATACTGAACTAGGGACACACATAGATCTTTTATCAGACCTAAACACTTAACTTGGCTGGAGTCAAATGAGAATAAGTCCTTATATGGTCTTGTAATATCTAGGTTCAATCTCTCCATGACCGATTTAGGCATCAAGTTATGAGAGGCACCTGAGTCAAACATTGCGTTGTGTAATATCTTGTCATGAACATGCAGGCTGACATAGAAAGGTAAGATACCTGTGACTGCTGTTTTTCCATCAACTTCTGGACCGAACAGTAATTCTGGGGTGTCATCCAACACATTGACATTATCTTTATTACGAGTAATTTGAAGGGACTTCTTGATTTGTTGTCTATAAATGTCATGCTTGGCTAGTTCTGAAAGAGGAACAACTACTTTTAGTTTGCCAATTTCAGCTTCTAAGTCAAAGGGTTTTTCAGATTGGATTTTGGGGTTGTGGGTGACAGCCTTTTCCTTATTCACTAGGTCTTCTTCTTGTTTCTTTTCTTGATCTTGAGGCTTATCCTTCTTACTCATCTCTTGAGGAGTGTTAGTTGGATTGGGCTGCAAGGGTAATGACTCTACTGGTTGCTGTTTTGAGGGAGAAGTTTCAGCTATTTCCTCAACTGTTACCTCATCTGTAATTGGACCATTTTTGTCACTTGGTTCTGTGATAATAGCTTTCTTAGGCTGTGTAGTGTCCTTTGTCTTGTCAGGCTGAGTCACATTTATAGTTCTGCTTCTTAGCTTATATTGTTTATGAACTTCATAAACAGCTGTGTCATATCCTTGTTTAAAGTCAAATGACTCACCTGACCTGGTTTGGAATTGCTGAATGTCATCATCTTTATGATCCTCTTGACTCAAGAAAACTTGCTGCTCATCATTCAGACCCATTAGGTTAATGTGGGTGTCATCTGTTTGCTCATTTGGAGTGGATGCCTCAGTATAGTTTTCTTGGAAAGGAGGCCTTATGTCTGGATCTGGACCGATTTTGCCAACGTTTAGGTTTTGATTTCTCCTAAAATTGGGATTTCTGATAGGATTATTTTGTGGTGCTTCCCATGATGACTTTCTCTCAACTCATTCTACTCTATCACCCATTTTCTTCATACCAGTGAGTATTGCATCCAGTTTTTGATCAAAGGCTGAGGGTTCTTCTTTGAAGGGGGTTCTCTTTTCCAATCTTGCCCTGTTTCTTTTGGCAATCAGGTTCCCTCTACTGTGACAGCAACCTTTTGGGCATCTTCAAGGGTTTCAGGGGCTCTTTCCTTCAATTGATATGCCATGTCTGGGTCAAAACCATCAGGGAATTTGTACAAGGCTAAGTCAGGAGGGGGTCTTAAATTCTGTGGTATTGCGTTATATACATTGTTGAATCTTGCACAATACTCCAAAACGGTCTCTTGGGGACCTCTTTTGATTGTATCATATTCACCAAGTATATGCAAGGGATCTTTCTTCTTCTCCCATCTGTTAGTAAAGGCTTGATAAAGCTCATTAGGAGTTGTGATGGTATTTACAGTCAGGGACCTAAACCAAGTTCTTACATCCCCTATGAGGCTCTTAACAAAGATTCTCATTCTCACACTGTCATCATCTATTTCATAGTTCTCAAAATGGTCTTGCATCCTTTTGGCATGCTGAATAGCTGTGAAAGGGCCAGTGGAGTCAAAATATGAGATCTTGGACTGGTAGTCTTGAGGTAGAGCTGGAGCATTGGCAGGTAACTGCAGGGGTGCATATCTATTAGCCATACTTGCAGGATTTATAGGGTTGATAGGGACAACTGGGATAGCATGAATGACTGGTACAACAGGGGTAGTGGGAAAGGTGGAAACTAGAGTGCTGGTCAAGGGAATATGTGCAGGGGATGCAGGTGTGAAAGGAGGGCTTTGAGATGTAGATGGTGAATTGGGCGAATCAAGGGTAGACCGAAATAGAACCTTGATTGGAGTTGGAACAGGGTTTGGATGAGCTGTCTCCAGACTTGAATCAACAAGAATTTCCTGTCCCTGCTGCTTCCTAATGATCTTAGGGATTGTATTAGGATTTTCAAAAACAGCTGGTGGATTTGGGTCAGGATTTGACCTTGTATATCGTGGATTCTTCTTGGGAGCCAGCTTCTGAATTTCTTTTTGGTATTTTTAGGATATTTTAGGACTGTTTTAAGGGACTGCTCAAGCTTTTAGAACCACAGTCTATGGACAGACCACAGTTGAAAAATAATATGCTTTTCTCCCCAGTGGAGTCGCCAATTATGTTAACACCCAGGTTGTTCCCTTTGACTCCCAAGGGAATACGGCCGGGGTAACCACTAACCAATCTTTGGATTACAGTTTCTAGCCAAACTGTAATCAGAGAGGGCTCTCTCTATATGATTTGTCTTTGTTTTGATAGTATTTTATGCTAGATATTAGTTTTAGGGTTTTGTTTTATGTTTTGGTTGAGGGATGTCTTCTGCATCTAAGGTGTAAGTTTTCAGGCAGTATTAGTCCATTGGGTAATGGAGTCTGTGGCTACAGGTTGTCTGAAATATTGAGTTGAGTTACTGAAATTACAGGGCCATTTAAATGCTTCATGAAACAAATTTGAAATTGTGATGGTGAAGTGTGTATTAACCAGTGGAAGGCAATTAAGAATTTTCCACTAAGCTGGGTGTGAGAAAGAGATATGTTGCACAGGAGCAAACTTGAATTCCTGAAACAACAGTCACTGTGAAAGCATACAGTTTGAAAGTGCAGCAATTAAGAATTACACCTTTATAACTGTAACTGAAGAAAACATTAATAATAGCATAGATTGAGTCTAGGGTAATCTGTGATTAAATCCTAGAACTATTCTTTTTCTTTGCCATTAACTGTAAAACACAGAACATGGATGAGCTATGAGAAGATGACAAAACACATAACTAAGAGTTTGAAGAAAACTTATTGATTCATGAAACACGCAGGAATCCTGTAACATTCAGCAAGACACCACAATGACTCAGATAACGCAGAGCTTTGGAAATTCCATCAGCTTTTGTATTAATAGTCTGGAAATTTACAGCATAAGAAACTCTTGAAGAGAGATCAACAACAACCCCTGCAAGATTATGCGAGGGGGGAATATATACAAGCGGTCATACAAAATATCTGAGGCGTTGAGTCATCTGAGAAATAAATACATTCACCAACTTGTACAGAAAGCAGATAAGAAGTTATTATATCATTGAATACAAAATAAATGCTCTTTATGTATGTCAGGGGATATTTTGACTCTTGGAGGCCACTGAGTCGGTCTGAACGTTCTGCTTTAATTCTGGAAAAATGTGCCTTTATGGCTGTCGTGCTGTAGTTCTTTGGCCCTGTCACCTGTAGCTGTCACTGCTGCTTTGGTGGCCGAAATATTTTTGCTGAGTTGGCTCAGCCCATTCTTCTCCATGCATGCTAATCTTATCAAAATTTTCCTGTGCATGCTAACTTGTATTTTTTGATGAAAAAACTTAGTGAATGGCTTCTTGTCTATAAGATCATTTGTATTGCCTTAGTCCACCATTCCTGTGTGGGCAATTGATGTCTAAGAATTGCCTCTAATGTCTCATCTGCCTTTGTGTATTTGTAGAAGGTGGGAGGCACTTCAAACAGATGTTTAATTTCATTCATTATAAAGAATAAATTCTCTACCCTGTTGAAGAGACTTTGTCCTGTTGCTGGCCCTGTTTCTTCTGAGGTGCTGGGCCTTTCAGTGATCTGATTTGTGGCGAATGTGTTGACCCTCTTGGCATAATGCTCATGTGTAAGTAGTCTTCCTGCGCTGTTCAGTAAGCCAGGGAGACCTCTGTTTTGCAATGCCACAAATTTGTCCTGGAATCTATTGACCTCTGTCTGCATGTCTTGGGTCCTTCTTTCTAGTGTCTGCACCAGGCTTCTTAGTGTTAGGACCCTCTTTATTAACAAAATAGTCTCAGTCCTGTTGGAGATTCCCATAGTTGCTAACTGAGCACTTGTTATGTTGTTAAGCACATTGATCATTCTATTGGCAACCTCAGGCATATTGCCTAGAGATGCCCTTGATCTCTGGATTTCCCTCTGTGCTTTTGCAATGAGCTCCAACTGCTCATGAATTGTCTCAATAAATTGCCATTGGTCAGTGATGGATTGGCCAATGTTGGCCCATAAGACTGTCTTGAGCTCAGCTGTCACTTTATCCAGTGTGAGCTCCTTCTCAAGCTCCTTTACCCTGTCTTTGAGGGATTTTACTTCCCTGCCCTTTTCTGCCACACTTTGTTTTGATTTATCATATTTTTCTTTTACCTTGGCTAAATTCTCCCTGGCCTCCTTTAGTTCTGTCATTTGGGCTTCCAGGGCCTGAATCTCATCTCTCAGCTTTTGCATGTCCAGGCGTGGGGCCTGCTCTGTTGTTGGTGCTGGTGCTGAGGTAGAAGTTGCTACCTGATCTGTTTGTTGAGTGAGGGGAGCAGTAGTTGGAGGAGCTTCCTCAAGGTTAATTATTTCTAGAGGAGGATGAGATGTTTGACCTCCCTCCTTTTGTTGTAATGCTGCTTGCAATGCTGCCTGTGCAGCCTCTGATTCTCCCAACTTTTCTTGAGTCTGGATCAACTGTTTGTATAAAGACACCAGCAAAGCTGCAGCATCTTGATCATGTCTTAGCTGGGCAACTTCTTCCGTTTGAGGGTGAATAGTTGCTGGGATTTTGATCTTTTTCTTCAATGCTGCCATGTCTGCATCCCTCAATTTCAATAATGCTTGTATGCCCTTGATGTCCTTGGGGTCATGCCCAATCTCTATGATTATATCTTCTAAGGCCCTGATCCTGTTGTCCTTTGCTTGATAGGAGGCCCTCTCCCACTCCAGTTGGGCAGGTGTATTATTTAGGCTATTTTCTAGCCTGTAGTTATCCAATGTCTTGTCTGCCAAGGAGGCATACACCATCTCACCCGTTTGCTTATGCAATTCGATTTTGTCCATTGGGTGGATGTCCTTGGCAAGGACCTCAAGATTGGTCCTCAAGTAGTCTGAAGGGGACTGTGGCTGCAATGCAGTTGGCATGAAGTGACTCATGATCATTTTGCCTTCATTAACATCATATGCAGACATTAGTCTTTGCTGGTTGGTGGGAGCCATTTTCAACAAATGATTATATAGCTGTATCTTTATTGGCTCATTCCTCCTCTTTATGTCAATGAACTGTTGTTTGATGCTCAGTTCACCTTCTCTCTACTGGCTTGAGGAGCTAACTTCTCCTCCCACTATCCTCTCTTGTTCCTGTTGGAAGGAACTTGCTGAGGCCTCCAGACTTGGTGGGCCCATGCCCAAATATTTCCCCATAGGCATTTCCTCTTCTGAAAGGGGATTCATTCTGTGTCTTTCCCCCCCTTGAGTTGTTGTTTTTGTGAGGGGAGTCTCTCTGTCCCTCTTTCTACTTATATCCTCCTTTTGTGGGGTTTGGAGGATTGAGGCCTCAGCTGTTGTTTCCGGCCTAGGAGGCACAATTTGTGGTGGCTGTTGCTCAGTTAAAATTGGGGCCTCAGCTGCCTTTTCTTGCTGCAGTGGCTGCTCTTTCTCTTGCTGCCCCTCTTGTGGTTGTTGTACCTATTGTTGTTGCTGTTGTACCTCCTCATGAGGTGGCTGTTCTGGTTCCATTTCCTTTTCCTTGCCTTTGGTAGAGGTTGGCTCAGTTGCTTTAGCTGCTTGCTGATTTGCTGTGGAGGAAGATGCAGCTGCTCCCACTTGAGTGCTTGGAAGAGTAAACACCTGTGAACAAAGCTCTAGGTCAGCCACCTTTTTCAGATTTCTTAGTGCTCTTTGATTTAACTCTTCTTGTGTGATAGGCTCCTCTAAGGTTCCTCGCCTCCACTTTGTTTGATTTGCATACTTTTCTATATGAGGAAGTCTTACATGGTCATAACTGGCCAGCCTATATTTGACCCTTCTTAGGCTTATGAAGTGATTGGGGTCATATGGTTTCCAGAGGAAACTGGTTTGCAAGCCAAGGGATTCCAACATTCTATCCGCCTCTTGCCAGCCTTCCTCCCTTTTGTTGTAGATAAAGTGGCCTAATTGGTTCCTGACCTTGAGCTGTGCTTTCTTGCCTCTGCCTGAAAAGTGTAGCACATCAGCATTCCCAAATTTCCTGAAGTATTCCAGGGCAAACAATCTCATGGGCACATATTTGGGCAATCTGTATGGGGGCAACTCACACCCATATATCCTTATAACTGTGTGGTTCTGGTAGAAGTACCAGTCCCCAATGCTGTAAGATTTTGACAACTGAAGTACCCTTTGCATCTCATCAGTTAGTCTTGGAGGAGGTGAGCTCATCATCAAAGACATGGTTGGGTGGATGAAGAGATCTATGAACTCACAGTAGGTATATGGAGAGTCAGGTCTGCAGTGGAAGACAGAGGACCAATAGACCACTGACCTTGGATTGCCTTGGGCATCCACTCTTTTCACAGCAAAAGAAAACTTTTCATGTTGATAATATAGGATTAGGTGGTAGATGTAAGAGGTGTATCTGAACACCTTTTCTCTTGCCAAGTTCATCAACTGCTCATGTATCTTATTAGAGATGTAGGTGGCATAGTCATAGCAGATTGGAGACTTGCCAGGAGCGAACATGAGCATGATCACTAGCACAGTTTCATCAACAAATTCAATTGAATTATAGCCCAAAATGGGACTAATCATGTCTGCAAGATCTCTGCCCAATTGGTTGAGGTATACTTGGTTAATAGGAGGATACTTCACAGAGTCAGAGCCAATATATAGCTGATTGAGTTTGGTGACCTGAGCATCTGTCAATCTAGCTCCTTGATTTATCAAATCTATTAGTGATAAAGGAACTAATTTCTTCTCAGTCTTGAAGTTCAACATCTCTTTGATAGCTTCAGGGGTGATAAAGAAAACAACTGAGCCTGAAGGGTCAAGCACAGCCCTCTGAGTAGGGTCATAGCATTCGGCACATAGATGGATTAAATCAGGAAACTGGTTGACCTGAGGGAGCTTGAAGATAGGGAGAGAAGAGTCCCATATGCCCAATACATCTGTTCCACTCTCATGTTTAGCCTTCAATTCATTTAGCAGGTGGATGTGGAACTTGGTCTTCATCAGCATTTCCTCTGATATTTGATAATCCAGGTCTGCTAGAGGTTGCCAGTCCAATTCTCTCTGAGGGGCATTTAAAGGGGCAACATTCAAGGCTACAGGTGCTACTGGAGGATCCATGGTCACCTTTAGGATTTCTGTTGTTTAAAAACTGGTGTTACTGTGCAGAGCGACACCAAAGAGTTTTTCTTCAAAAAGAAAGGTGAATTACTGATGAACAGAGGATAAATGGTTAATTACAGCAATTGAAATACTGCTCAAAGCTTTGAGGAGACAAATGCTTGGCCTTAGACTCCTTTTCTCGGCAAATTGGTGCAGTTTAGGCTACCAGTCCAGGATTGCGCGAACAGAATGTAAGTTTTATGAAAACACTGGTAATATGAAGCTCAGCTGGTGAATTTCGACCTTACAGTGCAAATGGGGACTAGGCACAGGGGATTCGCCGTTGAATTATGTGTTTTTTCACTGTTTTAAGCTAGTTTTGGCGATTTACAGACAAAATGAGGCGCAGGAGAGATTTACAGGGATAAATACCTGGCAACTGTCAACAATGGTCACGAATGCAGGTGGAAATGGCGCACCAGCGGTCTCCAGGTCGAATTCAGCAGGTTGGCGTGAGCTTGGACGTGAAAAACATGCAGAGAAAACGACAGCCGTTTTTGCAAAAAGTGCAAAAAACGTGAAATTTTGGCCAAAATATGGATTTTTTGGAATGTTGGCGCTTTTTTGGATGATGTCAGCATGACGTCATCAGGTGGGGTCAAGTTCGGATGACGTCAGCATGACGTCATCGGGTGACGTGGCAGCATAAGAGAGATCCACGGGGATGGTGAGGTGGCAGACAGGTGGAGCACAGGCGGACGGGGGCGCCGATGCGGTGATGACGCTGGCGGTGACGCTGGCAGGCGGGTTCACCGAAACCGGAAGTGGTTAGCGGTTTCATATCGCATCGCCTTCCATATGGAAGCGGAATTGTCAGAGGGGCCTCCGATACGATGTGGGGGTGACGCGTGGCAGAGGCCTGACGTCACCCTCTGACAAATTTTGGACAGTATCTTTCGGACGTCGGGGCCGGTCCGAAATGCACGAGGGACGTCAGATGAAAAGGGCCCGATCCGACGGTCGACGGATCGTTGAGGTGGCCGGACGATACGGATGGGGGGCGGGATTAAAATAATATTTCTTTTGAGATTTGCGCCCGGCGGGAACCTTAGGAATTTGGCAATTTACATGGTTTTTTCAATGTTTTTTATGAAAATGTGGATAGCGCTAAGACTTTGGGTAAATGGGAAAAATGGGTTTCTTGTATGTATTTTGCAAATGAAGCGGGTCAGGGGTAAAAAGGGGTTTATCACAAGGTTTTTTGGCAAATGAAGGGTTTAGTGGGTTAAATGACTTCTGAAGGGGAAAGAGGGGTAAGGCTTAGGGCTCTTAAACTGACCAGATGTCAATTTAATTCCTAATAGTGAACATAGGGCTACAATGCCTAGGGGAGGGATATTTATACAATGCTTGGGGTTTATACACCATAGTGTTATAATAGTAGGGAAAGGGTAACATAGGGGATTTAGATAATAGAAGTTAGGGGTTAATATGGATGGAAAAGGTGAATGAGGAGTGAAATCACTAAGTTTATGTGAAGATAGCTTAGCTTAGGGAGTAGATCAAAATAAAAAGATTTTTAGACAAGAAATGTGGCTTTCAAAGGAATAAGAACCAGCATAAAACCTCAAATACTTTCATGAACATAACTGATGAAGGGATGTTAGTAATGCAGGTGGAAAAGGGGAAAAGGAAGTTAGTCATGCTTCTTTATTTTGCTGCAACATGATGGAGAAGAAGGCATTCTCAATCCATTGATATTCCTTTGTGAATAGGTTAGCACACATTGAATTGTAAGGAATGACATTTCTGCAACCCCATCTGCCTACCCATCTATTTGCCTAGCATTTTTTGTTTCTTCATGGAGGGTGCACTTAGACTTGCAGACCCTTATGTGCCTTTTCTTTTCTTTGGCTTTTTCCTTTTGATTTTCTATCTAGAAACTACCCTTATTGCTTCCAAGGTCCCAGATTAAGCAGTTGGGAACCTTACTTCTTTATCTAAGCTACTGGTATGCCAAGATTAAATAGTTTGGACAGACTTCTTTCTCTACTCTATAACAACAAACAAAATTGAAACATGGCATGATCCAGATTGGGCTGTTGGACCACCCATCAAAACTTAATCAACATGAAGCTATATACACACATTGTCTCCTTTTGGAAATATGGGATCTTTGTATCACCAAAGCAGAGCATATTTGGAACTTTCTTTGCCAATCATGAAATATGAAACCTATTGGTATAGGCTGCTAACACGCTAAGAAAAAGAAAACAGCTCAAGAATTTAGTAAAATTTATAATTACTTAGCTTAACAAATTGCTTAAGAGATCCCAGTGTAATTTGATTTTTGAAATGGTAGACTCAAGGTGGACATTCAATTTTAATTTTAATTTTAATATCAATTGCCACTGGTTGCCACAAATTTCCAACAGCATTATAAAAACTGCAAAGATGAAAAGGCATTGGGAAGCTGAATTAAGTGTTAAAAGAGTCGGTAATTAAATAATATACGTGAGAATGATAAAAGAAATAAACGAGTACAATGGAGTGCTGAAACAGATATCATCAAACCCTAGAGAGCCCAATGGACAAAAAGAACAAGGGTTCGAAGGACAATGAAGAAAATCAATATCAACATGGCTATCAATTGTTAATCTTCTAACATCCAAGGTCAAGAAGAAGTGTGTAATGCAATTCTTCCCATCTATTGGTTTTATATATTGAAGTCTACGCAGCCTGGCTGACCTGATATTGGAGTTTTGTTCTTGATGCCTCTTGTGATTGGAATCATCAAAATGTTGCAAGTAAGAAGTAAAGAGTCTGGAGTTAGAGGTGCAGATAGATCTGCCTCAGAGAGGTTTCCGGCTGGTCATAAAGACAGGGCATTTAAAGATGAAATGGTCTTCTAAGGTTCCCACATACAGAACCTGCAAGTGCAAGTCCATATTTATTGGGTATCCGCTTTCTCTCCATATCTTGGGAGTTTGTTGCTCTGCCCTTGGTGCATAAGTCCTACATGGTCCTGTTAAGACATGGCATATTCCAAGTCATCCCTCTCTAAAATCAGATCCAATCTCTCAAGGGAGAGGGTCAGATTAATTAAAAAAAAAAAGCCTATTAGTGTGTTGTCTCATTATTCTTATCATAATTTCTCGACCCAAAGCATAAAAGGCATCATCTTGTTACAGTTTATCTTCATTACTTCTCAATGTGAATTTGAGTAAACTTTATTTTAATTTAAACAATATTGCATGTGAAGTTGGTCGTATTGCCATGCAAATATTTTGCAAGAGTGCTGGGATTACCATTGTTGGTCTTTTTTTGGAATTTATTATGTCTATGTAGGTATTTAATAAATTATTTGTTTGACAACGTAGCTTTTCCTGTGCTAATTTCATGTTGGTATTTACCTATTCATTATTTCAATTTTCAAATTTACACACGATCAGAACACACCTGCAACATACATTCTATTGTGATGGGTGAATTACTGGGTGATAGGGAACGTGAGCTTCTGTCATCTTGGGTTGCTATATTTACGATAGTTTGTCTTATGAACTGTCCTTATATGTGTCCCGTTGTAGGGTACTTTTAACTTTATAGAAGTCTCTGGGCTAAAATCAAGCAACTTTATTTGTCATCAAACACTGAGAAGTGTATGGTGTGGGATTCTATTGGATATCGATGTTCATTTTTATTATCCTTATCATTAATTGACTATACGGTGTTGTGGTAGTTTATTGTGTCTTTGTAACTAATCATGGAGTGGTCAGTTGTCCAATTCTGATGAAGTCAAATCTCATTTTTCACTGCATGTAGATCCTACTGGCATAGATGAATTAATAAGTGACATGAAACTTGAGTGTCCATGAATGCTGAGAGCTGGATTTTGTAATAGTTTCCTTTATCACTAATTTGTCATTATCCATTATTCTATGTTACTCGACCCTAATAAACATTGTGGATCAAACTATTCTCAGCGACACCAACTATTTGCCATTCACTTTCATGGCTGCATATAAATTATAATGTAACTTTACATGATGGATGATTAGATAGTGGGTACTACATTTATTATGATAATCTTTCCATGGTTATTTGACTCTAAAAGGAGTCAAACAACAGAAATCTGGATTCTGTTCTCTGTAAACTACTAATTCATTTTTGTCATTTTATGTAAACAATATTGCAACAACAACTCTTAAGGTGCTCAACCTTTCTTCAAATGCACTATCTGGTACATTGCCAATAAAATTTGGAATCTGTGCAATAGTGGATTTGAGTGATAACAAGTTATCTAGGGATTTGTCTATGATGCGGACATGGGGAAATTATATGGAAGTGCTTGATCTGAGCCAAAATTCATTTACAGGGCTGCCAAATGATACTTCTTAGTTTTTAAGATTGACCTATCTGAATTTTTCCCACAATAACTTAGTGGGATCTCTCCCAACTGTATTGGGAATGTATCCCAAGATTAATGTTATTGACCTTAGCTTCAACAAGTTAAACGGGGCTCTTTTAACCAGCCTTTTTACATTGTCTACCTTGGAACATTTACACTTATCTAGCAATAATTTCACTGGGGGTATCCCCCTGCCGGACATTCTACCAGTAAACCCTGCTTCATCAGTAATCCCCATTCAAGTGACAAAATATTCTTTCCTGGAATCATTGGACCTTTCGAACAACCATTTGAGTGGTACTATTCCTCCACAAGTTGGTGCAATTGACAGGCTCAAGACATTGAATCTTGGTGGAAATCAATTGTCAGGAAACATACCAAATGAAATCAGTAAGCTTTTTGTCTTGGTCAACCTCGATCTTTCTCACAACCAATTATCTGGGAAAATACCCGGCAACCTTCCTCCCAGCTTAAAGGCATTTAAAGTATCTTACAACGACTTGTCAGGTTATGTCCCACAAAATTTGTGAAATTTCCCTCACTCTTCATTCTATCCAGGAAACTCTGGTTTGATTTTTCCTCGTGTTCAAATATCATCTAACAATGGGCCTGGCACCAGTGAGAGACATGGCAGGGGCCTTGCTAAAGCAGTTATAATTGAGATCTGCACTGCTGCAGCTGCTCTATTTGTTAGCCTTGCTCTGTTCTTATACTACCGAAGAATTTCAAACTTTGATGACAAAATTGTTTCAAGAGATATAGATAGGGGAAAAACTTCAAGTGCTAGTTACTTTGGATTTGGTAAAGATTTGGAACCTTCACGTCCCATGAGAGTTTCTGCAGAACATTTGCTAGTTTCTGGATGTTGGTTCTATGTTGATGTTATGCATGCGTCAAATAAATTTTACAAATAGAGCTAGAGTCTCCCTTTGAATAATAATAATAATAATAATAATAGGTCATGGCCAAGCCAGACACGAAATTGGTTTATGATACCCCTTGTTTATGGGACAAGCGATCCACCTCCTTGCAGCGATTTGACCACTAAAGTCTGTGGAGGTTTACCTTTTCTACTTCCCGCTAGATTTGAATCTATGACCTCTTACAAGGAAATACATGTTCTTAACCATTAAGCCCACCAAGGCCATTATAAGCTTTATCTTTGTACAAATTTTAAACATTGCATGCTTTCTATAGATGAATGCTTATAGAAATAAGCAGATGAGGTTGTTAAGCTTCTTGGAACCTATAAGTAGATGAGGTTGTTAAGCTTCTTGGAACCTATAAATGGAGACACCAGATCTGCAATATAGTGACGATGTCACAACGAAGACCTAATTATAGAAATTTAGTTTATGGTTGTAATGCTCATGACTTCTGTTGACTAGCATGTGTCATTTAAATACCCTCTACTTTAAACATAGGGATATAGTATAGAGTGGTTTGAGTTACTACGAAGCCCAAAACATGCCAAGAGTTTTCCCTAAGTGATCCAGTACTATCCTTACCATTTGATAGTTCTTTTAAGGCATGGTTAATTGGTCAAAGTGTTCTTAATTGAATTGAACTTCTCCAAAAAATCGATTTTCACTAGAATGCATCAATCTAGCATGGTGAGATTCAATGTAATGGTTGCTTCTAATCCATACATATTAAGCATAGTCTTGTAACTAAGTATGCTTTTTCATGTTGTTTGTTTACTAAGACGAAGAAATCTAGAAAGTAATCAAGAAATTAGTTAATAATGAATAGGTACAGGTAACAGAGAAAAACAATAAAACCAGCAAGCAAACAATCCAAGGAAAAATGGGCTGACATGATGTAACCTAAGGTTGAGGAAAAGAGGATGCCAACAATTATTGCATGGTGCATAATCGATGGAGGCCTGACAAAGATGGTCTAGTGGGGTAGAATTTTCTAGTGAAAATATAGATTGAATACCATGGGCTTGTGTAAGGCTTACTCTAACAGTTGTTTTTAATGATCTTAAATTAAATGAGAAGATCAATTCGTAGAGAATTTGGGATTTTAGAATGGAAGCTTATTTAGTCAATAAAAGACTAGTGAAAATATTAGGATACACTTTTACCCTTATTCTAGTGTTGAATAAAAATGTCGTGAAAAATAATGTGTCTCTAGTTTTGGATAAAAGGACCCTCAACTTTCTTTGCAACTTTTGTGGTCACTGGCCACTTATGAAAGGAGTAGGCATATTTAGAAATGCGATGCCATTTAGAGGGGAAATACTAATAGCAACAAGGCAAAGGCAATTATTCCGTTCATTTAATTATTTCTCATTTGTTTGATCATATTGTGAGCTGCAATATATATCATGAGATTGTTTTAGTACTAGTAAACAATGATTAAATATATAATAAATTTGAACCTTTTGACATTTAGAGGACATTCCTCTCAATTTACAAAAAAAATAAAGTATGAAAATCATGTTGGGAAACAGTTTCTGAAGTTTGGAGTCTTTTATTTTCAAGATTAACTAAATGGGTTGGAAGATGAAAAAAAAAAAAAAAAACCCATCAAATTGGAAGAGCGGGACTTTTATATTCACTAAGGTTTTAAAGGAATTATATGCATAAAACTTATACTAGCACCTCCTAGTGGAATTGATAGTGCACTAATCTGTTGCTTGCTATTATTTTGGTTTTGGTACCACCTTATAGCATATACGGGTCCAAATGCTATTTTCCATGATGGATAGTTGAATTTGTTCCAACTCTAATTGTTATTGAGGGGTTCCACAAGGATGTCACATGAGCGTTTATGATGCCCATTTTAACATAGATAGCCACCTATGTTAAGGTTCTCTTTTGCAGTTCCATGTTGTTATTTATGAACATTATATACATCTGGTTGGACACATGAAAATCAATTGATGGATTTGGTATTGATGATGGAAATGTTGGATGTATGACCAAATGTATGACTTACTTGGTTACAATTTATTTAGTGCATGACTTGTCAGAGTTATTATTTCATCATATAGGCTTATATATATTTGATTTATCTAATCAATGACTTAGTGAAATTATGATTTATCTGATGTAAGATTTAATTCCAGTATGAACAACAAAAATTGACACATGAACACTGGGTTTGATAAACATGGTGTTTAAGATCATGTATCTATATCTATTTTGTGGTTATATATATGCATGGATGAGAACTAAACTACAGATTGGAAAGAACCGTATGATAACCAAGATCTAACATTCCATTGGGGGAGGTCGAGACGACCAATGAGGAAAGGTACGATGTACATTGTTTTATTACATTTGGTATCTACTTGATATGCACTCTTATGACATGAGTAAAATGCAAATGACAGGTGGCAAGATGACTTGACTGGATTATTCGATGACAAGTCCAACCAGCTCTGTAGTGTGGTCCGTGCTCTGAAGGAGGGGTGGAGGTGTTTCCCACCGTGTATCCTCCGAAACCTGGAATCGTGGGAAGGACAGCTGAACGCTCCCCCTAGACGTGTGATGACGATTGCCAGATGCCTGCTGGGGAAAGTTCGATCGAGGTATTCGACGCTTCCACCATGTCGGTTTTATTAGTAGTTAGTATGGCCGTTTCCACTGGTAGAGCAGCAGAGGATGGATAGGGTGGGAACGGAAGTAGGTCAAGATGGATAGGAGGAAATAGATCAGTTGGAGACTCTTGATGGGAAGTAATGTCATTGTCTGACTTATCAAATTTTAATGCTATAACTCTCCCTGGTTTGCTATGCTTTCAAACTCCTTGTATCTTTTCATTCTAACTTCGGGACGAAGTTTTCTGAAGGAGGGGTGTATGTAATGCCCCACTTAAATCTTATCCTACAAATTGTGTTAATATTTACATTATCTGAAAATATTGAGAATATTGGTCATAAAATAAATTTATGATTTCCATTATTCAAATTCCCCACTTACCTTCTCAATTTGAATATTATGTAGGATATGGTCTCCTTCCATTAATTCAAAATATATTTATTCATTTCACATACCCCAATGTACCCTCACATTTACTTGGGAGAAGACATAGTCCTCTCCATCTTATCATCAATATATATTTATTCATTTCACATTCTCCAATGTACCCTCACATTTACTTGGGAGAAGACATAGTCCTCTCCATCTTATCATCAATATATATTTATTCATTTCACATTCCCCAATGTACCCTCACATTTACTAAGGAGAAGACATGGTCCTCTCCATGTAATTACACTTCACATTCCCAAATGTACTTTTCAGATTTACTTGGGAGAAGACATGATCCCTTCCCATTAAATTCTCAATTTTATATTCATGTCACAATTCCAAATGTACTCCTAGCTTAGAAGAGAAGTCAACCAAGGATGGGTGAGAGTTAATGACATTAATGAGAGGTGGTTGAGGAAAGAGGGTATAAAAGGGAAGGGGGAAGGAAGAAAAGGGGGAGTTGGAGTCTTGCTTAGGATTGTGGGGGTTGGTTGTGATTGTTTGGCATTGTTATGATTTTTGGGAGACCTTGGAAACCGGTGGATGTTTCTTGGGTTTGAGAGGAGGAAAGTATCATTATCTAGTTTTGCACATTCTTCTTGAGGACACACTATATCTGGTTGGACTTGGGCACGGAGGGCTAGGGAACCTGTGGAGGTTTCCTGGGCTAGGAATTTATTTCCTAGTTGGCTGAGAGGTAAATCCGGTTGGGTCGGCCAGAGGGAGCGTTCAGCTGGAGCTATAAGACAAAGGTATCATCATCAACCGCCGGAACAGGTATTTTTCCATGGACTACTCTTGTTAAGTTGATATAAATGGAATGCTCACCTTAATTTATGTTGCTTATGATAAAATGATAAGATGTTAAATGTTTAAAGCTATGTGAAAAGGTCAGCAAGCTCCTTTTATTATTATAAATTAACAGGAAAATATGTATAACAAAATAGAGGCTCTAATAATAGGATTCAGGTTCTTACAGTGGACACCGTGACACTCCATTATTTTGAAATTCGCCATCATGCACGTCAAAACTGCTACTCTCATAGTCCTCAAAATTAGGACTAAGTGGACACCGTGACACTCCATTCTTTTGAACTTCACCATCATGCTCTTCAAAACTGCTACTCTCATAGTCCTTAGAATTAGGACTAAGTGGACATCGTGACACTCCATTCCTTTGAACTTCACCATCATGCTCTTCATCACCACTGCTTTCATAGTCCTTAGAATTAGGACTAAGTGGAATCTGTGACTCTTTATTAATTTGAAATTCTCCATCCCCTCTTTCATCAGTGCTGCTCTCATAGTCTTTAGAATCGGGACTAAGTGGAAGAATTGACTTTCTATTCATAGTGGAAGAATTCCCACTATATTCATCAATATGAATAGAGTTGTTACGCGATGAAGATGTTGATGGTGTATAAATCGAAACTTCACTATCAGAACAATCCATCCCTTTCAAATAGGAGATGTTGAATTATACAAACAGAGTCTCCTAAGAATATTATATAGCTTAAAGAATGAAATATTCCCTCCAAAAAGTTTCGCGAAAATATTTCCCTCCAAAAATTTTCGCGAAAATATTTCCCTCCAAAAATTTTCGCGAAAATATTTCCCTCCAAAGTTTGTTAGATTTATTTACCTTTATTATTTTATTCTACAATTGATTGAAAAACGTAAACTAAATTTTTTTATGAAATAAATCACTAAAATTAAAATTGTAAACTACAACTTGTACATTAATTATTCTAATAGTTAAAGCATATAATATTTACTAAACAACTAATTTTTTTTTTAATTTCTATAGTATATTCTAAAACAAATTAATCCCACTTTCAATCCGTTGTAAAACAATTCTACAATATTCGCTCTATAATATTTTAAAACAAATTATCCCACATTAATCGTACGGAAAAACATCTTCTTAATTTCACTTATATATTAAATTTCATTATCACTATTACTCACGTCACATCCAGGTTTTCTGAAGTTCGTTGAAAGAATTGTGAATTTGTGGAGCAGCTATATAACAACATATTCAATGAACAATTATCGCAAGTGAAAGGTAAGTTCATTTTTTTTCTTCAAAATTTTCATATTAAATTAATTTAATGAAGAATATATATTTTTTTTAAATTAATAATTTTTCCAAGCCAAAATAACAATTATGTCAATCGTGAACATGGTGGGCCCAATCAAACTCAATCGCCCAATAACCGTGGGTGGGCCATCGTCATGCCGCCCATGTCTCCTCCCACTTTCCCTCAACACATGTGCCCCCACCCCCCCCCCCCCCCCCCCCCCCCCCTTCGTCTTTCCTTAACACCCCCCTACCCGGCTCCACCTCCCCCCGACCACCCTTCCCACCCCACCGCACCCCCCTCCCCCCCGGGCCCGCCACCCCCTTTCCCTTCCCCACCTCCCCCCTTTCCCCTCTACTTCCCACCCCCTCGGCCGCCCCCCCGTTACCCCCCCCACTTGGCCCGCCACCCCCTTTCCGTCCCCCACCCCCCGCCTTCCGCCTCCCCTTCCCACCCCCCCCTTGGCCGCCACCCCCTTTCCCTCCCCCACGCCCCCTCCCCTCCCCCTCGGCTGCCCCCCCTTTCCCCCTCCTCTCCCCTCCCCACCCCCTCGGCCGTCCCCCCTTTCCCCCTCCCCTCCCCACCCCCCCCGCGCCGCCCCTCCACTCTCATCCCCATCGCTCCCCTCCGCCGGCCTCCTCCGCCCCCGGGTGGCCTGCGGAGGCGCGGCGCCGGGTGGAGGGCCTGCACGGGGCCCCTGTGCAGGCCCTCCACCCAGCGTTGTGCCCCCGCGGGCCGCCCGGGGGCGGAGGGTCGATTCAGACCCTCCGCCTGGCGCCGTGCCCCTGCGGGCCGCCCGGGGGTGGAGGGTCGACTCCGAGAATCGACCCTCCGCCCCCGGGCAGCCCGCAGGGGCGTGTCGCCGGGCCGAGGGCCTGCACAGGGTCGCGGGTGAGGGGGAGAGGGGGGCGCGGCCCGGGGGGAGGTGGGGTGTGGGGCCGAGGGGAGCGGAGCGGAGGGGAGGGTGGTGAGTGGAGGGGAGGGTGGGGGGCGGGGCCGAGGGGAGGGTGGTGAGTGGAGGGGAGGAGGTGGGGTGTGGGGCCGAGGGGAGGGGAGGGTTGTAGGAGTGGGCGGGGGAGAGGGGGGAGGGGAGGCGGGCCATGGGGCTTGCGGGGGAGTGGGGGTTGGGGGCGAAGGGAGGAGAGGGGAGCGGCTGGGGTAGGGGGTAGTGGTGGTCGGGGGGGGGGGCGCGAGGTGAGCGGGGTGAGGGTGAGGGTAGGGGTGTGGGCATGGGGGGGTGGGGGAGAGGGGGAAGGGGGTGTGGGTGAAGGGAGGAGAGGGGAGCGGCCGGGGTAGGGGGGTAGTGTTGGCTGGGGGGGCGAGAGGTGAGGGGAGCGGCCGGGGTAGGGGGGTAGTGTTGGCCGGGGGGCTGAGAGGTGAGGGGAGTGAGGGTGAGGGTAGGGGTGCGGGCGTGGGTTGGGGGTTTTGGGGAGGTGGAGAGTCGGGAAGGGTTGAGAGTTGGGGCGCATGGGTAAGGGGGTTGAGGGGAGGAGGCATGTGTAAGGGGCTTGGGGGGTCAGTTGGGTAGAGGGGGGCATATGTATGGGGGGTAGAGGGGAGGGCATGGGTTGGGGACAGGTTGCTTGGTGGTTGTGGGGGGCGCGTGGGTAGGGGGGCTCACCCATACTTGCCTAGATGTCCACTTAGCACCATCATCCCTCACCCGACCTCCCGCCCGCCCATCGACCCGCTTGCCCGTTAGAGGTGGCTGGGCGATTCTGATTATACAAATAAAAAATTTATGGTATATTTTGGTTGTTAATTTAAGTTAATATGTTTTTTTATTTACTAATTTATATGTTTTTATTTTTTAGGAAAATGGCATCAAGGAAAATTTATGTGAATCTTTCTGGACCAAAGACTCGTAAAGGTGCATCTTCAAAAAATATTAGTGAACGAACTCCACCTGAGCTCATGGCTAGAAATATTTCAAGTGCCTTAAGTGATAAGAAGATATTTTCAGACTGGGAAAATTCAAAAGAGGTGAAATTTCCATCAAAATTCTGGTATGTGAAAGAAAGAGAGAGCACAAATGCGAATATATATCTATATATTGATATACCCTATAATAATGAAAATTTGGAGGTGATGGGAAGAGTCATAGATATGTGTTCGGTACCAAACACTGAAGTTGTTTACGTACTTACAAAAGCTCCCAAGTCACATGAAAGGATTAAATACCGACTATCATATTCATTATATGACACGAGAGAGGTATCTACAAAGTTGTGTAAACAAATCGTAAATGAGATGACACAAAACATCGTAAGTATTGTTATTTGTATTTTTATTTTGCGTTCTTGAAAGTGTCTCGCTATATTTTTTTAACTTTGTTTTTATTGACATATGATATTTTGTTTGGCATAATTTTGTTGAAAGTTGTTCAATTAGGTTGGGAGGCATTCATTTCATAAAGCATGATATCATGAAAGTTGTCAGCCATTTTTACTCAATGTCAGAAGAACATATGGAAAACATGGAAAATGTAGTAATTGATGATGCTACAAAACTACATCTAAAGAATCAGAAAAAAAGGCCTCTGATGGATAAATCTAGCAAGGGTAAACAAGTTACTTTTGAGGACGATGAATTTGAAATTGACAGTGAAGCATATGTTTCCATTACTGAAGATGACATTGGAACTGAGAAAAGTCGTAAAAGACCAAAAGTAACAATGCCCAAGAATAAATCTATTGAGAATGTTATGACGAAGAAAAGTAGAGTTGAAGATCTTGAAGTAGTCATTACCAGCAGTCAAGAACCTAGTGAAACTTCAAAAGAAAGCAGAGAAATCATTACACCAGGAGCTGATTTAGATGATGGCATTATCAAAACAAAACAAAATGCCATTCGACAGAATTTGACAAAGAAAAACTTAATTAATGGTGGTCGTACATTTCAGTTAAATGTCAGACAAACATACAAGGCAAGTGAAGGACAATGCCAATATCAAGTCAGAAAGTGTTGTAGCTCTGATACCAATTGTTGTAGATCTAACCCAAAGATATTATGATAATAGAAATAACCCAAGAATAACGAGATCAAAATAGATAGAAATGCTTCTTTATTATCAAAACCCTTACGGTAGGGCAACACCATACATTCACTCCTTAAGGAAGAAGAACACTCCACAAGCCATATGCCTGTTCATACAAGAATACTTCTCTTCATCTTCATATCTCTCCATGTGGAGTCTCTAGCCTTTATATAGGCCTTATACATATAATACCATGCATCATTACCATGGTTCCCTCATACCATCAACTAATACCATGGGCCCATTACATTATTATTAACTACTTGTGGTCCCTTACATGACATGGGTTAACCACCTTATTTATTACTATGGCCCATCCCATTATTATATTATTACCTTGGGTACCACCCTTGGTACCCCATATTATCCCCCCTAGGTCCCTAAGCATGTTTCGTCCCCGAAACATGGGAAGAACACAAATAATAAGATCTACTCAAAAGAGTAGTCCACTGGTACCATGCACGTGCATCTAGCTATCCAAGAGAAAGGTGAACCCTCGATCTCGCTGGTGCCTCGCTCGCTTGAGATGGAAGTTGACCGTGGTAGCTCTTCTGTGTTGATGTGTAGTGGGTGGATCGTCTCTCCTTTTTATCCATCATGTGACTACTTGGTTTCCATGATGGTTGTCTTGCGGGGTGATGTGGGTGATGATATGTTGAAGTTTTAACCCACGATGGTTTTTGCTTGACTTCACCCTGCTGTGGTGCCTGTTGTGGTGTCTTCTTTTTCAATATGACTTCAACCACTGAGCCCTCCTCTGATGTATCATCACCTGTAACCTTTTCTTCTGCAGCCTCTGTTTGTGTTTGATTGTTGATCATCAAAGGCTCATCATCTGACGTGTCAGTCCCTTGAACATCTTCTGCTTCAGCCTCCTTGGACTCTACCTGCTTATTAATGGAAATATCCTGTAATGTGATTTTCTTCTTTTTACACCATAGCTTCAGGAATTTCTTCTGCACATTAATATTGGTAGTATCCACTAATTCCATCCAAGGGTATCCCAAAACAACATCCATATTATTCATATCTGAAGCATAAAAATCACCATGAAACACATACTTATCCATAGAAAGCTTCAAATCCTTATAGATTTGAACATCCTTACCATCAACCTGTGTATGTTCAATTTGTTTTACTAGGACTTGCAATTTTTTTTGCCAAATTAACACTGATAAAATTATGTTTACAACTAGGATTGATAGAAATAATGATCTTCTTTTTCTGAATCAATCCATGAATCTGCAATAAGGATATACTAGTAGGAAGTAACCCTTTAGGTTCCATAGTTTCCTTCTTTTCTGTAAAAATAAAATCTTTGTTAGGCAATGTGACCTGACGAGCTAACTGGCAAGCCTCCATCCACGTGGAACAGTGGTGAAGTAGAACTTGAGCTTTGATGGCTTCTTTAAGACCGAAGATAAAACATTCCTTGAGGAATGTATCTGTGAGACCCTTAGTGCGGAAGGCTAAGGCTTCAAAAGCGGTAATATATTCCTCCACTGTACCATTCTGTCGGAGCTTAGTGAGACGACCCAAAAAAGAGTCTTCCTGTTCAAAGCGATCTAGGCCCGCCATCACAAAAATATTGGCGAAAAATTGAAATGGTCACAAATCCGTTAATATTTCTCAGAATCCCTATTATAACCTGTTTTTAGAAATGGAGCAATCATTCTGCATCTACCCATGTGATAGAAATCCTGATCCAGGCACTATAATTCCAGATCTGCACTGCTACTCTCCTGCCGTCACTCAAAATTTCTGCAAAAAGAGCTGATTTTAAATCAGCGATATCTCCCTCATCCGGACTCCGATTCGACTGATTTTTTTTTTGAAATCATGTGTTTTTTCACAAAGATTCCAGATCTACAGTTAGATCTTGCAGATCTTGCACCAAGAATTCTAGATCTGCGCCGCAAAACTCGCTGCCCTGAAAATTGTCTGCAACCCCACTGATTTTTAAATCAGTGATATCTCATTCATCCAGACTCTGATTCAACTTATTTTTTTTTTGAATTTGGGTATTTTTTCACAAGGAATACAGATCTGCAATTAGATTCTATAGATCTAGCACCAAAACTTATAGATCTGATCTGAAAATTTGCCACCCAAAAATCCCTGCAAAAAATAAAAAAAAAAAAACATTTCTCCACGGTTTGCCCAAGAAAGAGCTCCGATACCAATTGTTGTAGCTCTAAGCCAGAAATATATGATAATGGAAATAAACCCAGAAACAATAAGAGAGAAATAGATAGAAAAGCTTCTTTATTTATCAAACCCTTATGGTAGGGCAACACCATACATTCACTCCTTAAGGAAGGAGAATACTCCACAAGCCATATGCCTATTCATACAATAATACTTCTCTTCATCTTCATATCTCTCCATGTGGAGTCTCTAGTCTCTATATAGGCCTCATACATACAATACCATGGGTCATTACCATGGTTCCCTCATACCATCCACTAATACCATGGGCCCATTACATTATTATTAACTACTTGTGGTCCCTTACATGACATGGGTTAACCACCTTATTTATTACTATGGCCCATCCCATTATTACATTATTACCTTGGGTACCTCCCTTGGTACCCCATATTATCCCCCCTAGGTATATAACATTCCACCCCCCTAAGCATGTTTCGTCCCCGAAACATGGGAGCATCTGCATGTTCACAACTTGAAGACATTGATGATGTACAATCCACATGCTCATGTGGTTAGTTATGTGCTTCTTGTTGATCCACTTCAAGTTCCCAACAAAGAAGCATTTGATAAGTCAAAATGTTTTGAATACAATTATTATGTGCTTGGGGGGAACCATTCTGTTGAAGCTCAAAGACAATTGATGGAGGAATATCCTAATAACCCACGTTTTGAAACAATCAAATGTATCATTTATGCTGGTTTAAATGAAACAGAAGCAAAGTTAGTGGCATGGGGTCATAATTCAGATAATGAATATAGGATGTCTATGACTTTCATCCAAAGGGTTAGATTTATTCATAGTGAATTCATAGAAAAATGTGGTGGGGATAGGATGAATATTACTGCAGATTTCCGAAAGGAATGTTGTATGGAAATAGGCTATCAAATTGAAGAGAAAACCAATTCAAAAGGTGGAAAAGACAGCAGATATAGCGATTTATTCAGAGGTGTTGATAACATTTTTCAATTGGCATTTAGAACTGGAGATATTTGGAAGTTGATTGATGAGATTTTTAGCATGTGGGAAGACATTGGCATTAAAAACCAGAGGGTCAAAAAGTCTAAGCCATTGATATGTAGCAACAATAAATCAGCTCCTGAACTGAAGCAACCTCCAGACGATATGACCATCACACCTTGGAGGGCGATGCAAGGAGTGAAAGATGAAAAAATTGTCAAAACAATATTATCTCGTGTGAGGTCAGGGGAATTATCATTGGAAGAAATGTCTGAAAAATTTCAAAAGTAAGTTTGCTGAATTATTTTTACTTATTTCTAGGATTATAGTTATCTTTTAAATAAAACATGTTGTTCTTGGTAGTATTTGTTATACATATCATTATATTAACTTTTTCTTACTTTATCTATGCAGTCACAAAGTTTACATGAAAATTCAAGAACAAATGGTTAGATTGTTGAATGAAGATAGTTGGGATGATGTTGTACGCAACTATCCAGATTCAAGTTCTACATCAACATTAAAAGCTTTTTATCTTGCATTTGAAAAGGTATCTTGATTTATACATTCAATTTTATTCATCTGTGTACTATTTTTAATTTAAAACTTACAAATATTTTTGTTTATTTGATAAAAGATGAGGAAAGAAGATAATGGAGCACTAGACAGTTTTAAGACTTTTATTGAAAAAATAAAGATTGAAAGACTGAGGAAGCAACGTATTAAGAATGTTGAACTTGATCCAACTCTTAATCATTTCATTTGGAATGGGCTAGACACTATTCAATATCAAGTAATACAAGGCGACTGTGAAGACATTGCTAAACTCATACCAAAAAAGGATTATGCCCTAGTTATTGTGGATATTCCCCATGGTTTCAATATTCCAAACATTTACTATGATAGTGACCCTTATACTTATCAAGCTTTTAATAAAGTGGTTGCGGGATTTGTAGAAGTGACGTCATCACCATTATGGAGATTTGCGACATTTCATTCAGACACACAATTGGCAATGATATTGTCAAGCTTCAAAGGGAAAACAAATTCAAGGATGTAGCTTACATTGTAAGACGTTTAAAAGATATATTTGATTAATGTTGAAAAATTCATTTATGTACAAGTTAATTGAACTTTTACTATTTCATGTTACATGCAAAAGTCAAATCTTCTTAACAATGAAGATCAACAATTTATAAATGACTGTGAGTCCATTCATATTGATAGTTGGGCAAAAGATGATAGCCATATGTCTATGATTTTTAATCGGGTGGATAGAAAGAGTCATAGCCAAATACTAACTTATGATGCTGTTGTGAGAAAACTAACATATGAAGACAAAGAAACAAAAGGAGAGATAGTTAACATTTATCAAAAACCACAATTATTGATTAACTATCTTATAGACATATGTTCAAATGAAGGAGATTGGGTTCTGGATTTATTTTCTGGCTCAGGTAGGTTTTGCCACATGGAATTGAATTTCAATATGTTCTTTTTTGAATTAATATGTCAATGTACTAATTTAGTTCATTATTTTTTTGTGCTTGATAATTAGGTACAACACTAGCATGCTGCCTTCAAAAAGGAAGAAATTGCATTGCAATTGAGAAAGATCCATTACAATGCAATTTCATTTAGCAAAGAATTAATGCTCTTCAATTTCTTCCAGATGCAATGCAAGAAATTGGGTTGAAAAAAGGGGACTTTAGTGAATCACGTGTGGCAAAAAAGGCAAAGGAATCCCAACCACCATTACATGGAATGTTTGGAAAGACATATATTGGGAGATTCGCAGACATCAAAGACCCATTAGAAGAGGAAAATGCGCAAAAGGAAGCAGAAAATATTGTGGAAGAAGACAATGATGAAACTCTAGAGGATGAAGAGTTTGGATTACGTGACATTGTTGATTAAATTTAAGTTATACCTGGATATCAAGCTTTGCAATGTTTTGACTCTCACATTTTATGAAAAGAATAATCAATCAATTAAAGTTGTTATGTGTTCAACATTTGTAATTTGTGATTTTTGCATTGATTTTTAAGTTAATTATTATTTTTTGAAAAAAAAATGATTATTATTATTTTTTTGATATGAAATTCATAAAAAAAATATTATTTGACCATTTTTAGTTAATATTTTTGTATAAAAATTGTGATTTTGACATGTTAATTCTAGCAAAAAATTATCAAAACGTTTAGTTTTTTTGTTATATTTATGTTAAAAATGGTTATTTTTATGTCCATTGTTAAAAAATATTGCTTTTTAGAAACAATTATTTCATGTGGATTGAAAAATTAATTAAAGATGTATAAATATGTAGATTATCTAAAATTCAAACTATCGACTTTCTAATTTAAAAATGCAAAACAATAAAAACCCCACTACAAAAAAAAATTAAAATTAAGATAGAAAACAAGAAAATATGAATAAAATGACCACTTCAAAAACTATCAAATTTAGAAAATAATTATTTACATTTCATACACTAGAAAATTTAAAGTCAAAAAATAGGTCTTTTAAAAAAAGGGTGTGATGCAGAATACACACTTTTTAAAATCAGCATGAAAATCACTACCATTCTAAAACGTAATGCACATGAAAAAAATTAAAGTGCCAAAAACTATGCTCTAAAAAAACATGTGTATTTTGCATCACCCCTTTTCAAAATCAGGTCATTTTTTTGCTATTTTTATGAAACGGGTAACAATATTAGTTCATGTTTCAAAGTTTACATTGTTAACAATGGCAAATCTATAAATTATGGTAGAAAAATCCAAGACAATTATTCACATGACATTGTATGTTACCTTTTAAGTTATGGTCCAATCAAACGTTTGATTTTTTTTTCAATAATATTGAAAAATATATATTTCTTTTTCAAAGTCAAACATTATAAATTGCATTTTTCAATTTTAAAGTAATAGTGGTTAACAAGAAATTGGATCTAATATTAATAATAATTGGTGGTCTAACTTATAGAAGAAATTGACTTTTTCATGGAAATCCGACAAAACAATTTCAAAAGAGCATGCTATTTTTTGTTATTTAAAATGCATTTTTGAATGCATAAATAGATTCATGACCCTTGGAAAACCCTCTAAGGTACTTAAATACTATAGATTAAAAAACTTAAATTCAAGTTTTTAAAAATTTGTGCTAATTAAAATTTACTTGAAAAAATGTGAAAAGAATCATTTCATCTATAAGTTAGACTACACCATAATAATTTTGTTTTTTTGTTTTTATAAATGTTTACTGTTAAAAATGTGACATAATATTAAATAAATATTTTAATTTTTATAATTAAGATTTTGAGGTGAAATATTGATGTGTTATTTAAACTTGTTTTTTGAGGGTATATATGGATTCAGTGCCATGAAAAACCCCGGACTCTTTAATTGTGCATGGGTTATTACCCATCAAACTTGTCATTTCAATAAATTCCCACTAAATTTAACAAAAATTAAAACACAAAAAAAAAACATTCCAAAAATCTAGGTGAATACAACTCGCATAAAAATTGTCAAAATCAAAAACGGATTCGGTTAGATTGGTGTATACAACAAAACAAAACTACTGAAGTCAACACACGTTCCAAGAATGTGACTGAACTCAAGTCACGTTCGGAGAATGTAATTTTATTCAGAGAAGATAAGCAATTGGATTAAGTAACCTTCTTCCTATCGCTCGAGCCACGAGAATGATGGCGGCCATTATTCTCAGATGTTTGTGGTCTTTTCTTCTCTCTTCTGGAGAAGAAGCCAAAGAGACCACCACCGCTATTCCAACTGCCTCTCCGATGAACAATGCAGACAGGCACATTTACCACCGGACTCACCCTCGCTCCTCCTCTGCCTCCAATGGAGTTGTTGCCCTTCACAAATAAGTATTTATCTACCGTCTTTCCGGCCGGTGGGCCGTTCCCACTAAACCTTCCAGTACTTCGTTGACCGCTCATACCTCTTCTCATTCTTGATGCTGGCAGACCGGGACTCCCTAATTTGCCTCTGCCACCACTATATTGTTCGGCCTTCGTTTCTTCTGTGCCCCTCTTTGCGTCAAACCTGGGCTTCAGTTCACCATAGTATCGGGGCCCAGGTTGGACTTTATTGCTTATGCTCCATGCCTCAACTGTCTCTATTTCCTTAGTAGCGCACACGGAGTTTTCCGCCTTGAATTTACGCTCTGCAGTAGATTGACTTCTGGAAAACGATAAGGAGCGAAATAAACCGGTTCCCTTCATTTCCTCGCCCCTTCTGCAACTCCTCGAAAACGGCCACAAAGGTTTCGTCGAAGAAGGCTGTGATTGATCAACTAACTTAAATGATGTGCTACTTTTCTCTGCACAAACATTTTCCTTGTTGCTCGGCTTAACCACCACTTCCTTCCACTTATTAGGCGGCTTACGAGCGAAGGATTTGGACGCAACATTTCTGGAACAGCTGCTTGTCATATCTGAAGAAGGAGAGGAGGTGGATCGAACCGGTGACAGACACATTAAGCTTTCAAGACCAATGTGATGAGAGACGGTTACAGGTCTGGCTTGAACTGGACCATGATGGAGAGGCAGAATTTTGCCATCCACGAATAGGTCATCGGCAACAGGTAGCAGAGTTTCTCCTATGCTTGAATTCTGGCCATTAATACAAAATTCAAAGTCAGCGTCGTAATTAACATCCGCCACATCGCTTGTTAGTTTCTCCGGCGAAATCCCGTCGGTCTGCGAGATATAGACAGAGAATGAAATTCTGGGGCTCTGCCTCTCGTTTGTAGTCGTTTCAGGCTCCAATGGCGAAAACTCGAAAGCAAATGAAGTTGGAGGACTCTGCCAATCGTTTCCAATCTCCAAGGAAGCCGCCATTACTCTTATCACAATTCTTCAAACTCAGTGCACAGCACACTTACGAACTAAGGAAAGCCATCTAAAAATTCTTGAATCGAGAAATGCAAAATGAGCACTATTTACATGTCAAAAGGAGAGGATCGAGAAGAAAAGAAGTCCAAATTCTCACTTGCAGTTATGCGTGATGTGCAGCTTAGTTGATGATTGACATCCATGCATTCTAAATCTGGTGATTTGCCTACCTATAAATAAGTGAGGACCTTCGTATCCCCGAGTCCCACCATTCTTCTGCCCTGCGCTCGAATTTTTAACTTTATTCGGAAATTGGATTTCAAGCGTTTATCTAGAAGTTCGTGTATAGCTTGCGTTCCAAACACTTTCGACGGCGGGATGAATACAAACCATCTGGAAACAATTTGACAAACCTCTCGAGTCTCATGAACCGTAATGGTTGGCTGTTGTCACACTGTGGATGTCACATCACAGTCCACAATGGATGAATGTCGTGGATGAAATTGCTTTCTACAGTCAAAAAAGTGAGTGGCCTGCGGGTGTCCGTTCGAAAGATATTAACAACTAACATCCACACTTTATGTGTCAAATTTGAAACCCATGGCATTCAAAGAACCTGAACCACCTAGATTCTGCCTCTAGATGAATGCAGGTTACGAGACTTTTCTTGCTTCTAGAGAATATTTCCACGTATATGGAATACATTAAAATCTCAATAAAAACAGGGGATAGGCTACTCTTATAGCGAAAGGTTGTTTTATAGTGAAAAATGAGTTGAATTCAGACAAAATTTTAGAAGGTACTTTAAAGTTTACCTTTTTGCTTGTCGAAATTATTGCCTCGTTTATTCAAAATCTCAATAATATTATATATAGAAAATCTCAATAAATATCAGGCATAGGATATTGTTATAATTAGCACAACTACATTAATAAATGTGGTTGATAAATGTCAATAGGTTTATATATGAATTTCCATATTAATTTAATGGATTAACACCAAAAATCTAAAAAATTATAAACACTAGAGAATGATATTAATACAAAAAATTAAAACTAAAACTTTGAGGTTTATAATCTTTTAAGTTTTACTATTAATCCCTTGGATTTATAAGATCAATTCCTTGGGTTTAATACTACAACCCTAAGGAATCACAAACCCCAAAAAATAATAAATCCAATGGCTTCATTTATATCTACCATGGATAAATATATAATAATAAAAATAATATTAAAAAAACTATTACAATAAAAATATTATTATTATCATTATAATTAATAATAATTATTATTATTTTCATTAATTTATATTGATGATGATGGTGGTGGTTAACGTCCACTGAGACCAAACTTGGGTTTAAATAATATTAATTATTATTTAATATTAAATATAATTTATTATTATGTATTTTAAATTTTGTAATATAAATAAATTATTTAATAATAACATTTATTTGATAGCAGTAATATTAATAAATAACAAAAATTATTTAGTAAAAAAAATACTTATTTTAAATTGATTATAATAATCTTTAATTATTTATCTTTAATAATTGATAATAATTATTAATCCATATTATTATTATTAATTAATTATTGCTTAAATACTTATTAATTAAATGAGTAATTAATAAATAATAATAATAATTTATTAATTATTAATTAATTATTAATAATTAATTAATTTATAATTTATTTATTAATAATTAATTAATTAATTAATAATTGAGACAATGATTGATTTTCACATTGAGACAATCTTTATCACAATGTGATGTTAGACCATGGTTGACCATGATTGATTTTATAAAACATGGTTGACCAAGGTTGACCATGTTTGAGCATGGTTGACAATGATTATCATATTGAGATAATCTTTGTCATAATGCGATGTTGGACTATGGTTGAGACAATGAATGATTTTCATATTGAGACAATCTTTGTCACAATGTGACATTGGACCATGGTTGACCATGGTTGAATAATATTAAACCCAAGGGACTAATATTATAAACCCAAGGTATATAAACCCTAAGATAAATATTATAAACACTAAAATAAACATGGTTGACCATGGTTGTTTTTCATACTAAAAGAATCCTTGTCACAATGTGACATTAGACTGTGGTTGACCATGCTTGTCCATGATTTATTTTCAAATCAACATAATATTTGTCAGAATGTGACATTGGACCATGGTTGACCATGATTGATGTTATAAAACATGGTTGACCATGATCGATATTATAAACCCAAGGGATTAATAAACTCTAGGGACTAATACTAAAAACCAAAGGGATTATAAACCTAAGGGATTGATATTATAGCCCTAAGGGAATAATAACCCAAGGGGTAAAAATTATAAACCCAAGGTATATAAACCCTAAGATAAATATTATAAACTCTTAAATAAACATGGCTTACCATAGTTGACCATGGCTGATTTCAATATTGAGACATTCCTTGTCACAATGCAACATCGGACCATGGTTGACAATGCTTGAGTATGATTGATTTCATATCGTGACAATGTTTGTCACAATTAGACATTGGACAATGGTTGACCATCATTGATTTTCATATTGAGGCAATCAGTGTCACAATGCGACATTAAATCATGGCTGTCTATGATTGACCATGGTTTACCATGATTGATATTATAAACCCAAGGGATTGATACTATAAACCCAAGGGAATAACATTAAACTGAAGGGACAATATTATCAACCTAAGGTATATAAACCCGAACATAAATATTATAAACACTAAAATAAACATGGTTGACCATGGTTCATTTTCATTTTGAGACAATCCTTGTCATAATGCGATGTTGGACCATGTTTGACCATGCTTAACCATGGTTTACGATGATTGACCAAGGATGACAATGTTTGATTTAAATATAAAACAAGGTTGAACATGGATTGCCAAGCTTGACCATGATTGGCCATGGTTGATCATGGTTGACCATGATCGATATTATAAACCTAAGGGAATAATAAACCGTAGCGATCGGTATTATAAACCCAAGAGAATAATAAACCCTAGGGATTAATACTAAAACCCAAGGAATATATCATGACAATCTTGTCACAATGCGATGTTGGACCATGGTTGATTTTCATTTTGAGGCAATCATTGTCATAATGCAACATCTGACCATGGTTAACCATGGTTAGCCATGGTTAGCCATGACCGACCATGGTTGAGCATGATTGATATTATAAACCCAAGGGGATAATAAACCCAAGGGATTGATATTATAAACCCAAGGGATTAATACTAAAACCTCAATGGATTATGAACCCAAGGGACTAATATTATAAACCTAAGGTATATAAACCAACAGATAAATATTATAAACACTAAAATAAACATGGTTGATTTTCAGATTGAGACAATCTTTGTCACAATGCAACACTGGACCATAGTTAAACATGCTTAACCATGGTTGATTTTCATATCAAGTCAATCTTTGTCACAATGCGACGTTTGACCATGGTTGACCATGTTGACCATGGATGACAATTTTTTATCTTATAAAACATGGTTGAACATGGTTTACCAAGGTTGACCAGGATTGGCAATGGTTGATCATGGTTGACCATGATTATCGTATTGAAACAATCTATTTCATAATGTGACATTGGACCCTGGTTGAAAAAATGATGAATTTTCATATGGAGACAATCCTTGTCACAATAGGATGTAGGAGCATGGTTGACCATGATTGATTTTATAAAATATGGTGGATGATGGTTGACCACGATTCAATTTATAAAACAATGTTTACCATGGTTCTCCATGATCAATATTATAAACCCAAAGGAATAATAAACTCTAGGGACCAATATAATAAACCCAAAGGAATAATAAACCCTAGGAATTAATACTAAAAACCCAAGGGATTATAAACCTAAGGGAATAATATTAAACCCTAGGAATATGAACCCTTTGTCACAATGTGATGTAGGAGCATGTCTGACCATGGTTGACCATGATTGATATAATAAACCCTAGGGATTGATATTATAAACCCAAGGGAATAATAAACCCAAGGGATTAATATTAAAACTCCAAGGGAATAATATTAAACCAAGGTTGACCATGATTGGCCATGGCTGACCATGGTTAACCATTATTATCATATTGAGACATTGTTTGTCAAAACACAATGTTGGACAATGGTTGAGACAATGATTGATTTTCATATTGAGACAATTTTTGTCACAATGCGACATTGGAACATGGATGACCATGATTAACCATGGTTCACCACAATTCATTTTATAAAATATGGTTGACCATGGTTGACAATTATTGAATTTATAAAACATGGTTGACCATGATTGATATTATAAACCCAAGGGAATAATAAACCCTAGGGATTCTAAAAACCCAAGGGACTATAAACCTAAGTTAATAATATTAAACCCTAGGAATATGAACCCTTAGATTAATAAACCCAAGGGATTGATATTATAAACCCAAGGGAATAATAAACTCAAGGGATAAACATTATAAACCTAAGATATATAAACCCTAAAATAAATATTATAAACCCTAAAATAAACATGGTTGACCATGGTTGATTTCCATATTGAGACAATCCTTGTCACAATGCGACGTTGGACCATGGTTGACCATGATTGATTTTCATATCGAGACAATCTTTGTCACAATGTGACATTGAACCATGATTGACCATGGTTGATTTTCATATAGAGACATCTTTGTCAAAATGCGACATTCGACCATGGTTGACCATGTTTGATTTTATAAAATATGGTTGACCATCATTGACCATGGTTGACTGTGGTTGACCATGATTGTCCATGGTTGAACATCACAGGTGATCATGATGAAAGATATTTTAATCAAGGTTGAGCATGGTTGATGAAATTCATGGCTAATCATGGTTGACCATGGATGATCATGGTTGACGATGGTTCACCATGGTTTATTTTCAGATCGAGGCAATCTTTGTCACAATGTGATGTTCGACCATGGTTGAGAATGATTGACCAGGTTTGATTTTATAAAATATGGTTGACCATCATTGACCATGGCTAACCATGGTTGACCATGATATTATAAACCCTAGGGAATAATAAACCCAAGGGATTAATATTAAAACTCCAAGGGAATAATATTAAACCAAGGTTGACCATGATTGGCCATGGTTGACCATGATTATCATATTGAGACATTGTTTGTCAAAATGAAACATTGGACCATGGTTGAGACAATGATTGATTTTCATATTGAGACAATCTTTGTCACAATGCGATGTTGGAACATGGATGACCATGATTAACCATGGTTGACCACAATTCATTTTATAAAATATGGTTGACCATGGTTGACAATGATTGAATTTATAAAACATGGTTGACCATGGTTGATCATGATTGATATTATAAACCCAAGGGAATAATAAACCCTAGGGATTAATACAAAAAACCCAAGGGACTATAAACCTAAGTTAATAATGTTAAACCCTAGGAATATGAACCCTTAGATTAATAAACTTGAGGGATTAATATTATAAACTCAAGGGAGTAATAAACTCAAGGGATAAACATTAGAAACCTAAGATATATAAACCCTATAATAAACTTGGTTGACCATGGTTGATTTCCATATTGAGGAAATTCTTGTCACAATGCGACATTGGACCATGGTTAACCATGATTAATTTTCATATCGAGATAAACTTTGTCACAATGCGACAATTAACCATGGTTGACTATGGTTGATTTTCATATAGAGACAATCTTTGTCAAAATGCAACGTTCGACCATGGTTGACTGTAGAGTTTGAAGATTGTCCTACCATGACATCCTTTTTGCCTAATGATCCTCTCTTTTCCTATATATTTACTACCTAAATAAAGCCATATCCCCTAGGTTTTGATGAAGGTATGCAATAATATGTCTTCTTGTTCATATTTAACTTTATACCTATTTTTTTGTTAAAGTTTGCAATTGGCTACCAAATTAGTCTGTTTTCACAGCGAATCCAGGTTTCTGTAACTGTCTCCATTGTTTGCAAGGTTCCAGAGTTCTAGGTTAGCAGCGAAGGGTGCAAATGGATAGAGGATGTCTATCTCGTGGATCCTTTCCTATCCCCTCGAAACTCCTTGCTAAGATAAGCACAGGAGATCATGGTCAAACTCCAAGTCAACCACCGGATTAATGTAGAACAGAACCCGAGATCGATTGAAACCTTATCGTTTTGCTTTCAGAATAGAAAAATGAAGGTTTAGTGATATAAGTTTAGATAGGATAGAGATATTAGGCTTGAATTATTCATGCAGTTATGCCAAGAGACCTGCTATAAAACTTATGGCTGCACTGTGATTTGGGTGTGCGCCGAATGATGTAATTTTGAACAGTTTGTGAATTCCGTTTGAATAGAATTGGTTTTGTGTGCAAGCGTTGTGTTGATTGGAAGCTATGAACTGCTATGTGGAGGGCCCCTACAAACAGTGACAGGTTTTAATCAATTGCAATATGATTTCCTTTCATTCTTCAAATGCTTTGTTTTGTGTGAAAATGCAGCATAATGATTTTGCCAGCGAGTTGTTATTTGCATAAGAACTTTCATTTGCTTTATACCTAGTTTAGTATGTTATTTAATTTGCTTTATACCTGGTACAACATGGTCATTTCATTTTCTTATTATCTAGCATAGTTGAAGTGTGTTTAATTCATAATATAGATGTTGCTTGGGTTATTTTGTTTGAGCAAAAATTGAATAAGTAAAAGAGTGAGAGTTCTCTCCTAAACAATCGAGTTTAGAAACGATTTCTTCATAGCTGATAGATTAAGTTTCTTTTTGTACTTAGTGAATGAAAAGTTGCAACATAAAGATTTAGGATCAAAAATCCCAAAACAACCTAATACAAGTAGGATCACTCTCATATCATCTGCAAACTAATTAGATAGAGATTAACTCCTAGGAAATTTAACCAACATCCTTAAGAATTACGACACTCATACAATTGACAAACACCATCTTCATATCCATCTTAAGTTTAGATCCTAAAAAATACATAACGACCTAATGAATAACTTCTAAGCACAGATTGTGCACCTGTACTTAATCAGTCTACGCACCCTGGTTGACAATTTATGATTGACAATTCAAAGACATTGAATTGACCAAACATTTTGGCATCATTGCCAGGGAAGTACGAATAGAAGTTAAAAAAAAAAATTGAAACATGATATGCGTAGGGATAGAGACTCTAGAGTTAGATTTGTAGGGAGAGGAAGAAGTTTAATTCCCACAAATCCATTCACTCCACCTAGACCTCGAGAATCCACACCGCCTACTCAAACCTGAATTCCTTTTAGAGGTCGACAAAGGCTTCCTGAAATTTCAAGATTAGAAATCCAATCCAGGACTTCCTTCTTCCTCTACTGAAGCTGTAATTGAGGAAGATCCTACATCCCCAACTACATGAGTAATCTTTCTATCCTCCACTGGTGAGAAAATTTTGGGAGAAAAATTAGAAGTTCCTAGTGAAGAAGAGGAATTGGAAACTTATTCTGAGCAACCATTAATAGAGGAACCAGAAAGATTATAAGAACACTATATTAGCTCTGAAGAACCTATCATGGTTGAAGAGGGGGAAGGAGAAGTACACAATGTCCATGGCGAAGAAGATAGGTTTGGAGGAAGAGGAAGAGGAAGAAGTAGGATGTAAAACAAGAATAAGAAAACCAGGACGCACTATGGGTGCATGATGAGTGCAAGGAAGGCAAAACTAAGATGAAGCTAATCCTACTCCTAACCTAACATCTAGAAGGTCAGGGTCACGCAAAATGAAATTTCCAGTGAAGCCACTATGATTGTTCCTGACATGAATCCATAAAGATATGAATGATTAAAATAGATAAAAGGTGATGTGTAACATAAGATATAAAAACTTGAAAAAATTGCACAAGGGAAGGGAGGTGTTGCTCGTAGGCAATAAGATATGTCACATCCATTACTTTTATCCAATCCACATGCTTACTTTTTCAATGAATACCATTTTTCAACAAACCTCAAAAGCCTCTTGCGAGTGTGTCCTCGTCTGAACTGAGCTCCTCAGCAAGCAGAAGGAAGGATTGAAACTTGCTGCCTTCGACAGAGCTTGCCAAGGAATATTGTTCTAGCAATTCAGGGATTGGATCATGAAATTCATGATGGTATCCTTGAAAGGCTCGTGATCTTTGAAAAGATGATTTTTGGATTTGAGAAGTATGATCACGATGGGAATCTTGTAAGCAAAAATAGATCTGATCATTCTCAGTAGTCATGCCAAGACAGTGAGGACCTGCCATAACCATCAGCGAAGGATGAAGTGCCTCACCTTCTTGATGCAAATTTGAAGAGAGAGATTTTAAACAATGAAGATCAAAGAGTGTGAAGCAACTGCCATTTGATTTGTTGATGGGAAAACGATAAGCTAAATGTCAGTCACCCAAGATAGAGAATTGATCATATGAGCTGATTTAAACATCGAATTCCCAATTTTCAATGAAGAATGAAAAATCAGTTTGAACAATCTTGTGAATGCTTTGAATAATCGAACAAAGTTCCTTGCGAGAGAGATATGACAAACCACCTTCTTGCAACTCATGACCAATTGTACAAGCATCATAGCCATCATAAGAGTTTTAAAAGGATGCTAACATCGCGAATGCATGAAACCAGTTGAGGCATGGTGAATGGGGAATAACTTGATTAGTATGACAAATTGTGTGTTCATCATCACACAGGGAGATTTCTGGTGTGATGAGAGGATAGATTTGCAGTACAAGATTTGCAAGAAGACCGAGGAGCTGACCATTGAGGGAGAAATTCGATAAGAATGATTGCGGGCAAAGATAGTTTTTGAGTTGATCAACTTCACAATTCCATGAACTCATGAGAGATGAACATTCCCAATCCGAGTTTGATGTGAGACATGTGCATGAAGATGAATGCGTCATAACAGATTCATGAATTCACTAATAAGTGAAAATTTGAGAGATCACACCTAGAATACCAAACATTTTTTACACAAGAATTCACATCGAGTGCAACCATGAAGATAGACTAGTTGTGCAAGAGAAACCAGATTTGATTTAGTTTGGGGGGCTTATCAGAGTCGCGATATCCTGAACATAACCATCAACAGGAGTTGAAGTGCCTTGACTCCCTGGCAGGTCCTAGAACTTTCCAGAATTGTAGAATCACATTTTGAAGCTTGAACTAGATCATGCATGGTTTGAGGGTGGTTGTTCTTGCTAACTTCAAAACTAATCTTCGGATGGAAACGATCTCTGTCACAGGTTTCACCAGTTTTTTAGCTTCAACAACAATGAGATTACTCAATTAAAAAGGCTCTTCTAATAGTACATTCAAATATAAATGAATTGGTGAGATCTCATGAGCAAGCTGATTTGAAGAGTTGTCTTCATGCAAAAGTAGAGATGATGAGGTGGGAAGAGTTCTCTACAATTTGACTATTTTGAACTTCATCATGGACAACCTCACTGCCTTGTGTCAATCGAGGAGATATCTCATCAGATGAAGAAACAAAAGAGTGTTGAAAATAGCAACAAGAAATTCTAAAAATAACATTTCTATAAATAGCATTTCAGGTACCAATGTTGGATATAGCAACAAGGAATGATAAAATAGAAATGACAAAAATAGCATTGCTATAAATAGCATTTCGGGATACATTCCAATTTTAGTTAGTCCCTGAACTAAAATTGAGAATTAAAATTCGAATTTGATCTTAACAGCTATTTGAAAAATAATTAATTAATTCATCTTGAATTAATTAGTTGGCGAAAATCAAACATGAAGCCTATGTGAAGACATGCAACAATTATCCCTTTGATTGAGGAAGTTATCCCTTAGTTAAAGAGATAAGGATGAGTTGTAATTTGAGTTGTAATTAGTTAGCTCATTTAACTGATTTAAGTCCAGTTAAATTAGTTCCAAATAGTTGGAGGAACTAATTGTGAGTTCAATTAGCTAATGCATGCATGCATGAAACTAGTGTTCTCCAGATAACTGAATGTTCTCTCATAAATAACTCATGCATGTCAGTTCAAAGAAAGACCTAGTTGAGATTAAAGGAAGGGACAATGTACTACTAGTTGGAGGAATTTTCCTATATAGGAAACTCGTCCATGTGGAAGGAATTATCTCCTTCAGGTTTGTGCAGTTATTTCAAAGGTCAGAGCAGTGTGTGAGAGATTATTACACATAGGTGGTAGCTTGAGGACCCAGGAGAAACTGCACAAGGAAATAGGAGGCTTAGAGGGCAGAGGAGAAGGTTTGTGAGAAGCCTTTGACTGTCTATGAGCAGCAGAGGGATTGTACTGAGAGCTAGATAACTTGTGTAATCCAAACATATTTCCACTTGTATGATAATACAAAGATTGGGGTTTTTAGCTGAGGCTTTCCTCAGAGTATTCTTCTGTGTTTCATGTGTATGATTTCTTCTTCTCTATTATAGGTGTTCTGATTGATCTAGCTCAAATTGATTAAGCTTCCACAAAGTTTGATTGTAGAAGTAGATCTAGTATTTTTCTTTAGTATATTGCATTATCAAGTGATCTACAGTGGGAAATTCTACATGGTATCAGAGCAAAGGTGATCAAAGCAGTGAACAACATACGAAGAAGAAAAGAAATTGGGTCGCGAGTTTTAAGAGCAGATCTAAAAATTTTTGTGCAAAATCTTCAGAAACAAATAGCAAATGTGGATTCCTTGTGGAAAAATACCCAAATTAAAAAAAAAATTTGGCTGAATCGAAGTTCGGATGAGGGAGATATCGCTGATTTAAAATCAACTATTTTTCCAGAAAATTTCATGACGATGGGAAAGATGAAACAGATTGGTGTGCTAGCCAAGAACCTGTATGCTCTTGAGGTTCAAGATGCATACAAAGCCTTGAGGGGAAAGGAAAAGGTTAGAGACTTGGTGGTTGAGAGGGAGAGTAAATTACCTCTCAACATGCAGCGCCAAAAGAAGTCTCAGACATATGTGGAGGAGCCACAATTGGTAAAGCAACTTCAGGAGGTTGTGGAGCAGCCACAACTGGAGAAGCCGAGAGGAGATTGAGTGGAGGTATCCACTCATGCAGAGACCTCCAGTAGGGGGAAATTTTGAGCCAAGTGGGCAGAGGGAGCACATGCATCCATACGTCCAGGTAGGAGGTTGGGCGATGTGGAGTGACAATCCCAAGAAGGCTGGAATAGGGGCATGATCGTTGAGGTACCCGACCTCTGTGATTAGACCTTGCTATGGGAGCCCCGACAAGGAGTAGCAGGATTGGCTGAGTGGGTAGAGACGGATGTGGATGGAGCGGCAGAGAGAGCTACAATGCAAGAGTCCCAAGACATCACAGAGCTAGCAGGCCGCAACAATGCGAGAGGCACAAGAGTGTTGCACCAGTGTAGGATGGCACAGAGAGGTGTGCAACGGTGCGAGATGCAAGGAGTTGTTGCGGCAGCATAGAGGTCAGAAAGGGAGCACTTGTCAACGACAGAGGGAGCTTCAGCATCAGAGGGTGTTTCTAGCCCAATAGGGAGGTCAGTTGGGAGATCAGTTACTTACTTCTCAATAACTGAGTTGCAGTGGAGCATTGGGCAACACCATGCAACATGACGAGAGGAGATGCAGTGTGGATGCAGTGTTGGGAGATAGGACCAGCAACAACACGGATGCAGCAGGAAGAATCAGTGTAATTGATGCAGTCAGAGATCAAAGTGATAGAGGCTAGAGCAGTCAGATACTGAAGAGCACAAAGGTGCAGAGTTTTCAGTCAACAGAGGCAATACCAGTTAGAGACTTTGATGACAGAGGCATCATTCTGATTCAGGTTGTATATTTTTTGTTTTCTGAGTTGCTTGAGCAACAACACTTGTGAGAAGTGTTGCATGCAGAACATTCTAAAGGTTCAGGATCAGGATTGAGTTGAATTCCTTTCTTGTTGAGAGGGAGTGTTGAAAATAGCAACAAGAAATGCTAAAAATAGAAATGCTATAAATAGAATTTCAGGTGCCAGCGTTGGATATAGCAACAAGGAATGATAAAATAGAAATGCTAAAAATAACATTGCTATAAATAAAATTTCAAGATACATTCCAATTTTAGTTAGTCCCTGAACTAAAATTGAGAATTAAAATTTGAATTTGATCTTAGCAACTGTTTGAAAAATAATTACTTAATTCATCTTGAGTTAATTAGTACGAGAAAATCAAACATGAAGTCTATGTGAAGACATGCAACAGTTATCGCTTTGATTGAGGAAGTTATCCCTTAGTTAAATAGATAAGGATGAGTTGTAATTAGTTAGCTCAGTTAACTGAGTTAAGTCCAGTTAAATTAGTTCCAAACAGTTGGAGGAACTAATTGTGAGTTTAGTCAGTTAACGCATGCATGCATGCAACTAGTGTTCTCCAAATAACTAAATATTCTCTCATAAATAACTAATGCATGTCAGTTTAGAGAAAGACCCAGTTGAGATTAAAGGTAGAGACAGTGTACTATCAGTTGGAGGAATTTTCCTATATAGGAAACTCATCCATGCAGAAGGAATTATCTCCTTCAAGTTTGTGCAATTATTTCAGAGGTCAGAGTAGTGTGTGAGGGATTATTACACACAAGGGGCAGCTTGAGGACTCAGGAGAAACTCCACAAGGAAATAAGAGGCTTGGACAATAGAGAAGAAGGTTTATGAGAAGCCTTTGACTGTCTATGAGCAGTAGAGGGATTGTACTAAGAGCTGGATAGCTTGGAGCTAAAGCTTTGTGTAATCCGAACATATTTCCACTTGTATGATAATACAGAAATTGGGGTTTTTAGTTGAGGCTTTCCCAAGAGTATTCTTCTGTGTTTCATGTGTATGATTTCTTCTTCTCTGTTATATGTGTTCTAATTGATCTAGCTCAAATTGATTAAGCTTCCGCAAAGTTTGATTGTAGAAGTAGATCTAGTATTTTTCTTTAGTATATTGCATTATCAGGTGATCTATAGTGGGAAATTCTACAAAGAGCATGGAGTATCTCTGTCGCATGTAGATGAGCTGTGAATGTAGGACACACAGGAAAGTAAGGTGATGAGGAATTTTCAATAGGAACATCTTATTTGACTGAAGAAGATCCCAGATCTGAGTTAGAGTCTTCATTAGAAACTGAAAGATCACATGATATTCTAGGGTGTTCGTCACAAAATATGGAAGCATGGGAGTGATTACTACCCAAGACTAGGGGTTGATCGAAATAATTGATTGGACTGGATTTTTCACCGATATTATCAGATTGAGAATCGTTCAAGAATGGAAAAACATTGTTTTGATGCGGACAATTTTGAAACAGAGATGAAAAACTGATAATGTTCTCACCTTGTTGTTCCCCTACTTGCATAATATGACTACCTTGCACCTGATCGCAATTTGAGCCTGCAGCTTGAGAATCAAGAGGATGTGAAAATATGGATGGTGAAGTAGATTGATCAAGTGAGCAATGGTATAAGGAGTCATGATGTGAAGAAGATGGAGGAGAACAAAAATCTAGATTAGTCTTGAGATTAGAGTTGTGAATGGTGACATCCTCTTGTGGAATGGAGGAGTGAGTCTTCATTGTAGGCTTCCTGAGCCATGCTAGAATTTCATCCATTGAAGCGGGAGATGCATGAGAAGATGGGCTAGGGACTTGATTCACATATATCTCAGCTTCGTGATCACCGCAAGGGGTCACCCACATTGGGACTAGAAAAGGAGGAGGACAAGGAACAAATGGGGTTATGGGCTCCTCCTCTGCAATCTAAGGTGCCTCATGATTTGCAAGAGTTGGGGAGGAATTGAAATGAGGAGGTTCATTGTATTAGGAGAAATGAACCAAGCGTCTAAACTCCTGTCTCAAGAAATCCAAGCTCAAAATTTTATCATGAATTTTGCAACATATGTGAAGGAACCAATCAAAAAAGCCCTCAACTGATTTGTTAGGATCCATTCTTAAATGACATATTTTTTCACAGATATTCCGGTGGCTATACTTATCAAAATATTTAACCATCATCTCGGCAAGGCAACTAAATGAACCATAGAAGAAATAGGTAATGTATGACACCATTTTTTAACACGACCTTCGAATGTGAGGGTGAGTAATATAGCCTAGACATCTTCGAACTTTATTTGGTGACGACAACAAAGAGTCATAACTTGAAGCAAATGTACATGGGATGGTGATTCAACCTCACCATTGAATTTCAACTCAGATAGGTCATGAATAACTTCTGCAGGGATGGTACAATTAATATTTTTAGAAAAAGATCCCGGGTTTATGATTTTAGAAAGAGCCATTTTAAATAAGATATTCAAACCAGACTGTATGGGCACAACATACCTTTTTTTACGGTATTGGAAATACATCAAACAAGGGGATCTCCCTGATATGAAGTCCCAACGAGACCTCACACCATTTGGTATAGGAGTCCCATCCGGTATAAATGCTCGGTTTCCATATACTTAGAGATCTATCTTGGCTCTAGCTTTCATCACACGAGAGTGCTACACTAGTATCTTCAAACAACAAGGTAAGTGTGCCTGGTGAGTGCGTAATGTAACTATGTCAAGGTTCTCTTGCTGGAAAATGGGGAGAAAAATGAGCCTCTAAGTGAGAGGTAATAGTACCACCCAAGAAGAGACACACAAGAACTAGGAATTGTCTATCCAACATCTAGTGGAATAGTCCATAGTGGATGCGACAATCGTTAAAACCAAAATACAAGGGAAGACCCATTCACCTTCCAGAAGAGTAGTCTACAATGGATTTGATAGTCGTTATAACCTGTAAGCGAGGAAGGTTTGTCTAATATCCCGCAGAGTAGTCCACGAGGATGATACAAAAGTGATAACTAATACAAGACATTCCCAACAACGTAAGTTCTAAAACAAATGAAATAATTCAACTATCTTAGTACATTTGAAACAAACATGAATTACAAATGTCGAAAGAATAGTATTAAAAACATCTACTAAACATGCATGAAAGCATGCTAGCCTGAACAAGATTCTGAATTAAGAAAAAGTTCCAAGACACATATGTACATCATACATCACTAGCCCTAATAGTGGGAGACTGGAGCCACTCCTCGCTCCTCAAAGAACTGACTAAAAATTCTCTATGCTTCGTGGGAGGAGCCAAGGTGAAAAGTCCTTGCTCATACAATGGAAGGGGTATATATATCCAAGGGTGATGCTTGACCCTTGCGACTCTTGGACTACCCTCATGACCATTCAAATTCCTATGGCTTTTCAACTGACATGACTCTTCATCTTCATTGTGTGCCTGTTGGACTTTCACTTTAAATTACATATAGTTACAACACATCTGGCCCATAACAGTGATGTGGCCTTAAAAACTCATGACACAACTTCACATGACATTGCTGACATGGAATGGCTAGCTATGGTGGTGATGTCAAGATGTTGTTTCTACTGACTAATGGATGTGTTCTTGGATGCTCTTTCTCTTCTCCTCCGCATAGCTTAATGCTGCGGGGTCTTCAATGATCTTGGTCTTATAAGATGGTTAAATACATATAGTTCCCTTCACCTATTCTTTCATGAGATTCTTTCGTCCATCCAACTGCAAATAAGTCTTCTAGCATGTTTTCTCCTTCTCCATCTCGTTCATCGTCTCACCATGATCTATCAATGTACTTGTTCTTATAATTCCCTCATGACAGGACGACATTAAATCCAAAACCTCCTAGTTTAAGATGATGCATTATTTTCCACAGACCGGGCCTTGGACAAATGATAGGTTGGGAAGAGGGCCCCGTAATTGCGCACTACACAGTTCCAGGTGATAGGGAGGGAGACTGGTTATTGAGACTGCACAGACCATAGCTCAGGATTGACTGAGGAACTCCGAGGCACAATTTTCACTGCCAGGGAAAACTGCGTAGTGGCCACTAGGAGGCAGGATTTCGTAGTTGAGGTCACCAATGGAAGCTGCAAGGTGTGACCATGGGGCACCTCTGCACAATTTTATGAGGGAAGACAAGAAAGGGTAGCAGAGGGACCAGAGAGGACAATTCTACACAATTTTTCAGAGCAGTGAGTCCCGGCTGAGGGAAGACACTAGGAATACACCTCTGCAGTGTTCTAGGAGGAAACGAAGGTTCAGGTCTTTGTGCATTGCAGGGTTCCAATAGGCAGGGAGGAGGCTTGATGACTGATCTTGCGAAGTGCGCAGTTCAGGTCAAGCTTTGAGGCAGTTGCTACACAATTCTGGGAAGGAAGACAGACTGCTCACCTCTAGGATTGCATAGTGCAATTGTCCTGGGGGGGAACCTAAAGCACTACACAATTCCGGGAAGTAGAGAAACATCACTGAGGGTTGATACTGCACAATGTAGTGTAGATGGGTTCCGGTGAGATGTACTTGTTCGATTAGAAGGATTTTCAGGAAAATGGCTAAGTGTGGGAGGCAAGTGAACTTGTGAGGAACTGACATTGTGATCACACACTTAGCATACTTCAACAACATGAAAACATATACCAATGGCACAACAAGACAAAGAATTACCATCTATGACACTGTTTAGATTTAAAAGCGATAAGTGCGACACTTGGGATAAACCTTTGGACGATCATGACGAAACTTGTGCGACAGTGCTTACAACATTGTCTATGAGTGTGATAGATGTTTACATGGCTAAGACAACTTGTATACACAAAGACCAACCTTTAAGGTCACTAGAATTGTTTGAAAACATGAAATAACAACCAAACATGTCAAAAGACGAAAATTGATCCAACAAGTGAAAGGGAGCAAGACAGGTAGAGGAAACAAAAGGAATTACTTTCAGTGCTTGCAACCATGCATGTGATTAAAGACAGATTGATATGAAAATGATAAGGAGTCCTTCAAGCTACACTAATAGGTGTATTTCAAAATATGTGCTTTGTTTTCCACACCTACCCTCCTAAGGGTTATGCATTAGATGGAGTCTTCATGCGGTCTCGATCTTCTATCATACCTTGGGTTCCTTGGTCTGCTTATCTTTCTCCTTAGCTCCTTGAGAGTCATCTAGCATGTCATCCTTCTTCATGGCCCCTGAGAGACATAATTATGCAGTTTCAGCAGCCAGTGACTGTTGCAGAATGAGGTCTTGGGAGGCCAAATCTGCACAGTTTCAAGATGTAAGGCACTACTGCAAGATGAGACCATGGGAGGACACATTTGCATAGTTTTAGGATGCAAGATGAACTGGGCAACATAAATGCATGAGGAACAAAACTGTGTACTTTTAGGAAACAATGGGTTCCGGTTGAGGGAAGGACACTGGAGGAAACCACTATGCAGTTTTGAATGCTAACGGAGGCTGAGATTTCTATGCATTGCATAGCTCCAATAGAAAATGGAAAAGTTTGATGGTTACATATGCAAAGTGTGCAGTTCAGGAAAGAAGGATGAGGTTAGGTTGCTAGGAAAACTTCAGAGTTTTCCTAAGTATGGGATCAATGGAACTGATGTGAACAATGATAGAACTTGACTACGAAACACACTTGAACACTTAGTGATACAACATAGACCATTGAGAACATATAACACATACTTCTCTTAATACAACCTTTGTGGCAACTTACGACAAGTGCAACTCTGATGATAGACTTTGGGAGGATAAAGGTGACACTTGTGTAAGAGTGTGTGAAATGAGCGTGAAACATGTCTATGTGTTGATGACAACCCATTCTCACAAATATTCCCTCTTGAAGCAAAACAAACTTCCCTTTGCATAACAAGCGATAATCCCCATGCCCAAATATGACACATACTATATAAAGATAAAAGTGTCTCAAAGAGGGGAGCTTGAGATCATCATCCTACCAAATAAGTGACTAAGGAATGATCGATCACAGGATCCAGAGTAGGCTCTGAAATTTAAGTATAGGCCAAAATTTTGGAGGGTGTTGCAGCTGCTACAACAGAAGTTAAAAGCCAATGTCTCATTATATTATCTCATCGCTTTGAATGAAACTAGACCCTTAAAGGTGACCACAAACACCGATAAGAGTTCTGAGCCAAGTAGTGCATCTAAGAGTGTATCTTAGATAAACAACTCTTTGGATAATAAATTGATAATCATGATGCTAATTTAATAGGGAAAAATTTTGGATTTGAAACAACTTTCTTTTTAACATTTAGTATTTCTAATAGGAATGCTCATAATTGTATGGTTTATTTAGGAGCGTCAACGAATGTGATGCCCCTGACAGTTGCACAAAAGTTAGGTGTTTAGCCTCAGAAGTGTGACACTCACATTTTGCAACTTCATTGATCCAATGTTACTGTTATGGGGATTCTTTTGAATGTCCTTATTATATTGGCTTATAATCCTAAAGTTTTCCAGACCTTTCACATTTTTGTTTTCAACATTCCTCATCATTATGGTCTGTTTCTCATTTGGATCTGGTCATCAAAATTAAATGTTTATTTTGCACTGATTGGTCACATATGTGGTTATGTTGTAGGAGAGTAGATAACAAAATTAAGGTAGATCATGAAAGATATATTAAGTAAGTGGTGACTAATTTGGAAGCTCCTAGTGAACATGTATTTTTTAAGAATTTGATTTTGGGATTTTCTTTTGTCGACACCTATTTCAGAAACTTCTAGGCAAACTCATCCCCTTCCATAGATCCTTCTAGAATGTCAAATCTAGCTAATCATCCACAATCTTCAAATGTCAACTATCCTATCCCATATTTGGATGTAATATATGTAAAACCAAGTGTTGAATTCTAGTCTTTAATTTTTCGATGACTCTAACTCTTAGGAGGGTGTCAGTGCTAGTTGCATTCTCATATATGAAAAGGGTAACAAAAAATTGTGCCTTGTAGACTATAGTTCAAGCGCACAAACAACACTATATAATACGAGGCCTTAGTTCAGGGACTCAAGAAAGTAGTGGATCTTGATGTTAGGTTCTTAAAGGTATTCAGTGACTCTGAGTTTTTATTTAAACATGTACGTTGTTTAATTCTCTATATTTTGAGTTATATTTAAAACTACCACCATATCATTTTTTTGCATTCAATATTTGTTTTATTCCTTGCTTTCAAAATCTCGATGCTGATTTATTGGTTAAAATTTCCTCCACGTTGATTCCTTCTCAAAATTTCTTCATTGACTCCTTTTATGTGGAATTGATCTAGAAGACTATAGTTCAAAATAATGTTACAAATTGGGAATTATTTGATGATGATGCCCATATTTTGAACTTCATCCATATGGAAGGAACCTTCAAAGATTCAATCATCGACAAATAAATAAGTACACAATCAAGCAATGCAAAAGTTCCCCCAACACAATGAAAATACCCCCAAATTTGGTCCCAAAGTTAGTAGCGGGACTTGGAAAGGTCACATTTCACTTTGATTTTGTTGATGGTCAAAATGTGGCTTTTTCTAGAATTTCATCAATAAAGGGAGGAAACTTGATTGTGAGTCCCAATTAGACTGCATTCTATTTGGTGTAGTAACCTCCAATTGGAATGTGGCCCTGTATCAACAGATTAGTAAAATGATATTCAAGCTTATATTCATATCAACATGTGTAAAATTTACAAAATAAACAACGTATACCTTGAAGTCCTTAATATGCATATCAATAAGAAACACGAATATTATGGGGAAAATGAATAATAATGAAGAGTATGATAAGGAATTAAAAGTTTAAAACTATAACTTGAAGTGAGAACAAAATTACCAAAATAAGAACCTAAAAAAATGCTAATTCTTACAACATCTAGAAAGTATTCTCAATGTTCTTTCACTTTTGTATTCTTCTTCTTAACTTCATGTGGAATAAATGGCTTTGACCTTTTGTTTCCTTTAATCTCACTCCCAACTAAAGCATACAATGACCCAAATTATTTACAAAGTCTTTTTTCGTAGATTTAATGATGATGATGATTAACACTTATAATAATTTATTTTTAAATTTTGTAATTAACCGTACAAGTTCCCTTTACCTCCTCTAAGCATTTTATTATAGTTTAAGCATGTTATTTTCTAACCTTTTTCATCCTAATGTCTTTCCTAATTGAAAATTTTCACACTTAGTAGGATGAATGGTGAAATCTTATCTTTATTGGAAAGGTATCCCTTGTATAGAAGGTTCTTCGAATTCAAGTAACATTTTTTTCAAATTTATTGAAAATCTTCACACTTAGTAGGATGAATGGGGAAATCTTATCTTTATTGGAGAGATATCCCTTGTATGGAGGGTTCTTGGAATTCAAATAACATTTTTTTCAAATTTATCATTAATGTCCATGTTTATATATATATTTAATTACATATATATGAGCGAAAAAATTGCATCGTTATTATATTATATATAGCTACAACATACTTACATTTCTTGTGTCCCTTATGTTGTATTAGCTTTAACTTATGTACATTTCTGGTATCCCATATGTTGCATTAACTTTAACTTATATAATCCATGATTTCGTTGTTATAACCAACACATTGCTTTCAGATTTGTGCCTCACTCTATTAGTTTTGGTTTGTATTATTATTTATTTATTAAGTATAGACAAAGCAATGTAATTTAATTTAAATAATAAATTAAAATGCATTGTATTTTACTTTCAAATGGTTTAACCTAGTAAACTTTGTAAATTAACCGACACTAATTTAACAAACACATGTTTTAATAATATTTATAGATTTGAATTGGTTAATTATATTTTATTATTTTAATAATATTTATAAATTTGAATTGGTTAATTATATTTTATTTATTTTAGAATTGAGTGTTTATAATTTTAGTCTATTTACCAATAATTAAGTGATGGTAATAATTTAATTTTTATATAATATTTTTAAATTTTTTTAATACTTGAGATTTATCTTAAAAGTATTATGAGCATAGTTTAACTTACAGAGGAAATGATATTTTTCATGATTTTTTATTTATTTATTTTTTTTAGTTTGAGTTTAAGTTGTTTAATGTGTAGAATTTGAGTGTCTCGGTGTTTTTTCAAGGTGTTACATCCATTTATGCATTCAAAAATATATTTTAAATAATAGCAAATCATATAGAATAAGACTATTTCGTCTTTAAGTTAGACTATTCTACCATATTAATTAAATTGATTAATTAAAAAAATGTTATATAAACAAGTATCATGTGAAATGTGTTATAGTTTTTTGGGCATGTGGTATTGATAATCCATGATTTGGACACATGGTATTATAACAAAAGCTTAAATTTACAAATGAAGAATCTCTATGGTAAAGTTAGGGTGAATCTCTATGGTTAAAAAACTTGTTAAGCGGATAGGATCTATTTTGTAATAGAGTCTAGAATTTCAAACTAATTTATTTTGTAATAGAGTTTACAATTTCAAACTAATTATCTATAATTTTTAGGTGGATGGTAGGGATATAACCTTCACAAAATGTTCTAGGATATTGATAGTAGTATACACAAATCAAAGGTTGAGATTTATCTCAAAGTAGTTATGCCCTTTTCCCTTTTATTTAGCTTTGATTAATTAAGAAAAACTCACATGAAGAAGTGTCATATGAAGTGAGTTATGGTTTTTTTGACTTGTGGTATTGATAAGCCATGAAATTGGTCCATGGTATCATGACAAGCAGATTAAGAACCTCTATAATAAAGTGGGGACAAATATTTTGATGCTTCTTCTCTTAATCTATGGTAAAGTGAGGATACATATTTTGATGTTTCTTATGGATTGATGGCTATAGTCTTTTACTAGCAATTTAATTTATATGGTTGTGCTAGTAATATGATTTTTTAAATGTAAATATGTTTAAATCATATGTTAATTATTTTTATAAACAAGTAGCATAGACAATTTAGTCCTTGCCACTCAAATGGAGTTCATGCTTTTTGAAAAATTGCAAATCGATATATCAACTTAGAAAATTAATTGACTACTAAAGGGCAATGAATTGCATAAATTTTGGTGGTTAGTAACCACTAATAAGTCCACACATTTACATTTTTACTCCTACTTATGCAAGTGTTCAAGAATACATGAATAAGGGTGGGAAAAGAACTCCTTGTAAGTATATTTATTTTCATTTGGTTCATATCTATTTTTTATGCAAAAAATTATGGTGGGAAGTAATTGATAGTAATTATGTTATTTACGTGAGTATGAACTATTTTCAAGGATTTTAATTTTGGGTGGTTTTCCTATCAAGGGTAACAATGGAAAATCTATAAATTATGGTAGAAAAATCCAAGACAATTATTCACATGACATTGTATGTTACCTTTTAAGTTATGGTCCAATCAAACGTTTGATTTTTTTTTCAATAATATTGAAAAATATATATTGCTTTTTCAAAGTCAAACATTATAAATTGCATTTTTCAATTCTAAAGTAATAGTGGTCAACAAGAAATTGGATCATCTAATACTAATAATAATTGGTGGTCTAACTTATAGATGAAATTGAATTTTTCATGGGAATCCCACAAAACAATTTCAAAAGAGCATGCTATTTTTTGTTATTTAAAATGCATTTTTGAATGCATAAATAGATTCATGACCGTTGGAAAACCCTCTAAGGTACTCAAATACTATAGATTAAAAAACTTAAATTCAAGTTTTTAAAAATTTGTGCTACTTAAAATTTACTTGAAAAAATGTGAAAAGAATCATTTCATCTATAAGTTAGACTACACCATAATAATTTTTTTTTTTTTGTTTTTATAAATGTTTATTGTTAAAATGTGACGTATAATATTAAATAAATATTTTAATTTTTATAATTACTTATAAACATTTACCATAATTTAATTTATATCATTAAAAATTATAAAACCAAAAACTACCTACCATGCAACTATCACACTTTTTCAAATTCCTTAATATTTTTAATACTTTTATTTTTTTATAGCATTCAATTCATTCCCAATTGACGAATCACATCCAACCACACCCAGTAAAAACTAATTTGTTTGCGTACATCACTCACATCACAAACACTTAGCTTAACTAATAGATAAAATAACTCTTTTTCCAACATTAAAAATCATAATTTTAAGTATATTTATATATATATATATATATAAATATATTTTAACCCATAAAAAAATTACAATCTCACTAAAATTATATTACCAAATTCCAAAAAAACCATTTTGTCTTTTAGTTAGAGTAACCCATATCACAAGCATGGTTTTAAAGAAGAAAATAATATTAATACTTTTTCCCATATTACAAGTTCAACTCCATGATGAATCTCATACGAATGGAGTTGTTTTTAGTGCGAATTTTTGGACTTTCTCGTGTCAAAATTTGATAGAAGATTTTGAGGTGAAATATTGATGTGTTATTTAAACTTGTTTTTTGAGGGTATATGTGGATTCAGTGTCATGAAAAACCCCGGCTCTTTAATTGTGCATGGGTTATTACCCATCAAACTTGTCATTTCAATAAATTCCCACTAAATTTAACAAAAATTAAAACACAAAAAAAAACATTCCAAAAATCTAGGTGAATACAACTCGCATAAAAATTGTCAAAATCAAAAACGGATTCGGTTAGATTGGTGTATACAACAAAACAAAACTACTGAAGTCAACACACGTTCCAAGAATGTGACTGAACTCAAGTCACGTTCGGAGAATGTAATTTTATTCAGAGAAGATAAGCAATTGGATTAAGTAACCTTCTTCCTATCGCTCGAGCCACGAGAATGATGGCGGCCATTATTCTCAGATGTTTGTGGTCTTTTCTTCTCTCTTCTGGAGAAGAAGCCAAAGAGACCACCACCGCTATTCCAACTGCCTCTCCGATGAACAATGCAGACAGGCACATTTACCACCGGACTCACCCTCGCTCCTCCTCTGCCTCCAATGGAGTTGTTGCCCTTCACAAATAAGTATTTATCTACCGTCTTTCCGGCCGGTGGGCCGTTCCCACTAAACCTTCCAGTACTTCGTTGACCGCTCATACCTCTTCTCATTCTTGATGCTGGCAGACCGGGACTCCCTAATTTGCCTCTGCCACCACTATATTGTTCGGCCTTCGTTTCTTCTGTGCCCCTCTTTGCGTCAAACCTGGGCTTCAGTTCACCATAGTATCGGGGCCCAGGTTGGACTTTATTGCTTATGCTCCATGCCTCAACTGTCTCTATTTCCTTAGTAGCGCACACGGAGTTTTCCGCCTTGAATTTACGCTCTGCAGTAGATTGACTTCTGGAAAACGATAAGGAGCGAAATAAACCGGTTCCCTTCATTTCCTCGCCCCTTCTGCAACTCCTCGAAAACGGCCACAAAGGTTTCGTCGAAGAAGGCTGTGATTGATCAACTAACTTAAATGATGTGCTACTTTTCTCTGCACAAACATTTTCCTTGTTGCTCGGCTTAACCACCACTTCCTTCCACTTATTAGGCGGCTTACGAGCGAAGGATTTGGACGCAACATTTCTGGAACAGCTGCTTGTCATATCTGAAGAAGGAGAGGAGGTGGATCGAACCGGTGACAGACACATTAAGCTTTCAAGACCAATGTGATGAGAGACGGTTACAGGTCTGGCTTGAACTGGACCATGATGGAGAGGCAGAATTTTGCCATCCACGAATAGGTCATCGGCAACAGGTAGCAGAGTTTCTCCTATGCTTGAATTCTGGCCATTAATACAAAATTCAAAGTCAGCGTCGTAATTAACATCCGCCACATCGCTTGTTAGTTTCTCCGGCGAAATCCCGTCGGTCTGCGAGATATAGACAGAGAATGAAATTCTGGGGCTCTGCCTCTCGTTTGTAGTCGTTTCAGGCTCCAATGGCGAAAACTCGAAAGCAAATGAAGTTGGAGGACTCTGCCAATCGTTTCCAATCTCCAAGGAAGCCGCCATTACTCTTATCACAATTCTTCAAACTCAGTGCACAGCACACTTACGAACTAAGGAAAGCCATCTAAAAATTCTTGAATCGAGAAATGCAAAATGAGCACTATTTACATGTCAAAAGGAGAGGATCGAGAAGAAAAGAAGTCCAAATTCTCACTTGCAGTTATGCGTGATGTGCAGCTTAGTTGATGATTGACATCCATGCATTCTAAATCTGGTGATTTGCCTACCTATAAATAAGTGAGGACCTTCGTATCCCCGAGTCCCACCATTCTTCTGCCCTGCGCTCGAATTTTTAACTTTATTCGGAAATTGGATTTCAAGCGTTTATCTAGAAGTTCGTGTATAGCTTGCGTTCCAAACACTTTCGACGGCGGGATGAATACAAACCATCTGGAAACAATTTGACAAACCTCTCGAGTCTCATGAACCGTAATGGTTGGCTGTTGTCACACTGTGGATGTCACATCACAGTCCACAATGGATGAATGTCGTGGATGAAATTGCTTTCTACAGTCAAAAAAGTGAGTGGCCTGCGGGTGTCCGTTCGAAAGATATTAACAACTAACATCCACACTTTATGTGTCAAATTTGAAACCCATGGCATTCAAAGAACCTGAACCACCTAGATTCTGCCTCTAGATGAATGCAGGTTACGAGACTTTTCTTGCTTCTAGAGAATATTTCCACGTATATGGAATACATTAAAATCTCAATAAAAACAGGGGATAGGCTACTCTTATAGCGAAAGGTTGTTTTATAGTGAAAAATGAGTTGAATTCAGACAAAATTTTAGAAGGTACTTTAAAGTTTACCTTTTTGCTTGTCGAAATTATTGCCTCGTTTATTCAAAATCTCAATAATATTATATATAGAAAATCTCAATAAATATCAGGCATAGGATATTGTTATAATTAGCACAACTACATTAATAAATGTGGTTGATAAATGTCAATAGGTTTATATATGAATTTCCATATTAATTTAATGGATTAACACCAAAAATCTAAAAAATTATAAACACTAGAGAATGATATTAATACAAAAAATTAAAACTAAAACTTTGAGGTTTATAATCTTTTAAGTTTTACTATTAATCCCTTGGATTTATAAGATCAATTCCTTGGGTTTAATACTACAACCCTAAGGAATCACAAACCCCAAAAAATAATAAATCCAATGGCTTCATTTATATCTACCATGGATAAATATATAATAATAAAAATAATATTAAAAAAACTATTACAATAAAAATATTATTATTATCATTATAATTAATAATAATTATTATTATTTTCATTAATTTATATTGATGATGATGGTGGTGGTTAACGTCCACTGAGACCAAACTTGGGTTTAAATAATATTAATTATTATTTAATATTAAATATAATTTATTATTATGTATTTTAAATTTTGTAATATAAATAAATTATTTAATAATAACATTTATTTGATAGCAGTAATATTAATAAATAACAAAAATTATTTAGTAAAAAAAATACTTATTTTAAATTGATTATAATAATCTTTAATTATTTATCTTTAATAATTGATAATAATTATTAATCCATATTATTATTATTAATTAATTATTGCTTAAATACTTATTAATTAAATGAGTAATTAATAAATAATAATAATAATTTATTAATTATTAATTAATTATTAATAATTAATTAATTTATAATTTATTTATTAATAATTAATTAATTAATTAATAATTGAGACAATGATTGATTTTCACATTGAGATAATCTTTATCACATGGTGATGTTAGACCATGGTTGACCATGGTTAAACATGGTTGACCAAGGTTGACCATGTTTGAGCATGGTTATGATTATCATATTGAGATAATCTTTGTCATAATGCGATGTTGGACTATGGTTGAGACAATGAATGATTTTCATATTGAGACAATCTTTGTCACAATGTGACATTGGACCATGCTTCACCATGATTGAATAATATTAAACCCAAGGGACTAATACTATAAACTGAAGGTATATAAACCCTGAGATAAATATTATAAACACTAAAATAAACATGGTTGACCATGGTTGTTTTTCATACTAAAAGAATCGTTGTCACAATGTGACATTAGACTGTGGTTGACCATGCTTGTCCATGATTTATTTTCAAATCAACATAATATTTGTTAGAATGTGACATTGGACCATGGTTGACCATGATTGATGTTATAAAACATGGTTGACCATGATCGATACTATAAACCCAAGGGATTAATAAACTCTAGGGACTAATACTAAAAACCAAAGGGATTATAAACCTAAGGGATTGATATTATAAACCTAAGGGAATAATAACCCAAGGGATAAAAATTATAAACCCAAGGTATATAAACCCTAAGATAAATATTATAAACCCTTAAATAAACATGGCTTACCATGGTTGACCATGGTTGATTTCCATATTGAGACATTCCTTGTCACAATGCAACATTGGACCATGGTTGACCATGCTTGACTATGATTGATTTTCATATCGAGACAATATTTGTCACAATGAGACGTTGGACAATGGTTGACCATCATTGATTTTCATATTGAGACAATCATTGTCACAATGCGACATTCAATCATGGTTGTCTATGATTGACCATGGTTTACCATGATTGATATTATAAACCCAAGGGATTGATACTATAAACCCAAGGGAATAATATTAAACCCAAGGGACAATATTATAAACCCAAGGTATATAAACCCGAACATAAATATTATAAACACTAAAATAAACATGGTTGACCATGGTTGATTTTCATTTTGAGACAATCCTTGTCATAATGCGATGTTGGACCATGTTTGACCATGCTTAACCATGGTTTACCATGATTGACCATGGATGACAATGTTTGATTTAAATATAAAACATGGTTGAACATGGTTTACCAAGCTTGACCATGATTGGCCATGGTTGATCATGGTTGACCATGATCGATATTATAAACCTAAGGGAATAATAAACCGTAGCGATCGGTATTATAAACCCAAGAGAATAATAAACCCTAGGGATTAATACTAAAACCCAAGGAATATATCATGACAATCTTGTCACAATGCGATGTTGGACCATGGTTGATTTTCATTTTGAGGCAATCATTGTCATAATGCAACATCTAACCATGGTTAACCATGGTTAGCCATGGTTAGCCATGACCGACCATGGTTGAGCATGATTGATATTATAAACCCAAGGGGATAATAAACCCAAGGGATTGATATTATAAACCCAAGGGATTAATACTAAAACCTCAATGGATTATGAACCCAAGGGACTAATATTATAAACCTAAGGTATATAAACCAACAGATAAATATTATAAACACTAAAATAAACATGGTTGATTTTCAGATTGAGACAATCTTTGTCACAATGCAACACTGGACCATAGTTAAACATGCTTAACCATGGTTGATTTTCATATCAAGACAATCTTTGTCACAATGCGACGTTTGACCATGGTTGACCATGTTGACCATGGATGACAATTTTTTATTTTATAAAACATGGTTGAACATGGTTTACCAAGGTTGACCATGATTGACCATGGTTGATCATGGTTGACCATGATTATCATATTGAAACAATTTTTTTCATAATGTGACATTGGACCATGGTTGAAACAATGATTATTTTTCATATTGAGACAATCCTTGTCACAATGCGATGTAGGAGCATGGTTGACCATGATTGATTTTATAAAATATGGTTGATGATGGTTGACCACGATTGAATTTATAAAACATGGTTTACCATGGTTCTCCATGATCAATATTATAAACCCAAAGGAATAATAAACCCTAGGGACCAATATTATAAACCCAAAGGAATAATAAACCCTAGGAATTAATACTAAAAACCCAAGGGATTATAAACCTAAGGGAATAATATTAAACCCTAGGAATATGAACCCTTTGTCACAATGTGATGTAGGAGCATGTCTGACCATGGTTGACCATGATTGATATAATAAACCCTAGGGATTGATATTATAAACCTAAGAGAATAATAAACCCAAGGGATTAATATTAAAACTCCAAGGGAATAATATTAAACCAAGGTTGACCATGATTGGCCATGGCTGACCATGGTTAACCATTATTATCATATTGAGACATTGTTTGTCAAAACAAAATGTTGGACAATGGTTGAGACAATGATTGATTTTCATATTGAGACAATTTTTGTCACAATGCGACATTGGAACATGGATGACCATGATTAACCATGGTTCACCACAATTCATTTTATAAAATATGGTTGACCATGGTTGACCATTATTGAATTTATAAAACATGGTTGACCATGATTGATATTATAAACCCAAGGGAATAATAAACCCTAGGGATGCTAAAAACCCAAGGGACTATAAACCTAAGTTAATAATATTAAACCCTAGGAATATGAACCCTTAGATTAATAAACCCAAGGGATTGATATTATAAACCCAAGGGAATAATAAACTCAAGGGATAAACATTATAAACCTAAGATATATAAACCCTAAAATAAATATTATAAACCCTAAAATAAACATGGTTGACCATGGTTGATTTCCATATTGAGACAATCCTTGTCACAATGCGACGTTGGACCATGGTTGACCATGATTGATTTTCATATTGAGACAATCTTTGTCACAATGTGACATTGAACCATGATTGGCCATGGTTGATTTTCATATACAGACATCTTTGTCAAAATGTGACATTCAACCATGGTTGACCATGTTTGATTTTATAAAATATGGTTGACCATCATTGACCATGGTTGACTGTGGTTGACCATGATTGTTTATGGTTGAACATCACGGGTGATCATGATGAAAGATATTTTAATCAAGGTTGAGCATGGTTAATGAAATTTGACCATGGCTAATTAGGGTTGACCATGGATGATCATGTTGATGATGGTTCACCATGGTTTATTTTCAGATCAAGGCAATCTTTGTCACAGTGTGATGTTCGACCATTATTGAGAATGATTGACCAGGTTTGATTTTATAAAATATGGTTGACCATCATTGACCATGGCTTACCATGGTTGACCATGATATTATAAATCTCGGGGAATAATAAACCCAAGGGATTAATATTAAAACTCCAAGGAAACAATATTAAACCAAGTTTGACCATGATTGGCCATGGTTGACCATGATTATCATATTGAGACATTGTTTGTCAAAATGAAACATTGGACCATGGTTGAGACAATGATTGATTTTCATATTGAGACAATCTTTGTCACAATGCGATGTTGGAACATGGATGACCATGATTAACCATGGTTGACCATAATTCATTTTATAAAATATGGTTGACCATGGTTGACAATGATTGAATTTATAAAACATGGTTGACCATGGTTGATCATGATTGATATTATAAACCCAAGGGAATAATAAACCCTAGGGATTAATACAAAAAACCCAAGGGACTATAAACCTAAGTTAATAATGTTAAACCCTAGGAATATGAACCCTTAGATTAATAAACTTGAGGGATTAATATTATAAACTCAAGGGAGTAATAAACTCAAGGGATAAACATTAGAAACCTAAGATATATAAACCCTATAATAAACTTGGTTGACCATGGTTGATTTCCATATTGAGGAAATTCTTGTCACAATGCGACATTGGACCATGGTTAACCATGATTAATTTTCATATCGAGATAAACTTTGTCACAATGCGACAATTAACCATGGTTGACTATGGTTGATTTTCATATAGAGACAATCTTTGTCAAAATGCAACGTTCGACCATGGTTGACTGTAGAGTTTGAAGATTGTCCTACCATGTCATCCTTTTTGCCTAATGATCCTCTCTTTTCCTATATATTTACTACCTAAATAAAGCCATATCCCCTAGGTTTTGATGAAGGTATGCAATAATATGTCTTCTTGTTCATATTTAACTTTATACCTATTTTTTTGTTAAAGTTTGCAATTGGCTACCAAATTAGTCTGTTTTCACAGCGAATCCAGGTTTCTGTAACTGTCTCCATTGTTTGCAAGGTTCCAGAGTTCCAGGTTAGCAGCGAAGGGTGCAAATGGATAGAGGATGTCTATCTCATGGATCCTTTCCTATCCCCTCGAAACTCCTTGCTAAGATAAGCACAGGAGATCATGGTCAAACTCCAAGTCAACCACCAGATTAATGTAGAACAGAACCCGAGATCGATTGAAACCTCATCGTTTTGCTTTCAGAATAGAAAAATGAAGGTTTAGTGATATAAGTTTAGATAGGATAGAGATATTAGGCTTGAATTATTCATGCAGTTATGCCAAGAGACCTGCTATAAAACTTATGGCTGCACTGTGATTTGGGTGTGCGCCGAATGATGTAATTTTGAACAGTTAGTGAATTTCGTTTAAATAGAATTGGTTTTGTGTGCAAGCGTTGTGTTGATTGGAAGCTATGAAATGCTATGTGAAGGGCCCCTACAAACAGTGACAGGTTTTAATAAATTGCAATACGATTTCCTTTCATTCTTCAAATGCTTTGTTTTGTGTGAAAATGCAGTATAATGATTTTGCCAGCGAGTTGTTATTGGCATAAGAACTTTCATTTGCTTTATACCTAGTTTAGTATGTTATTTAATTTGCTTTATACCTGGTACAACATGGTCATTTCATTTTCTTATTATCTAACATAGTTGAAGTGTGTTTAATTCATAATATAGATGTTGCTTGGGTTATTTTGTTTGAGCAAAAATTGAAGTAAAAGAGTGAGAGTTCTCTCCTAAACAATCGAGTTTAGAAACGATTTCTTCATAGCTGATAGATTAAGTTTCTTTTTGTACTTAGTGAATGAAAAGTTGCAACATAAAGATTTAGGATCAAAAATCCCAAAACAACCTAATACAAGTAGGATCACTCTCATATCATCTGCAAACTAATTAGATAGAGATTAACTCCTAGGAAATTTAACCAACATCCTTAAGAATTACGACACTCATACAATTGACAAACACCATCTTCATATCCATCTTAAGTTTAGATCCTAAAAAATACATAACGACCTAATGAATAACTTCTAAGCACAGATTGTGCACCTGTACTTAATCAGTCTACGCACCCTGGTTGACAATTTATGATTGACAATTCAAAGACATTGAATTGACCAAACATTTTGGCATCATTGCCAGGGAAGTACGAATAGAAGTTAAAAAAAATAATTGAAACATGATATGCGTAGGGATAGAGACTCTAGAGTTAGATTTGTAGGGAGAGGAAGAAGTTTAATTCCCACAAATCCACTCACTCCACCTAGACCTCGAGAATCCACACCGCCTACTCAAACCTGAATTCCTTTTAGAGGTCGACAAAGGCTTCCTGAAATTTCAAGATTAGAAATCCAATCCAGGACTTCCTTCTTCCTCTACTGAAGCTGTAATTGAGGAAGATCCTACATCCCCAACTACATGAGTAATCTTTCTATCCTCCACTGGTGAGAAAATTTTGGGAGAAAAATTAGAAGTTCCTAGTGAAGAAGAGGAATTGGAAACTTATTCTGAGCAACCATTAATAGAGGAACCAGAAAGATTAGAAGAACACTATATTAGCTCTGAAGAATCTATCATGGCTGAAGAGGGGGAAGGAGAAGTACACAATGTCCATGGCGAAGAAGATAGGATTGGAGGAAGAGGAAGAGGAAGAGGTAGAGGTAGAGGAGGGGGTATAGGCAAAGGAAATCAAGATCCTTTGTGATTCCCTTTTCTTGATGAAGATACAACCCTCACATTGAAAAATATATCACCCTCAATTCTTCCTAACTTCCACGGGAAAAGAAACGAAGATCCAGAGACATTTCTCTTCGAATTTGAAGTATTATGCAGATCATATGACTATCTGCATGATGCTCAAAAGTTAAAATTGTTCCCTGCTATATTGAAATACTCAACATTAAAATGGTTCATGAGTCTAGGAGTGAATTCTATAACAACATAGGGACAAATGAAAGAGGCTTTCTTAGGAAAATATAGAGATTATTGTATGCCTAGTAACCTTAAGGATGAAGTCTTAAAAATGACACAAAAAGAAGATGAAAATCTTGAAGACTTGGTAGAAAGGCTTGTTTATAATGTTAAGAGAGAAGAAAAGGATAATTTGGATGAAGAAACCTTAAAAGTTCTTTTACTCAGAGCCGTTAAAGATGAATGGATCGATTTCCTTAACCTAACTGGGAAAGGAGATATTTCCCAACTACCATTCGCAACTATTTGTGATTTATGTGTACATATCTCAAGGGGTAAAGCATGAGTTGGAAGGAGTCCTAGAGACCCTCTCTTGTCAAGAATTACCAAATCTATAGCTGGGACAATCAGAAGGGAAGAAATAGGAAATTTGCTTGAAACATTCAAAATAGATATTTTAGGGAGCCTAAGTGAGCAGATAGACACCCTTAAAATACAAAACAAGCAAAATTCTGAAAATGTTGCATTATCTATCTTCTGTCCCAAATGTCGGAAGAAACATGCTCTAAGAGAGTGTCCCTTAGACTCAAAAGCCATAGAAACCTATGTCATATGTGCAAATAATCATGATACGAAGGAATGTCCATCCTTACCAGGTCTTAAGGTCGTATTCAATGATGAAAGAATCTTAGAACCAGTAGAACCTCTCTACTTTATAGCCAAAAGACCATGGCAAAACCCCCAACCAAATCAATTACAAGGATTTAGACCACAACAATTTGCCCAGTCTTCACAAAATAATTGGAATTCAACCTGGCATCTTTGGGCTCTGCCACAGTCACAACCTTGGAATCAAGGATAGAAAAATCCTTATGGAGCTTATGCTCAATATCAACGGTACTCGCCATGTTATCTTCCACCACAATTATTACCCCCATATAATCAAATTCCTCAAGCTAATCAATTGCCACAAGTTCCAGTTCATAATCAAAACCCACAACTTTCCCTACCATTTCCACAAAAATCAAATCAACTACCCGCTCAACCACTTCCGAATCCTAATAATAAAATACCACATCAACGAGTGTATGACATGGAGGGTCAGAATCCTCAAACTTATGTAATAACTCCACTAGACCTAAACAATGTTCAATTAAGGTATGGAAGAGTATTGCCAAGAAAACCTCCTTTTGTCATTCAAGAAACAAGATCCGATCTTCAAAAACACAAAAATCAATCAGAAGAAGGGGAGACTTCTCTCCCTCAAAAAGAAAATAAACAAACAGAAGAAATTCCAATAAATATTCCTATCATAGAACAACCCTCGATATCAGTTAAACCACCTTTCCGAGAAAGGTTGAAAATCAATGAAGGAGTAGAGAAACAAATTGTCTTGCCTGATTACAATATGATGGATAAATTGAGAAATGTTTGTATTAAGATTCCCTTATTACAAGCCATAAACGAGATACCATTTTTTGCAAAACAAATTAAGGAATTAAGTGCACAGAGATCATGGAGAAGAAGAAAAGATATAAAAAGAATTTAGTTAGTCGGAAAATTGCAGACATTATGATGGGGAAGTTGAAAATTCAAAAATATTTAGATCCAGGAAGCCCCATTGTAAAAATTCACATCAATGGAACTGAAATACCAAACACATTAATTGATCTAGGAGAAACCATAAACATAATGAATAAACAACTTATGGACACACTTAGGCTTCCTAACCTTCAGTACACACCAAACTTGTTGCAATTAACAGATAGGTCTGTTATTAAACTAGATGGTGCGTTGGAAGATGTTTGTATCTCCTTAGATTCTTGCGAATATCCTGTTGATTTCATGGTCTTAACACCCAAGAATAATTTAGGAGGACATCCATTAATTCCATGAAGGCCTTGGTTGGCTACAGCTGATGCTTTCATTGGCTGTAGATCAGGCGATATGTTTATCTTGGATAGAAATTCCACAAAGAAATTTAGATTATACCCCCTACAAGAACAACAATAGATATAGAAACTTAAGAATGGATAGAAGACGAAGAAGATATACAACCTATTTTCACTACTAAACAAGTAAAGGAGGAAGACCAACTTTTAAATTTACTAGAAAATAATGAATCTTCCTCACATTATGATTGTAATCGAAATGAGTATCTCGCATCTAAACAAGTATCATTTCTCTCCATGGAAAAATTTGGGAATTCCTCGATAGAAATTTTTCCAGGAAAAACCTTGGATATCAATGAAAACCTGGAAGAAGTGCCAAAGAATCAATTGATAGGAATTTTACAGAAACATTCTTCTGCTTTTGCATGGGAATACATTGACATGAGAGGGATTGATCCTAAAACTTGCATACATCATATCTACATTTAACAATATGCAAGACCAGTTAGACAACCTCAATGAAGAATGAACCCAAACCTAAAATAAATTGTTAAGGAAGAATTGTAGAAACTATTAAATGTAAATTTCATGTATCCAATATCCGACAGTCAGTGGGTTTCACCCCTAGTAATTGTTCCTAAAAAGAATGGAAAATGAAGAGTAAGCATCAATTATAGGGAATTAAACAAAGCAGCATTAAAAGACCACTTTCCATTACCTTTTATAGACCAGGTTTTAGACACTTTAGTAGGAAAAGAATATTTTTCCTTCTTGGACGGGTTCAGTGGATATAACCAGATTCAGGTAGCCCCTAAAGATCAAGATAAAACCATGTTCACTTGTCCATGGGGAACTTATGCTTACTGGGTACTTCCCTTTGGGTTATGTAATGTTCCAGCAACATTCCAAAGAGCATTCCTCGGCATTTTCCCTGACCTTATCCATGATTGTGTGGAAGTGTACATGGATGATTTCACAGTCTATGGGGATTCTTTCAATGAAGCACTGGAAAATTTAGAAAAAGTTTTAATATGATGTAAAGAAACAAATCTCTCACTAAGCCATGAAAAATGCTTCATGATGTTTAACGAAGGAATTGTTTTAGGTCATCATATTTCAGGAGATGGAATCAAAGTAGACTCATCTAAAGTTGAAGTCATTTATAAATTATCAGCGCCAAGTTGTCAAAATGATGTTAGAAGTTTTCTCGGTTTTACTGGATACTATAGAAGATTTATAGAAAACTTCACCAAAATTTCATCCCCACTCTTTAAACAACTCACCAAAGACTGTGAATTCAGTTGGGATTTCGAATGTCAATCTGCCTTTGAAACTTTGAAAAAGAGAATTTCTAAAGCACCCATCTTAAAAGGACAAAACGGGAAATTTCCTTTCCATATCTCAACAGATGCTTCAGATTCAGCCTTAGGAGCTGTGTTAGGACAAAAAGATCTTACTCATGCAATCTATTATACCAGTAAAAATTTGACTCCTGCAGAGTTAAATTATACTGTAACCAAAAAGGAGTTTTTAGCTGTAGTTCATGCCATTAACAAATTCAGACATTATATAACTAGCTATGAAACCTTTTTTCACAAAGACCATTTTGCGATTAGATACTTAATGAATAAACCAGTCACCGATGGAAGAATAACTATATGGCTCCTAATTTTACAAGAATTCAACATAACCATTCTAGATAGACCAGGAAAACAGAACACAATTGCCGATTTTCTATCTAGAATACAAATTGAAAACAATGATCAACGCGTAGAAGATAAATTTCCTCATGAATATCTTTTTGTAGTATCTACTAAATCACCTTGGTATGTAGATATTGCTAACTATTTGGCCACAGGAAAGATGCCACTTCATTTATCCCCTAGAGAAAAGAGAAGAATAGTCCACAATAGCACATCCTATTCATGGATAAATGAATAATTATATAAGACATGACCAGACCTCGTCATCAGAAGATGTGTTCGGGAGGACGAAATACCAGAGATACTAAAAGCTTGTCACGATGAACCATGTGGAGGACATTTTTCTGATAGGAGAACTGCTTACAAAATCTTGCTTTTAGGATATTATTGGCCTTCCATTTTTAGGGACACCAAGGAATATGTTAAAAGATGTGACATTTGTTAGAGAATGGGCAAACCTACTCTTTCAAATGAAATTCCACTACAACCATAGGTACTTATCGAACCATTTGAAAAATGGGCACTGGATTTTTTTGGACCAATCAGCCCACCTTCAAAGAAAAAGAAGTATATTCTGGTATGTACTAATTATGTCACTAAATGGTAGAAGCTAAAGCACTTCCTTTTGCTACTGAAAACACTGTAGTTTCATTTCTCTTTGAGGATATTTTTACTCGTTTTCGTCTCCCAAGAGAAATTGTAACAGATCAAGGGACACAGCTCACATCTAGACTAGTGCAGAAGCTTGTGGACCAATACAAGATAAAACATCGGAGGTCAACTCCATACCATCCACAAGACAATGGAAAAGTTGAGTCCATAAATAAGGTGATTGAGGCTATCCTTACAAAGACTGTACATCTACATAGGAAAGACTGGGTGGAAAAGCTTCTAGAAGCCTTATGGGCCTACAGAACTACATGGGGGAATACTACAGGGCATAATCCCTATGAACTTGTTTATGGGAAGAAAGTCTTACTTCTGATAGAGTTCCAAATCCAGACCTATAAGACAACAATTCAGTGAGATATTGACTTGTCAGAAGCCCATAAGCAAAGGATGACACAATTAAATGAGCTCGATGAAATCAAACAAGAGGCCTTCCAGAGAACCAGCTTAGTGCAACAACAGAGGTCAAGATGGCATGATAAGTACATTAAAGAAAGGAAGTTTCATCCGGGAGATTGGGCATTTCTCTTTGATTCAAAATTCAAAAATTTTCAAGGGAAATTCCAAACCCATTGGCTTGGACCTTATGAAGTTGAGAATGTCTTTGACAATGGTGCAGTTAGAATCAGGACTATTGACGAAGAGAAAACTCCTCTATTAGTAAATGGACATCGACTCAAGCTTTACCAGAAACCATTAACGAAAGAGGAATTTGTTAAAATGTTTCAAGATAATTCAGAACTGAAGATGGTCAAGAAGAATTCTTCTTCTTTTCCACCTTAGAAATTTTTACTCAGTTTGCTCTTAAGAAAAAATAAAAAAATAAAATAATAATAATAGTAATAATAATAAAAATATAACAAATAAATTATATGTATACATATATACATATAATAATATGAAAAAATTTATATAATAAAAATTTATATAAACATGAAAACCAACATGCTGTTGGCATGTTTATACAGAAAATTTAAAGTGAAAACCAATTTGTTGGCACTTCAAATTTTCTTTTCAAAAAATAATAATAATAAAGTTCATATACTAAAGCCTTCTTTCTCTTAGCTACAAAATCAACAACTTTCCACAGCTTGGACAAGTTTCCGCATCTTGGACAAGTTTCCACAGCTAAAACAGGTTTTTGTAGCCTTGTAATTTTTTTTGAAGTCTACAAAGATGCTTGGTGATTTTGATTAAAGGATAGCTGACAGCAAGGTGTCTGCTGGAGATCAAAGGACAACAAATAAGGTTAGAAAAAAAATATCAAAGGTACATGCTACTTTAATTTAACAATAGGTAAGGTTATATATCATATATGACTAAGAAGATATAATACTAAAATGCAATCATTATAACCTAAGGATAATGGACACCTAACAAGATATCATATGCCACCACTTAAAAAGTCATGCCACAACCTTATTCCAAATCTGCCAAAGTAATTACCAAATCATAAGTTTAAATGTGCCTAACGGTCGAATTCATCCCTATAATCCTTATGATAATCTAACTGTTCTTCCCTATTCTTACACTCTTCTGAACTTTCATAGCCACTCCATCTTTCCGCCAGCTAGCAAACCCTACCAGCTCCATTTTCCTGTCAAGGTAGCCAATCTTCGAGGCAAAGCATCCTTCAAAATGGGGATAATTGTTCGAACTGAGCCAACAGGGAAGCAATTCTTGGAGGGGTACCCACAAACTAGGGAGTTGCTGCAAAGGAGACAATGGCTGCAGTTCATTGAAAAATTTAACGGCTTCCACAAGGAAGTAACCAAGACATTTGCGCGCTCATTTGATGGAATTGAAGCCAAAATTGGGGACATTAAGCTCATGATAATAGATTCTATGATCGCTGAGGCTACCGAGCTGCCAAGGAATGGAGAAAAATGGTTTAAAAACAGGGGGATTGATAGTGAGGACTAGAAGGTCTTCCTCAAGAATTCGAACATGGACACTATGGTCTACAAGAAAGGTATTCCCAACATTGCTCTTAAAAACAAATGGAGAAACTTATTACTTGTGCTTCAGAAGTTTTTCACTTGTGAGGGTAGGTTTGGACAAATGTATTTTTATCATGTTAGGATGATGATGCACTTGCTTGAGGATCATTAGATGAACCTCCCTTATTTCCTCTTAAATAGCCTCAAGAAAATGTCTACAAATGTTCAAAAGAAAATTCAATGTATAGAAATCACCATGTATCATCATGGCCTAATAAAAATATTGGTTGAATTTCATCTCCAAATTATAGGGGATAACTGGGATAGTTTCCCAGTAAGGAACCACTTTGAAGAAAAATCCCCTGAAAAAGAAAGTAGCAGCAGGGCCCTCAAAGGGAGGAAGAGAACCATAGAAGTGATAAAGGAACATGTACCTCAAACTCAGAAAGAAGTATCAGAAGAAGAGCTGCCTATAGTAAATATTTTGCAGAGAATGAAGAGGGGAAACCCTAGAAGAAAGAAAGTCAGCCCAAGTAAAGAAGAATTCTCACAAATTAAGACCCCTCCTCTAGAAGAAAAATCAGAGAATAAAAGGAGGAAAGTATAGAAAATACAAACCCCAGGATTGAGGAGGAGCACAAGGTTGAGCATGATCCCACAAACAACCTCAAAAACTACAGAATACATTAATCTTGAGGAAAATGAGCCAAATGAAAAGGAGCCAACTGAAAATGAGCCAACAGAGAATACTCCAACAGAGGATGAGCCAACAGAGAACGAGCCAATAGGGGATGAGCCAATTGAAAGCCCTGGAAATTCTCCAAAAGGGTCACCAAGATCATCACCACAACCTTACATCTCACCTCTAAGAAGCCCAGTGCATAGTCCGGGTATTGACCCTGTTCAGCAAGAAATATATGACTATATAGAGTCACTAGAAAGGAAATAGACAACAACAAAGAAAACAATTCAGAGCCCTGGAGAAGGGAGAAACTAGGTAAATGAACAATCAACCTCAAACATCTTAAAGTAGGAGATCTTTGAACTAGAAACATTGAACCAGTATCTCAAAAATGAGAATCAAGCATTGAAGACACAAAGTGAGATCCAGATTGCAAAGAGTGACAATATGATCCTTAATCTAAGCTTGTGGTATAAGAAAAACAAAAAGCTGAGAAAGAAAATAGAATTATGTAGAGAGAGATTATCAGTTTAAAGTATAAAATTTTCATGGGAAAGCCTAGAATTCTGATCACTGCCAAAAAGAAGAAAACAGTGAAACATGGAGATGATAAGCAAGAGGCACAAGTGAATGACAAGGAAGAAGTGTATGAGGACATACAACATCTCCAGTCCAGGGGAATGTAGAGTCCGAAGATTGTCCTACCATGACATCCTTTTTGCCTAATGATCCTCTCTTTTCCTATATATTTACCACCTAAATAAAGCCATATCCACCAGGTTTTGATGAAGGTATGCAATAATATGTCTTCTTGTTCATATTTAACTTTATACCCTATTGTTTTGTTAAAGTTTTCAATTGGCTACCGAATCAGTTTGTTTCCGCAGCTAATCTAGGTTTCTGTAGCTGTCTCCATTGTTTGCAAGGTTCGGAGTTCCAGGTCAGTAGCGAAGGGTGTAGATGGATAGAAGATGACTCCCTTGTGGATCCCTTCCTATCCCCTCAAAACTGTTTGCTAAGATAAGTGCATGAGGTCACGGTCAAACTCCAAGTCAACCGCCAGATTAATGTAGAGCAGAACCCAAGATCGATTGGAACCTTATTGTTTTGCTTTTGGAATAGAAAAACGAAGGTTTAGCGATATAAGTTGAGATAGGATAGAGATATTAGGCTTGAAGTATTCATGAAATTATTCTAAGAGACCTTCTATAAAACTTATGGCCGCACTGTGATTTGGGTGCATGCCGAATGATGTAATTTTGAACAGTTTGTGAATTTCATTTGAATAGAATTGGTTTTGTGTGCAAGCGTTGTGTTGATTGGAAGCTATGAACTGCTATGTGGAGGGCCCCTACAAAAAGTGACAGGTTTTAATCAATTGCAATACGATTTCCTTTCATTCTTCAAATGCTTTGTTTTGTGTGAAAATGCAGTATAATGATTTCGCCAGCGAGTTGTTATTTGCATAAGAACTTTCATTTTCTTTATACCTAGTTTAGTCTGTTATTTAATTTGTTTTATACTTGGTACAACATGGTCATTTCATTTTCTTATTATCTAGCATAGTTGAAGTGTGTTTAATTCATAATATAGATGTTGCTTGGGTTATTTTGTTTAAGCGAAAATTGAATAACTAAAAGAGTGAGAGTTCTCTCCTAAACAATCGAGTTCAGACAGTATTTCTTCATAGCTGATAGAATAAAGTTCTTTCTACACTTAGTGAATTAGAAGTTGTAGCGTACAGATTCAGGATCAAAAATCCCAAAACAATCTAATACAAGTAGGATCACTCTCATATCATCTGCAAACTAATTAGATAGAGATTAACTCCTAGGAAATTTAACCAACATCATTAATAATTACGACACTAATACAATTGAGAAACACCATCTTCATATCCATGTTAAGTTTAGATCCTAACAAATACATAACGACCTAATGAATAGCTTCTAAGCACCCTATACTTCATTAGTCTACGCACCCTGGTTGACAATTTATGATTGACAATTCAAAGACATTGAATTGACCAAACATTAAGTTAATAATGTTAAACCCTAGGAATATGAACCCTTACATTAATAAACTTGAGGGATTGATAATATAAACCCAGTGGAATAATAAACTCAAGGGATAAACATTATAAACCTAAGATATATAAACCCTAAAATAAATATTATAAACCCTAAAATAAACTTGGTTGACCATGGTTGATTTCCATATTGAGACAATTCTTGTCACAATGCGACATTGGACCATGGTTAACCATGATTGATTTTCATATCGAGATAAACTTTGTCACAATGCGACATTGAACCATGGTTGAACATGGTTGATTTTCATATAGAGACAATCTTTGTCAAAATGCGACGTTCGACCATGGTTGACCATGGTTGACCATGTTCGATTTTATAAAATATGGTTGACCATCATTGACCATGGATGACCGTGGTTGACCATGATTGTCCATGGTTGACCATCATAGGTGATCATGATGAAAGATATTTTAATCAAGGTTGAGCATGGTTGATGAAATTCAACCATGGCTAATCATGGTTGACCATCGTTGACCATTGTTGATCATGGTTGATCATGGTTGAGGATGGTTGACCATGGTTTATTTTCATAGAAATGAATAAATCAATGCATGCTTATAATGATTATAGGTTTCAACGCATCTATGTTCTTTCCACCTTTTAATTAACCGTTCAACCCATTGAACACTTTGATCAACTTGCATAAATCTTCACTGGCTAATCCTCAATTGTTGCACTACCTCACCAGAGTTACCCAACTTAACATCAAAGTCCATGAAAAATGGAGTTCTCGGTCGCAAGTTTGAATGCACCTGTGTGGTGAATCTTGCTACTCGGCCAGAGTTTCTTGGCTTAACATCAAAGTTCATGAAAACGACATCCTTGGTCTCGAGTTCGAATCACAACAAAATCTATTGTTTCTTCTCTTATTTTATTGAGGGTTTGCTTTCGTTTTGGTGGTTTTAACTCTTATGCCAATTTAATAGTGAATATTAAAAATTAGAAAAATTAAATATATTTTAACATTTTAAAATTTTAAAATATATATTAAAGAGGATTTGGATATTGAATTTTCCAATTTACATATATTTCATTACATAGTGATCGCAAATTAAACGAAATATAGATATTTATTAATAAAAATAATTGAAATAAATAAATTGCATACTCTTTCTTTATATTATCCAAACTATATAAACTAATATGTTTGTTCCATGTTGGTGCACTTTTATGCCATGGTATTTGTTTTAAGGTGTGCAATATTTCAACGAGAAGGTAATTTGAATATTGTGGCAGAATTTCACCCATGGATGTGAAAGAGGATCGAACCTAGTGTTGGAAATATTAATCCCAACCACCGCAATAAACACCCTAATAGTAGCCATACTTGTCAGAAATATTTTTGCAGGTTGCGTCTCTGTTTGAAGATGGAAGCACTGAAGCCAGATCGGAAGTATCGCGTGAACCATTCCGTAGAACATCACAGAAGTTAAGGAATTTAATGAAGTTTAGTAAATACAGGAAAGCATTTATTGCACGACTATTGCCCATACTCCACAAACACCTACGCGATTACTGTCCACACTCAACAACAACAACGTATTAATTATTTTTCTCTGTCATGTATTAATGTCAAATTGTATGTTGAGATAAATATGAATGTAAAAGTCATTTTGTATGTGGGAGAGTCTGTGAGGTAGGGAGGAGAAAATCGTGGAGAAAATTTTGGTGGGCGCGTGAAAACAACAGTTACTGTGTTTTATTGTGTGTTACTCTGCAACCCTTGGTGAAGTGTAAATCACTGTAAACCTTTGTTTTTACTTTGTGAATGAGTGGCAGTCTCATATGAATGTATTTTCATGAATTAGAATTTAATCATAAGTTTTATTGTGTTGCTCCAAGCTTACTCTATTTTTTGTCGTGAGTGAATTCTATGTTTTTAAGCCTCTGCAATAGATGCGCGAAATCCTTGTATAGTTGTGCAAAAACCCTTGACGCAGCTGAAATCTCCACGAAATTACTTTCCTCTGCTTCTTCCCTCTGTGTCTTCACGTAAATCACCTTTTCTAACATGGCATCAAAGCGGGTTAAATTCTGTTAGTGTAAAAACAAGTGTTTTTACTAGTAGTTAAAATTGTTTTGAGGGCAGATTGTTTTTAGCATATTTACTAGCAGGTAGAAAGTTTTTACACTTAGAAATGGCAACATCAAGCACAAACTTGACTAATCCTCAAATACCTCAGTTTAATGGAAAAAATTATGATTATTGGGCTATTACAATGAAGGCCCTGTTTTCTTCTCAAGACATTTGGGATTTGGTGGAGAATGGTTTTCAAGAACCAGCAGATGCAGCAGCATACAATGTCCTGTCTCAAGCAGAAAGAGATTTGTTAAGAGACAACAGGAAGAAGGATGCAAAAGCCCTCTTCTACATTTTTCAAGCAGTTCATGAAAGTGTTTTCCCAAGGGTTGCAGCAGCAACGAAGTCCAAGCAAGCATGGGACACCCTCTAGACAACCTACCAAGGCATGGCAAAAGTGAAAACAACAAAGTTGCAAATGTTGAGAAGATACTTTGAAACACTTTGTATGAAAGAGTCTGAGAATGTAGACTTGTTTTTTTCACATGTAATTGGGTTGGTTACTCAAATCAGGTCTCATGGTGAGACACTTGAGGAAAGAAGAATAGTTGAGAAAGTTTTGAGAAGTTTGCCAGCAAGATTTGATGCCATTGTTGTGGCCATAAAAGAGACAAAGGATCTCTCATAGTTCTTAGTGGATGAGCTTAATGCATCACTGATTTCTCATGAACATAGACTGAATAGAGCAACAAGCTCCTCATTGGAGCATGACTTCAAGACACAAGTATCATTTGGTCAAGGTTGAGGCAGACGAATATCATATGCTAGAGGAAGAGGAAGAATCCCACAAAGAGGTGGAAGAAACAACCCTTCAAGCTCAAATGGAAGAGGCAACAATCAAAATCCAAGTCAAGGCCCAAGCCAAAATCAAGCACAAGGTTAGAGGTATGATAAATCTCAAGTTCAATGTCATTACTGTAAGAAGTATGGTCATTATGCAAATGAATGTAGAAAGAAGCAATATGACATTAGTAACAAACCAAGTGTAAATTTCACAAAAGAAAGTCAGAACCATGATAACATGTTTTTAGCTTGTAATGTAGCACAAGAAAAACAAAGTGATATATGGTATCTAGATTCAGGGTGTAGCAACCACATGTCAGGAAACATAGAAATATTTTCCAATCTAGATGAAAGTGTGAAATTTGAAGTGACATTAGGGACTGATAGCAAAGTCTCTATCATGGGAAAAGGAAGAGTTAATACCCTAACAAAGAAGGGGGAGAAGTACATCTTAGATGTTTACTTTGTCCCTGCTCTGAAGCCTAACCTCATAAGCATTGGACAACTCATGCAAAAGGGCTACAATGTCTTCTTAAAAAATGGTGTGTACATAATTTTGGATAGACCTCCAAGCAGACAATTGATTGCAAAGGTTCAAATGACAAACAATAGAATGTTTCCCCTAAAAATAAGAACAAATTTGCAGAAAGAAGGTGCACAAGCAAAACTCTCAATGAAATCACAAGAGAATGGAAGAAAAGATGCAGCTATCATACAAGTAAACTTTCAAGTAGAGGTCAAAGATGAAAATTGGTTATGGCATTTGAGATTTGGTCATCTCAACTTTGGAGGTTTGAATTTGCTGCATAGGAAAGGCATGGTGAAGGGACTACCACTCATAGAAAAACCGGACAACCTATGTGAAGGATGTATCTTGGGCAAGCAACATAGAGAGACATTTCCAGCAGGAAAGTCAGTAAGGGCAAAGGCACCTTTGGAGATTGTCCACTCAAATTTATGTGGACCAATGCAGACACCATCAATTGGTGGCAACCACTATTTATTGACCTTCATAGATGACTACACAAGGAAGACATGGGTCTATTTCTTAAAACAGAAAAGTGAAGTGTTTGAGCGCTTTCACCAATACAAAGCTCTTGTTGAGAAGCAAAGTGGACACTACATCAAAGTCCTCAGGACTGACAGAGGTGGCGAATACATCTCAAATGATTTCCTTTGTTTTTGTAGGGATCATGGAATTCACAAGCAATTTACAACAAGGTATACACCTCAGCAAAATGGTGTGGCAGAAAGGAAAAATAGGACCATTATGGAAATGGAAAGGAGTATGATGAAGGCAAAGCATTTGCCAAATGATTATTGGGTTGAAGTTGTCACTTGTGCAGCATATATCTTGAATAGATGTCCAACCAAAAGTGTCTAGAACATAGTTCTTAAAGAGGCATGGAGTGGAAGAAAGCATAGTGTCACTCACATGAGAGTTTTTGGATGTGTGGCATATGCACATGTCCCGGATGAGTTGAGGAAGAAGTTGGACAACAAGGGGGAGAAATTCATATTTGTTGGATATAGTGATGAATCCAAAGCATACAAGCTCTACAATCGATCAACCAAGAAGGTCATAATCAGCAGAGATGTGTAGTTTATAGAAGAGGAAGCATGGGGTGGAAGTTTAGAGAAGACATTTAATGTCAAAGAATGCATACCACGAGGACAGAGGAATTAACAACAACAAGTAATTCGTCAACAGTGACTCCCTCTACTCTTATCCAAGCGCAACAAAGCAGGCAACAAGCAACACGATAACAAATAATAGGACATTTTCACGTAGCCAAGCGAGTGCTTCTCCAAGCACGCTGCAAAGCGCAACACCAAGTGACATGTCAAGACCATCTTTAGCAAGCACAAAAAGACCAAAATTCAGAAATTTAAATGAAATTTATGAGAAAGATGAAATTCATACTAGCGCTGGTGTGAATTCCTTATTTGCCTTGTTTTTTCATGTAGATGACCCAAGCCATTTTGAGGATGCAATCAAAGAAGAAAAATGCGTTGCGGCAATGGAGGAATAAATAGAAGAAATAGAAAGGAATGACACATGGGAGTTAGTGAACCTTTTGAAAGGAAAACATGTCATTGGAGTGAAGTGGGTCTATAAGACCAAAAGCAATATTGAGGGAAAGATTGAAAAGAACAATGTAAGGCTCGTTGTTAAAGGATACAAGCAGCGACATGGAAGAGATTACGCGGAGACGTTCGCGCCGTCGCGAGGATGGAGACAGTGCGCATAGTTGTGGCGATTTCCGTGCAACATAAATGGAAAGTGTATCAAATGGACATAAAATCAACGTTCTTGAACGGAGTGTTGAAAGAGGAAGTGTATGTTGTGCAACCACCTGAATATGAGGTTGAAGACCAAGAAGACAAAGTGTATAGGTTAAGGAAAGTTCTTTATGGGTTGAAGAAAGCACCACATGCATGGTATAGCAGGATAGATGCCTACTTATTGGACAATGGTTTCAACAAATGTGATGGTGAACTCACTATCCACATCAAAGAAAACGATGATAAGATTCTCATTGTTGTCTTATATGTAGCTAATTTAATTTTTACAAGCAATGATGATTTCCTCATTGCTAATTTCAAACAAGTCATGAAGAATGAATTTGAAATAACTGACTTGAAGTTGTTAAGATATTTTTTGGGCATAGAAAGTGCAATGATCGCCATCACTTCCATTACCTTAACTTAACATGTATGATCGTCGTCACTGCCATCACCTTACAACGAGGCTATGACTCTTCCAGTTCCACAACGCATCTATCACCATTTAACAAATTTTAACAAATTGAAAAAATATTGCAAATTTTAACAAAGTTGGTTATAAAAAATTTGAGCATAAATATTTTTTTTTGTAGGAACAGTTCATACTCCCCACCGCCACAGTCATCGCTCTCGAACTCAAACGAAACATATTTTGTTGGGTTCAATCACGGCCGTCCAAATATTAAAAATATTTGCTAATAAATAAAGTCAATGTTGATATATCCAGGTGGAGGCGGGGTCGATATAGACACCCCTATCAATGAACAAAAAATTGTTTTCTAATGAAAAATAAATTGAATTCAGTTACAAGTTTAGAATATCAACGTTGATATATCTAGGTGGAGGCTAGGTCGATATAGACACAGCTATCGAGGAACAGAAAATTGTTTTCTAATGAAAAATAAGTTGAATTCAGTTACAAGTTTAGAGTACCTTGAATTTTACACGATTCAAGTTACATGTATACTTAATAAGAATTTTAGATTAATGAAAATTTTAAGTTGTTAAATTTTTTAAATCATCTTTAATAAAGAAAACAAAAATAGTTTTTTTTTTTTTTATATTTTTTAATTTTTTTATAAATTATAGTATTATTATTTTTTATATGTGATATTTTTTATTACTTCTGTATTTTTTATATGTGATATGTGTTGTTATTATATTTATTTGTAATTACATTTTAATTGCATAATGAAAATGGAAATATTAAAATTAATATTTCTTTTAATAAAAACAATTAACTAGAATCAATCCTATACTAAGTTAATAAAAAATTGATTTATTAAATCATCTCTAACAAAATTAACATATTCTTAAAAATAATATCCTTTTGTAGGTGTGGAATATGCTTATTGCCATCATTGTAGGTGTGGAATATGCTTATTGCAATCATTGTATCGATTTCTAATTACATAATGAACATGATACTAATTAATGAAAATAAAAGTTGTTATTTTTTCAATAGTGTATTAATGAATTAATATTATTAGTAAAGTAAAATTGAAAGTATCATAAATAAAATAGAGTAAGTGTATTTGGATATTTGTATTTTAATCTCGTATATTGTGTTTAATTAAAAAAATTTAGTAATTGAGTTTCTTTTAGTATGCTTAATTACTAAAAGTCTATTTTTGTTGGTTATTGTTACATTGTCAGAGTTATAGGCAAGGATTTTAGAAGAGTAGCATTGTTTTGACCACATCTAATATCAATTTAAGGTGGGCATAAGTTAATAATTGTCTTTTTTATGATGTCAATGGCAATATTTTAGTGGCAATGCAAGGCTAGACCAAATTGGCTCTTTTGGAGGAGGTTCACCTTTCGGAACCTGATATATTGGAGAAGGAATTCAGGGTGACAAGAATAGCTGAAAGCAAAATTATCGAAAATAGGAAGTCTACCACTCACAACTATAAATATGGAAGTGTTGATATCCTTAGCCTTCCATAGCCTACAAGGTTGACATCACAAAAATTGGAGGAAAAAATAACAAAATGGATTTTTTATAGTTGTGATAGAAAATACACTAAAGGTCAAAAGTTTGCTGACAAGAAATTATTTTACATAGATTGTGAAGAGGAGGAAGAAAAGGAACAAGAAACATTAAAAGAGGATGATATACACCAGGAATCAACCCCAGAGAAAGAAAAAATAAATCCAACCATATCTTGTAATGCATTGGAAGGAATTACCACTCCTCAAAATCTCAAGATAGACGGATATATAAAGAAGAAAAAGGTAATAGTGATGATAAACTAACCATGGGGGAATATGTATTGAGTATTCCAATGCTTTCCATTCTAATGGGTGGTGTTGGTGTTGTACTAGGAGTCCAATGGTTATAATTCTTGGGGACGATAGCTTTTAATTTTCAAGAATTTTTCTCCAATTTTTTTTGGAAAGGAAAGTAAGTTGAATTAAGGGGTATCAACTCTAATGGCATGACAAATCTTCTAAAGAAATAACAATGGGGGATAATTACACAATTATGCTCACTAGAGGTTCAAACATCGAAATCATATATTTCTTCATATCTCTAGAAGGTCTTTGACAATCATTCCAAGGTATTTGATACTTCCAAAGGCCTCCCACCTATTTTTTTATCATGATCATGCTATTCATTTAATTCCAGGAAGTGTTCCTCCAAAAATTAGGCCTTGTAGATATCCCTATGCCAAAAAGAGTGAAATTGAATGTATGGTTTAACAATTGCTCGTGGTCAGTATAATTCAACCTAGTCAAAGTTGTTTCTCTGCTCTAGTGGTATTGGTGCACAAGAAGGATGGTTCATGAAGCATGTGTCTGGATTACAGGGAGCTCATAAATCTCACTATTAAAGATAAATTTCCCATTCCTGTCATTGATGAATTTTTGTATCAATTACATGGAGAAATTTATATCACCAAGTTGGATCTTCATTCAGGATATCATTAAATTAGAATGAAGAATGATGACATTTCGAAAACAACATTCAGAACTCATGAGGGTCATTATGAATTTTTGGTCATGCCTTTTGGCCTTACTAATGCACCTTCCACATTTCAAGGTTTAATGAATTCCATTTTCAAAATATTCCTCAGAAATTTTGTGTTAGTACTTTTTGATGATATACTAATCTATAGTAAGTCTTGGAAGGATCATGTTCAACATGTTGACAAGGTTCTCAAACTATTGGAGGAGAAACAGTTATATGAAAAAACCTCCAAATGTTTCTTTGGAGTATAGGAGGTGGAATATTTGGGTCATATTGTATCTCATGAGGGCGTTAAGGTAGACCCTAACAAAATTAAAGCCATTAAGGAATGGAAAATCCCCACAGCCATAAATAATCTTTGATGATTTCTCGGGTTGACAAGGTATTATCACAAGTTTTTTAAGAATTATGGGAGAATAGAAGCACCTCTATCAACATTATTGAAGAAAGATCCATTTTATTGGACTCCATAAGTAACTAAGGCCTTTGAACATCTTAAAGAGGAAATGTGCCAAGCACTGGCCTTAGCTATGTCAGGCTTCATAAAAACCTTTATTGTGGAAGGTGATGCCTCAAGAAATGGAATTGGTGTTGTTTTAATGCAATAAGGAAGACCCATTTCTTTTGAAGGTCATCCAATCAAAGGAAATTATTTACACAAACCAATTTATGAGAAGGAAATGTTCACAATACTACATGCACTAAAGAAATGACAACCTTTCCTAATGGGAAGACACTTCAAGGTAAAAACAGATCATGATAGTCTTAAATATTGTTTGGAACAAATATTATCTTTAGAAGAGCAACAAAAATGGGTCACAAATATGTTAGGTTATGAATTTTAAATCATCTACAAAAAAGTGAAGAAAAATGTTGTTTCATATGCACTCTCAAGAAAGAATGAGGATGTAGAAACATTTATTTGTCACATTTCTATTATCCAACTAGATTGGATAATTGAAGCAAGGGATGAATGGATGAATTATGAAGAGGTGTGGACACTCATTCAAAAGTTGCATCACGATCCGAGTACATATGATACATTTAGCTGGAAAAATGATTCATTATGGTACAAAGATCGCTTATATCTTTGTTATAATTCCCAACTCAAACAAAAAATTCTCTTGGAATTACAAACATCCCCCTTAGGAGGGCACTCAGGATTTTTAAAAACTTACCACAGTGTCAGGAAGAAAATTTTTTGGGATGGCCTTAAATCTGATATTCAGAAGTTTGTGGCATAATGTTTGGTTTGCCAACAAAATAAAGTTGAGACAATTAAGACCCCAGGTCTGTTGTAACCTTTAGCCATTCCAAGTTAGTGTTGGGAGGAGGTCTCAATGGATTTTATCGTAGGTTTACCCAAGTATGAAGGAAAAAGTGTCATCATGGTGGTAGTTGATATATTTACCTAGTATGCACACTTTTTTGCATTATCTCATCCTTTTAAAGCCAGTAAATTTGCTACTGCATTAAAGGAAACACTTCAAAAGCTAAACGGAAGCCCAAAGATTATTATAACTGACAAAGATCCCATTTTCACTAGAATTTTTTGGACCAAATTATTTTCTTGTCTTGGTACTCAATTAGCTAAAATCTCATCTTATCATCCTCAATTGGACGGGAAAACTGAGATAGTGAACAAATGTTTGGAAATATATCTTCGTTTCTTTTTATCTGATAAAAAAACACAATGGGTCAAGTGGTTACCTATAGCTAAATGGTGATGTAACACTTCCTTCCATTCTGCAACAAAAATGATCTCATTTATGGCACTTTATGTATATCATCAACCATCCATCACATCATATTTAAAATAAAAATTTAAAGTTAAAGTAGTGGAAGACCACATCGAGCATCAACAACAAGTTCTCCAACTCTTAAAGGATAACCTCACTTTGGTGCACAATCGAATGAAATAAAAAGCATATCAACTTCAAAGTGAAAGAAATTTTGATGTAGGTGACTGGGCATTTTTACGGCTACAACCATACAAACAAAGGTCCCTCAAGCAAGCGAAGAAGGATAATAAATTATAACCCAAGTACTATGGTCCTTACAAGTTGTTGCAAAATATTAGCACTATGGCATGCAAATTGGAGCTTTCTACATCTTCCGGAGTACACCCAGTTTTCCATGTTTCATGTTTAAAGAAGGTTATCAGTGAAAAGCTCTCAGTTGAAACAGTGTTTCCAGAACTTAACTCAGAAGGAAAAATCATATTTGAATTGGAAGCGATCACGGAAACAAGAAACTGACAACTACAAAATTAATTAATTCCAGAGTATCTCTTTAAGTGGAAGAACTTACCCACTAAAGATTCCATATGGGAGGATGGGAATTTTATACAAAGGCATCCTGAACTACTCAAGCGTTGAGGACGACACGATTTTGAAGGAGAGGTGCATGTTAGGTCCCTATAATACTAGTGCATCCCGCTTATTGTTATTGTTAGTGTAGCCCTCTATTGTTATTGTTGTGCCCATGTATCCCCTATATTGTTATTGTTGTGACCCATAGAAGCCAAAATTGTTATTGTTGTGCCCTTACATTATTATTTATGTGTACATTCTGATTGTATTGTGACCCCTTATGATCATATATATATACCAAGGACGTCTTATTGTTTTTATCATACAAGAATTGTTCGTTTATGTTATTTAAAGGAGGTTTCCCCCCTCGAACAAGCTATTTCTCAAGTTGTTGATCTATATTTTCTTTTGCTTTGTTAGTTGGTTGCATAACAACAATCCTAGGAAAGAGGACTTAGTGAACCACTCATGAACTATTTGATTGGGAAACTTCATTAGAAATAAGATTCATTACTTCCTCCACTAATTGATATGATTTGAGATGTGGCTTCAAATATCTTTATGGAATTTTGTTAATATATTAGTTCCCATCTCATATGTAATACTAGCTTGATAATATTTAATAATTTCCTATGATAAAGCTAAAAGGTTATTGTAAGCAACATTCTCAAGGTATATGTGCCATTTGGTAGTGTTGTTGGTGAGAATCCACTAGAAAATACACAAATGAATGCTATCATACATGAATGATTTGGATGAATACCATGGACGATATCTCATTATATGAGATATTGGATCTTCTCTAGGTTTACCATGAAATTTGAGGATATTAATGGGTAATTCCATTGACATACTTGGCCATTTGAGGTCATAACTAGGAAAGGATTTAAAACCATAAGAGAATATGAAAAATTCACTAGAATGCTACTTCTTATTTTAAAATTAAAGTTTTATAATAAAAAATTACACTCCTTCCTGAAATAAGCTCTCTACGAGGGTCAAAAGAATAATTTACACACTTAAATTTCACAATAAAATCAAGTGCTTGAAGCACAATAAAAAAATATTATTACATAAATCTAAAATAAAATGCTTTAATCTTGAAGGGATTTGGATTACACTCTCATGGACTAGAAAGTAATGATAAAGGTACAAAATAGTAAAATGACCACAAGTGGAATGAATCCTCTCTCACCTCTTTGATTATGATTTTCTCCCTTTATAAGCTTTCCTTTATCTTTGCAACTACTTCACAGTTAAGTTTTTGCTCTTTTCTTTAACTAAATAAAGATCCATTTTTATAAATATGGAGTTAGGAATTCATTCTCCAAGTTGGATATTGCTTTACATATTCCATATTTCCATTTTTTAAAATCATTTTTTAAAATTATTTTGTGATGGGGCTGATATCTATAATTTAAACCGAAAATACCACTTGCAATGTGTTCTTCATTTTTCTATATTTCTTAAAATCTCTCATTTTCTAAAAATGGACATCGATAAATCAAGTTATGGTCTCTATAAGTTCATGACTCATCCACAGTTCAATTGCAAGAAGTGACCCAACAATTGTTGATTTAATTCACATCAAGCTTGGCATTTTAATTTAGAAATACAATTTACTTATACCACATGCATTATGGGAGGGAATTTATAATGCTTTATAAATAAATGAACTCTTTATATTATTTTTATATGAAGCAGAAAGAGACATGTACCCTTGAATAACTTACGCATAATGGAGTTTTTTGTTACTATCTCATTGCTCAGTAATCGTGCTAAGTTATTGCCCAATCACCTATGTCCAATTAATATCTACCAAGTGTCACCCCTATGGTATGTCTATTTAGCTTCCATATGTCATGAGGAGATATGCCAAAAGAACTTAGGATAAAAATAAAAAGATAAATATTAACACTGTGAAGGGATGTGCAAGAAATAATGATGAAAGGAAGTAATGGAGATATGTGCGGGGATATAGCGGTATCTTTGGCATATGACCTTTATTTTTTATTCTATAAAATATTCAATGAAGTTGACTCATAGGGATTGTTATAGGTCATTTTTTGCATCCAATAGAATGGCCTGAAATTTAGATCAATCAACATCCTTGACACCTTGTCATTATCCATTTACAAAGCTTCATGCATTGATTCTCCAAAAAGTCCAATTGTTCTGGGTTTATTAGCTCAAAATTTTATTTTTGGCCCCACCACACCCTGAGTCCACTTGTGATGGCCACATGTTGCTATGCTTTGTAGGTGCGATGGTGCTAGAATTTCGGGAAAAACAAAAAATATTTAGGATACTTGTTCTTTTAGAAGCTTCTAAGGGGTTTTAGCCATTTACTATTGATTGAGATCCGAATTTGTATCTTATCCTATTCTAGAGGTCTTATCTCTTACCCCTAGAGCTTATCCTCCTTCATATGTGGATCTCAAGCCCAGATTGGTAAATCCTAAACTACCACTTTTACCCTATAAATTCACTGCCTCCCATAGAGTATGGGTTGAATTTTGGAGACTCTTAGCTATGACTTGATGTTGCTTCCTTTTCACCTAAGGATCCATTACCATCCTTGAGTTGTGAATGAAGGTTTTCCTCGTGACTAAGGAAGGAAAATTTTGGTGGGAGATTCTACATTGTCAAGAATTGCAAAAATGGTTGTAATCTTCTCATACATTTCATTAATACAAGAAGATTTATTTTTCTATGCTTTGTGTCTACTTGATGCATATGTATTTCAGTGCCCACTTGACTCATTGAATAAAGATATTAGTTTATGCTATGGATGTCTTGTAGTTATCTTGTTTTTTGTGCTTGTATTGTAAGTTCTATTTATTGTAGTTGGAGATGGATCTGAAGTCTACAAGCCAAGAGAAGAGGAAGACTAGCATTGGAATCCAGGTAGGCACTTCCTCCATTTATTAAATTCTCTAAGGGAAAAATTATCCTTTTTGGTTTCTATTGTTTCTAGGCCAGTCACTAGATCTAGGGGATTCACTTATGTCTGTAGAAGATAATTTTCCATAAAATAAATTGGCAACTCCGCTGGGGAACGGGATGTTCATTTAGTGGTTTCCTTAGTTTATCCATTTTATACCTTTCAATCCGACTTAAATTGACTTGTTTATAGAGTAATTCATCTTTGAAAACATTAGTCTGGGCTTGGTAGGGTTTATATTTCACTTTTTGAACAAAAGTGATCCAGGTGGATCTCAAAGTACAAGTGGTCTTAAAAATAGCTAAAAAATAAAAGTGGTTAGATAGCAGAAAACCAGACCCAGATCTAAGTTCTCTTCGTCCTGATTCTAATGGTGCAAATGGCATTCAAATCCGAGCTCGTATGAGGAAGTTAAAGCAAGTCAAAGTTCAGGTCAAAGATGGACAAGTGGCAGGCTTAAGGAGGCATCAATTTGGACAGAATCGACACCCGGAATCCAACCATTGGATGGGTGAATTTGTGGGTTGGTTAGTTTGCCCAATAACCCCTAAATCAGAAAAATCAAATAAATTGTTGTATAAAAACAAAATAATATTAAAAAAGGGGGGTGGCAGACTACCACCTCCCACCACCTCCGCATGGATCCACATCACATATTTGGTTGGGGAGCATACCACCCTCGGGGGAACCGCCACCATATATAACTCCGATCCAAATTGGAAGGAAGCATGCAAGTGATCACAACGATGGAAACAATGTAACAATGGAACATTCACCGCATCCAACACCAACTCTATGCTGCATTTAATAAACCATTTTCCACTTTAATAAAGGTGGACAACCATTTTTGGAGTTGGAGGGATTTGAAACCTCAACCTCTGCCCTCCTAGTCTCCTCTGCCACCAGTGATCCATGGGCTCCGACGTTGGTAGCTCCACCCAGTAAACATTACTTGAACCTTCACATTTCATTTGCACAATTACAGGGGAGCGAGAGTGGACTAGAGCGATTTTGTTATCTAGGTGGTGAAACCCTATGCCTGACAAGAGGCTCGAACCTTGCCCCAGGGAATCTTGGGGGTATCAGAAAGATTATGAGAGGTGTAGAAAGGAAGATTGTCAGAATTGGATGTGTGGATAGTAGATTTTGCACGATTTTTCACCAGGAACTCAGTGGTGTTGTCAGTTTCAGCAACCAATCTCTCCATTTTTCGACCATCTTCTAGCTTGGAGGTATAAGGGTGTTTATGTAATTTTTTCTTGTACTTATTCTCTTTGATGCCACTTAATAAGAGAAGGCTTCCCCATTGTTGAGTAGGGCCTGGAGACGTAGCCTACATTGGGTGAACTCTATAATCAAATTCTTGTGTTGTGATCTCATGCTTGTTATGTTCTTTTCTTTTCATTTTATGTGCTTTTAGTTTTCCTGGTTAACATGCTTTGGGATATGTATTTCTTTATGAATATTTAAGCAAAATATCTTGGATCAAGTTTGGTATCAAAGTAGGGATTTATCAATGTGAATTTCATGAGTATATGCTAATGTGGAATAAGCTCTAAAGAGGCAAAGGAAAACTTAAGTCCTTTGATCCCGAAGCGAGGTGTGAACCATGAAGAAGAAACATGGCAGATGAGGAAGCTCGTTGGGTAGAAGAGCGGAATTACCGCAAGGCATTCTACAACATGGCAGAGAAAGTTGACAAGATGTTTTCATAGTATGAGAAGGAAATCAAGCACGAGAAGAAAGATGCAGATGACCATGGATTAGTAAATCATGGAGGTGGTGGAGAAGAGCCTCCTCCCTCTCCATCTTCTAGTGACAGTTCTTCTTCTTCTTCTTCTCATCACTCTAATAGACATCATAGACATACATCTAAGAAACCATTTTTAAAGCTAGATGTAAAGTTTGATTTTTCGATGTACAATGGAGAATTTGATGCATAAAAAATTAACATTTAGATTAGATAGATTGAGGTTTATTGTCTATTTACAAAATCAAGGAAGATGAGGCAAAGATCCAGTTAGCATCTCTTTGGCTGAGTGGCACCACTCTCATTTGGTGGAAGAGCAAGTTGCAGAAAGGCAACAAAAATTTGGGTAACCTTCTTTCTTCTTGGTCCAATTTTGTTTCTGCATTGTTGGGCGCGGGATCCCCCAAGGCCAGTTTCGGGGCTAAAAGCCCATATTTTGGTCCAATTTTGTAATCCAAGTGTAAAGACTCCGCATTTGTGGTTGCAAAGCACGTAGGTGTTAAAGAGTCATAGGGTTGTCCGCCCTTATTTTGGTAATGTAATGTTGGCTGTAAAAGATCTACCCATGGTCCGCGAACCATGGGATTTTATAAATAGAGCTAATCTCTAAGTAGTTAGGGGGATCAATCAATAATTAATGAAGATATGATGTATGAGAGATAGCTCTGAAGTAGAATTCTAAGTATTGGGTCGTAGCGTAGGTAGAGGCTCTGCAGCTGAGTGCACAGAGGCCTAGAAGTTTGCAATTGAGTGCATGAAACCCTGCAGTTGAGTGCGCAGGGCGGGTCGAGTCTGTAATCATCCAGAAGGGTCGAGTTTGTAATCATCCAGAATTATCAATAAAGAGAAGTATTCCATAATTTTTGCATCTTTATTTCCTGTTTATGCATCTGTTATATTAGGTATGAATTTCACTTATAATGCTTATAGGATGTGCGAATTTATGTAAATATATTGGTTAAGTAAACACAAGTAAGAACATTTGCTTACTCAAAGCTTACTAAGATCGGTGAATAATATAAGTAAGACACTTAGCCCAATGTAGGAGATATCGCAGTTCACTGCCCTAGCAACGCAAAAGTCCCTGAGCCGCAGGTTAAGGCTTCATGAAAGCCAATTGTACCCTATCGCGAAGGTATTGAAGGGTGGAACAGAGGGATAAGCAACCTGTGCGAAGGCAGGTATAGCCGGAATAAACCGACATCACAACCATCTCAAGGGTGTAGAAACGTGGTTCCATGATCCCCTCATACTGTTTCAGGTGATACTTCAGTATGTGCTCTGCGGGCTGATGCCAAAAGGGCCAGTAGTGCATGTATTTTTTTGGCTAACTAACGCTGAACCTGGGTCAGGCCCCCTCAAGCCAACAAATGGTTCCGTTGCCGGGACCAGAATCTGCATAAGAGATGTGTGATGTCGTATCACTGGAATCCAACTAAGAAAGAAATCGAAGGCTGGTTGGACAGAAGGATCCACGAGTTCACGACACAAGAGAACATAAACGTGTGACTGTTAAAATAACAGTGGTTGGACAGGTACCTGTATATGGAGATCCATGAAATATTTTTCGTCTCCTTTCCTACTGAGCTATACGAGTGGATCGTGAAGCTAGCAGATAGCCAAGGAAGGTGGAAACTTGACAGTCCTATTGTGTGGACCCCAGAGCTAGTGCGAAGGTTGGAAGCATCGGAGGATAAGATCGCCTGTGCTATCGACCATTGGCTCGATTGCGTCATAGGAGGATTTTTGACTGAATTCGCAGTCGACACCTTAGTCAGTTATAGCGAGGTGGAGTGATGCTTTTTCAAAGGACCGTGAGGTAAGTACGTAAAATCTTTGAATACTTGGATTAAAATATTGCTGTGTGAAAAACGGGTTATGCAGCTACCTTGATGTTTGGGACTATGCAAAATGGAAAATTTTACAGAAACAAAGGAAATAAGGGTCCAGAGCATAGCCCCTTGATTTCACCTTTGCAAATGGACGAAGAAGGGATCGCGAATGTCTCTCCGCAAAGTGTTATTTAGTTGATAAGACAAGGATTCCTGTGAATAACACCTCCGCCCACACCACCTCTGACTTCACCGCCATCGCCTCCAACTTCACCCGTACCACCTCCACCGCGATTCAGTATGGTGAATACAGTGAAGTTTCCATTGTTCAAATGCTCGGGAAATGAGGATCTGGACCAATTCTGGTTCATTGTGAGGGATGTATGGGAAGATCAAGGTGTTATAGATGATCATATAAAGAAAGAAACACTGGTTAGCACCCTGCAAGATCACGCGCTATCCTGGTATATTAAGTACTCCAACGATAACCTGAATGCTATAGTGGACATCCAAGCAGCACTAAATAGGGAATTTAGCAGGCCTAAATATGAAGTGCGGTCGATTGTGGGATTAAAAGAGATCGCGACGCAACCAAGTGAGATGCCTTGGGAACTAGATCAGAGGCTGAAATGTACAATCCGCGAAGCGAACATGAATTTGATAGATGGAAAGCATCACGAGTGGTTTGTGGCTTCGCTACTACCACACTTAAGGAGTGTGTTGTCGCAGCAAAAGATAACAACTTAGGCAGAGGCCTTAGAGATTGCCATGAGACTACATGAGACTCCGATGCAAGATCATAATCTAGGAGTCCAGTAGATCCATGTGCAGGTGAAGAATCTGTGCCTAGAGATGCAAAGTCTGAAGCAGGATAGGACGATTCAGCGAGAGGTACGTGAAGATGTATGGTGTTTGAAATTCAAGAGTTAGGGTCATGACAAAGACCACTGCCCGGTCTTTATGAATTACCTTGCAGGAGGAGGACCAATGCCTTTAAGGCCAGAATATCAAGAAGTACCTAGCATGGCACCTGCTTTATGGTGTGCTATTTGTCAGGTAGCCGGAAAACATGCCACAGATAACTACCACTTGTTACAGAAGTATGTACAAGCACAACAACAGTTGTTCTGCAACTTTTGTAGGTCGGTAGGACATGATGAGCGTACTTATAGGAGCTAGAATTGATGATGGATAGAACTCACGTCTACAAGGTTCAGGCTGAAACACGGCCCCTTGACCAGAATGAAGGGATGGCGTGGATAGGATTTCAGGGGTGCGGACGAGGCCAAGGTGGAGGAGGACCTAGTAGAGGTCGAGGACAGTTGATTTGCTACAATTGTCGAGGACCAGGACGCTATCCTCGCGATTGCACTAATCCAATGTGTCTGTCGTGCAAGTATTGCACGCTGTTTGATCATGAAACAGAAGATTGTCCTGCGCTAATATCTAGGATACATGACAAAGGAGTGCTACCACCTCCCCTGACTTAGAACCTGCAGTTGATGAGGTCTGAGCTGCGCGAGGAAGATCTAAACGTAAATATAGTGCTCAAGAGTGGAATCACGACAAGAGATGACAAGGTGAAACAACCGGAAGACAGTACATGGGTTTCCAAAAACCCGACGAAAGAGGCTGAGTTTGATTTGGAGCGCGCTCGGGAAGCCTTTGTGGATGCTAAGAAGTGCTTCGCTGAGGCCTCCACTTTAGGAAGCATATATAAGCTCGAGCTGGAGATGGACCCCTATATGTTCACAACTTTCTTGGAAACTTGTATGAAGTTACTGTGTGACAGTAAGGCTCTAATGTTGAGAATGCAACAAGATGATGGAGCTTAGTGGAAAGGAGTCGCCTTCACTAAGTGGGCTGTTACACTAAAAAATGTCACCTTGACTACTTACAGTTAGTATGGCTCAAATCAACAGTCATGCTACCCTCTTAGGCAAGTCTCATGCCTCTGTTATCCATCTCAAACTCAAAGAAGAGAGAAAGTCTTGTAAGAATCATGTTTATCTCTGGGATCGCAGGTTCTCTCTAGTCTTACCTGCGGGGACGCGGACCTTGTTCACAAAATCTGCGTCCATGGACGCTCTGTATGTTAAGGGACAGGTGCGTCCCTCTGTAAAAGGCAAAATGCGCGAGTTTTATCTTGAAAAAGTTACTTGTGGTTACTTCTAGAACATTCTAGAGGTCGGTTTGATGAAATGGATGCGCCTCCAGTTGGTTCATGTATCTCTATTAAAGGGGAACTTATCCCATCAATAAGGGAGCTATCCCACCCATAGAGGGGGATGATCCCATTGATAGTGGACCTGAATAACCTCTTTACAGCACTATAAATAAAGGCATTGAGCCAAAAGGAGGGGAGGTTGGAGCTATACATTTTCTTTGGGTAAATGCTGCAGGATTTAGGTCTTCCATTAGAGCCTTTGTGAGGAGAGATTGTCTTCACTTGATTCTACTTGGGAGAGGGTGAGCTTTGTCAAAGTAGAGGAAAACCCTTGATGGACCCTGGGAGGAACTTGCACAACACCAAGGCCAGGTTGTAAGAGTTTCTTTGTTTCGTTATTAATACAAACTGGTTTATTTTTCTCAATAGCTTGTGTTAATGAGTTATTTCATGTGTTCCTTGGTCTGCATGTTGAATATATTTTTTATTATATGAAATGCAAGTGCTTGGTAATTGTTTGATTGTTTGTGGTTGCAGGAATTGACTTGAAGGAGGAGCTCATCCGGATCGTCAAGAACGGACTTCAACAACAGCGTTTTGGAATAAGGTAAGCCTAAACACTTGTAGTTTTCATGTTGTAAAAGGTGTATTTAGAGAAAGATCACTCCATTTTGTCTTGTTTGTCATTAGAATGTCTTAGACTTCTAGGAAGGTCAGTCGTGTCCGCACCCTTGACAGATTCCGTGTGACAAATTGGCGACTCCGCTGGGGAATCCATTAATGAGAGAGTCTTTTCCTTTATATGAACTTTGCTTTGAGAAAATCATTTTTATTTTCTGGTTTTTGACTGTGAGAATTAGTATTTGGGTGGCTTAGCTGTAGATTTAGTTGGCTTTAGTTTTTCTTCCTTTTTCCAGAAGGACGCAGTCTCTGTGTGCTGCACAGTGCGTCCTTGGACGCGCTGTTGTCGACTGCACAGTGCGGGGCCGCACCTGTGACAACGGGTGGCCTGCGTCTTCCTGTAAAAGTTAAGAAAATTCCATTTTTGCTTTAAATTACTTTTAGATTTTGTTTTTTCTTAGTGTTTTCTGCCCAGATCCTTTAGTACCCTGTCAAGAATTCTCACCTGAACTAGTTTTGTGCGCTTTGAGTGTTTTAGTGGTTTTCAACGAAGTTTAGACCTAGGGTTTGATTTTTGGAAAGGCTTTGTAGTAACTTTGAGCTTAGAAAGTTGTCCAGCCTTAGATATCTCTGGTTAGTCAACCTTCTTAGAAGTTGAGCCTGTCGTAAAGTCTCCTTGTGTGAGCAACTTGCCATTTGAGTTGTTTTGGGTCAAATTTCGCATTGCTTGTTTTTAAAGTATTGATTTCCATTTTCAAAAAGGACAAAAAGATTAGAATTTTGTTTTGACTAGTTTTTGGTTCTGCAATAAGCTAGTCCTTGATTTGATTGTGATCAAGTAAAACACCTTAGAAATAATCATTGTTAGTTTTGGCCTCGTTAAGATTGCTTAGAGTAAATTTGCTTTTAGTTTGCTTATGAGTGCATTTTCATAGATTTTAAGAGTTGTTAAGATTGATTTTGTAGTTACATTAGATTTACTTGCTTTATTAAAAGAAAAATACAAAAACATCTTCTTAAAAAGTCTTGTTTCAAGTAGCTTTTTGTTTTCAAAAGAAGAAAAGAGTTTTTTCGTGCATGTAAAGAGAAGTTATGTTTTTATGCTTGGAAAAGACAAACGAATTGTTTCTTTGATTGTCTTCAATTAAGAAGTTGCTTTTATAAAGATTGCATTCTCTCAACTTTTTTAGTTAAGCAATTCATCGAAAAAGTAAAGTAGTGGATAAATCATTTTAGGTGCATTTTGTAGTGGTTTCGAGTCGAGTCAACACACCACTAGTTTCACTTCCATCACCTTTTGACTTAAGAAACAACCTTAAAAGTAACGCTTAAATTAAAATCAATCTAGTAATCTTTATTTTTCTAGGGCTCTGAAGCACCAACATAGCTTAGGCTAGGGTCTTGGAGTAGGTGAGTACTTAACTCTCCAAGACTACAAAACCAAACAGATAGTCTATCTTGAGTAGAACAAATCCAATTGTTTCAGTTACATTCTGGGAAAGCTCCTCTTAAAGGAGAAACACGAGCTCGTGTCCGAACCAGTGAGGGGATCATTCCTCCCTCGTTGGGAACGACGCCAGGCAGTACGTATTACAAACGGTAAACCTCGGATTAACCATTGTCGAGGAGCCAGGGGTCACTTATCGGTAAACCTTGGATTGTTGTCAAGGAGCCGGTAAGGGGATTGGAGCTTGCTACTCTGCCCTTGCGTGCTGTCGGAGTTTAGACTGTTCCCCCAGGTGTAATTGTTGTGATTGGTAACCTTAGTGGCCATAATATCTAGGATTCTACCCAAGGTGACGGTGGAGGGAAGGTCCCACTGTACCTGGAGCAGACGTCGGTTATACTCACTTGGATTTTCTGGGGGGTTCGCTTCACTTCGAGACGGTTAAAGTGGAGGAACTTGGTCCAGTCTATTCATTAAGCAGGTTGCCGGGGTAACTGTTCCACCCACTATTTCTGTACTGAATCCTGCGAGGTTGGGCCTAATCACCAACTAGCGCTTTTGGTCCGGAAGACTACTGTTTGTGTGTGGTTTGACGCTCTAGATTATTTAGGCGTGTGCTTCAAATTTGATTGGTTCTTTAGAAGACTTTAGGTGGTTTGATTTGAAATTTTTTACTTTGATTTCGTGTGTTGTAGTTAAAATCTTTAATTGTGGCGGAATTACCGAGACAGTCCCGTAGACTTCGGGGCAAGTCTCCTGAGATTGTTACCGGAATAGATTTGTTAAGAAAACTCCGTAAATCGCGGGGTGAATCTCCTGAAGACATTCCGGGTCATTTAGAAGGGTTAAAGGTCCTTGTAACTCCTCCTAGTGGCAGTAGAGTAGGATCACCTGAAGAAGGAGAATCTTCCTTGGTAGTCCATCCAGATTACCAAAGTTTAGAAACAGGTTACAATCCCGAAGCTGTTACAGTTTCCGAGCTTGCTGGTAGTTTTTCATCTGCCAGTGAAACAGGCGAAGAACCTGAAATTTCCGAACCTGTTACTCCAACTCCTAGTGTTCCTGATTCACCAAGAATAGAAAGAATTATCACCGAAAATCTTCCTGTTGGATTAATTGCTATAGAAGAACTTGTTCCAGAGGAAGAAATAGGCGTTTCTGATTCTGAAGATCTAATTACCCTTGATCTAAGGGAGCGTGAATCCATCTTTTACAGTCCTCCTAGAAGTGAATCTTGGTACCTTGCATTAACCAATTTTTTAGACAACTCAGTAGGTTTTTCTACACCTCGTACTCCGGTTCCACCTAGAGGAATTCATTCTCCTGTAAATATGTCTGGTCAGTCATCTGTGTTTTCACAAAGTCCTGAATCATTTTTACATGGCGGTCCTTCTGTTCCTACTGGGTATCAATCACTTTCTGGTACCTTTGCGGGAGCATCTCCTCAACCTGTTGATCATGGGTTATTAGTTGGAAACAGTGGTAATGTACCATTGAGTATAGGTGAAGTTTATATGATGTCAGGTTCAACTCCCATTAACCAACCTCAAGGTGGCCAATTACCGCCTGGGGGGCAACCTTCGTTAATGCCTGGGGGGCAACCTCAAGGTACTTCATTCGTGACTGGGGGGCAACCTCAAGGGTATCAACCCCAAGGGTATCAACCCCAGCCTCAATATGTACCCCAAAGTCAACCTCAGTATCAGTATCAACCTCAAGGATGGCAACCTCAAGGATGGCAACCCCAAGGGTATCAACCCCAAGGGTATCAACCTCAAGGATACCAACCTCAAGGTCAAGGTCAACCCCAGTATTCGTATTTACCTCAAGGTTATCAACCTACGGGTCAATACCCTGGTCAAGGTTATCAACCACCTCAAGGGCAATCATATGGGACTACACCTTACAGTTATCAACCCTATCCTCAATACGGCTATGGATCTCAGTATCCTCAACCTGTTACGAGTCAATACCCTGGAATGTTAACATGGGATCCGTCACAGGGTCAACAGATGTCGCAACCAAGTATACAGTCGGTACCTCAAGCAGGACAACCTGCAGTTCCTGGTCCACCCCAGCAACCGCAACCTGTCCAGTCAAGTGTTCAGACCCCTGTAACTTCGTAGTTACTCAGCCGCCAATTGCACCGAGTACTCCACCTCACACGGCTGCAGCAACTACCGCTTCATCTACCATGCTTACTTCTGGAGTATCGGCAGCTCCGGTTTCTACTGTCCCTGTAACCGCTCCTCAGACATCTGTACCGTTGTCTGGACCCACGGTTCAAACCACAGTCCAGATGCCTGCAGGCCAACCTGGTACAAGTACGGTTGTTACTACTCAACCTCAATTTGTTCAACCTCCGTACCAGGGACAGTATCAACCTGGGCAAGCTGCCCAACAACCGGTTTACCAGTATCAACCGTATCCTGGGTACACTTATCAACCACCTCAGCAACCCCAGTACGGTCCGGTTAATCCTGGTTTTCCAGGAGGATATAATATCCCAAATGCGACTCCTGTTCCTAGTTATCCTGGATATCCTCCTCCTGGGGCTGGTATTGTGACTCAGAGTTTTAGAGATCCTAACCGGCAGTTACCGTTTATTGCGACTTTAGATTTACCCGACTTGACGCGCCTAACGAACGATCCAATTCAATATCTTTCGTTCTGGCCGCCAATGCCAAATAAGTTGCCCAGCGATATACCCAAGTTCGAAGGTAAGTCTGGAGAGGATCCGTCTAATCACGTGATGACTTACCACCTCTGGTGTGCATCAAATTCCATCTCAGATGATTCTATCCGCTTACGTCTTTTCCAGCGTACACTCATTGGTCTCGCAGCCAAGTGGTACATTGAGTTGCCACGGGCTTCTTTTTACAACTTTAGCCAGTTAGCTACTTCATTCTTAACTCATTTTCAGTTACCAGTCAGATACGATAATGGTACAGAATTATTAACTTCGCTAAAACAATCGACATCCACGTACATTTCTGATCACATCCATGAGTGGAGACGTCGAAGAAGATTAGTGAAAGTTTTTATCCCGGACCAAATTTTAGCTGAATGGTTTGTAAAATCATTATTACCAAGAATTACTGAAGATGTAGCTAAGGCCGGAGTAGTTACTGAGGAGCAAGTCATTGCTCAGGCACAATACCTTGACTTAGTTTACACTCAGTCGGGTACGTTACACGAGAAAATTCCGGATCTTCCAAAGTCAAACCAAATCGCTGCTGCTCCTTCGGGATCTCATGCCGCTGATGGTATGATCGGTATCGTGACTACGAAGAGTAAGAAGAAGTCTTCCAAGACCTCCAATACTCCAATTATCACTTTGCCTGATTCTCCGACAGGAGAGTCTTCTCCTCCTGAACTTACCGCCGACATTCACGCTGTAGAGTCATCTACGGCCAAATCCAAAAACGGTGGAAAGAAGAAAGGAAAGAAGAAGGCTAAAGCAGACAAGGCTCCAAAGGAGAAAACGGAAAAGTCGGAAACCAATGACGAAAAGCGCAAACCTCGTTATCCTTGTCTCATTTGTGAAGAAGATCATTTTACGAGAGACTGCCCTCATCGGGCCGAGGTAGTGAAAATAGTTAAAGGTTCTCCCACTCCTGCTGTGTTAAAGAATCCATTTCCCGAGCAGGAAAATAAGATGATAGGTTCTTCTTCGAATGCCAGTGAAGAACCCATTTTGATGATGTCTCATGTCAGGATTGCGACTCGATCGCAAGATTATGGTAGTAAGGCTCCTGTTGATGGTAAAGAAGCAGAATCTTCTCACTCTAACCCATCAACCTCAGCTCCTGGTTCCGATCCACTACAGATCGAAAAACCTAACCCAGACTTAGTGATTAAGCCGCCCGCCAAGGGTGTACTTCGAAGGTCTGCTTTCAATCCACATGCGAGAGCAGCCCAGAATTACAACATTGTTGAAGACTTAGCTGTTTCACCTTCAGCAATGTCGGCACTCGAAGTGCTGCAATCATGTCCAGCGCAACGAAAATTGCTTTTGTCGGCTATTGGAGCTGTCGATGTTCAGGACCCGAACCTAATGATCTTTGATCTAGAAAGTAGTACACCGCGTCTCCCCCATCAAATGGCTTTCCAAATTCCAGTGATAGTCAAAAACAGGCCTATTCATCGGACTGTGATTGATGAGGGAGCTTCTACGTGTATTATGTCGATTCAATGTTGGAGATCGCTTGGTTCTCCTTCGTTGAACCAATCCCCCACCATCCTTAAGGCCTTTGATGGCCGTGGGTTCCGTCCGTTTGGTATTCTACAAGAATTGCCTATAGGGGTCGAAGGTAAAACCGTTAGTCTGGATGTGGAAGTGGTTGATGCCCCTCTAGACTACAACCTTCTTTTGGGTCGAAGTTGGTCATATGCTATGACAGCGGTCGTTTCATCGGTCTTCAGAGTCATTAAGTTTCCACATAACGGTAAGATCGTGACTATTGATCAGCTGACATACTTTTCATCCGACCCAACCTCTTTAGAAACTATCCAGCATGTTGGTAAAACGACAATCCCTTATAGGGACATTGGTGTAGGTTTAGTTAAGGATTCCGGTTTACTGGGAACTTTTCCTCTCCCTCCACTCAATGCAGACCCTTCGTTTGCAACAATTCATATGATCACGTCAGAAAACATTATTTATGATGATCCTTGGTATGTTCCCTCTGACTCTGAGCTAGACTCACTCGGTGATGTTATGCCGTTGAGTCCGTATGAGATTGCTTATGAAGCTCTTATGTCTTTTACCGACTTTCATTCAACCGACCAAATGAATGTGGTCAGTGAAGAGTCACTTTTCACCTCACCCTTAGAACGGATAACGTTTCCCGAAGAAGTGTCATCTGACGAACAACTTCGCGAAATCCTAAGTGTAGATGATCTACCATGGGAAGATCTCCATCACAGATCTTCGTTTTTACCTAAGGATGATGCATTTGAAAATGATTTTTCATCTATCTTTACCGCTGAATATGTCAAAGACGCTCAGGATCCAACGAAACATTCTGATTCAGAGCTGAATTTAGGGAATATTTCTCGTACTATTCCCATTGATATTTCAGTGAAGCCCGGAATCGAGGAGAACATTCATATAGGTGCCGCATGTACTGAAGAAGAAATCCAAACTTACAAGGCCCTATTCCAAGAATTCCGCGACGTGTTTGCCTGGTCTTACGAGGAAATGCCGGGAATTGATCCTGCCATTGTTGTTCATGAAATCAAAACCTACCCGGATGCTAAACCCATTCGGCAACGGTTGCGTCAGATTCACCCTCGAAAAGCGGCTGCAATTAAAGCAGAAGTCGAAAAGCTGTTGAAAGCAGGTTTCATTTATCCGATCCCGTTAACGGATTGGGTATCGAATATTGTTCCCGTCAATAAAAAACAAGGAACAATAAGAATCTGTATCGACTATAGGGATATCAATCGAGCTTGTCCAAAAGACAACTATCCTACGCCTTATATCGATCAAATTATTGATGATTGTGCCGGAAGTGAGATGTTTTCCTTCATGGATGGTTTCTCAGGTTATAATCAAATCAATATTCTACCTGCCGATCAACCAAAAACGGCATTCATTTGTCCATGGGGGACATTTGCTTATTGCAAATTACCTTTTGGCCTTAAGAATGCCGGTGCTACTTTTCAACGGGCCATGTCTTATGCATTTCATGACATCAAGCACATTGTGCAACCCTATCTCGATGATTTGCCTGCTCATTCTTTACACCGAGCTGATCACCTTGTCCATTTACGAGCAATCTTTATGAGGTGTAGGCATTATCGAATTCGGTTGAATCCCCACAAGTGTGTTTTCTGTATAGAAACAGGTCGATTGCTGGGATTTGTTGTTTCCAAAACCGGCATTCGCGTCGATCCCTCGAAAGTCGAGGCTATCATCCAATTGCCTCCTCCTTCGAGTTTGCGCCAACTCCAAAGTTTGCAAGGGAAAGCGAACTTTTTACGCCGATTCATCCCTAACTACGCCGAGGTCACTAAAGGTTTTACACGGTTGTTGAAACAGAACGTACAATTCTTTTGGGACGAGATTGCTCAACAATCTTTTGATGCATTAAAACACGCGTTGACCCATGCACCGTTATTGCATCCTCCCAACTACAACCAGGACTACTTCTTATACCTCGCAGCTTCGCATTCCACCATTGGAATGGTGTTAGTTCAAGAAGATGAATTCAAGGCAGAGCATGTGATATATTACCTTAGCAGAACCTTAAATCCAACTGAGTTAAAATATTCGCATGTGGAGAAATTGGCCCTGGCAGCCGTTCAAGCTGTCCAGCGTTTTCGTCACTACATTCTTCTCCGCAAAACTACTGTTATTTCGGATTGCAACCCTATGATTTATATCTTGACAAAACAACTGCTAGGGGGCAAGTACTCTAAATGGATCGTCATCCTGCAAGAGTTCGACTTGGAGTTTGAGAAGTCCAAGTCTAAGAAATCTTTAGTCTTCGCGGAATTGATGTGTGATTTCCCGAGTGCTGACACAGAGACTGTGGCAGAGGAGTCCATTGCGGACGAATCTTTGTTTCTTATTAGCACTGTAGATCCGTGGTATGGGGATATAATCATCTATCTCCAAACCCAAACCTTTCGGCCTGAAGCTTCCAAGGAAAACCGTCGAAAAATTCGGTTTCAATCCCAGCAATACAGAATTATTGGAGATACACTTTATCGCCTGGGGGCAGACTTAGTTTTTCGACGTTGTTTAACTCACGATGAGGCTGAGAGAGTTTTGAATGATTGTCACTCTGGAGCATGTGGCGGTCATATGTCTGGGTATGCCACAGCTCAGAAGGTGTTGCGCGCTGGCTATTTCTGGCCGTCTATGTTTAAAGATTGTATCCTTGCCGTCAGAAAATGCCACAACTGTCAAGTGTTTGATCGAAAGATGCGCGCTCCACCTGCTCCTCTCCACCCTATAATTGCCGCTGGTCCATTCGCCAAATGGGGCATTGACTTTATTACTTGTAACCCTCACTCGGCCGGGGGGCATGCGTATATCATCCTTGCGGTTGATTATTTTACTAAGTGGGCCGAGGCGATGCCTACATTCGACGCAAGCGGCAAGACAGCTGCACTTTTCGTATTCAATCATATCATAACTAGGTTTGGTGTCCCACAAGCAATCATTACGGACCATGGAAGCCATTTTCGAAATGTCATGATGACTGAGCTTACAAGCCAGCTTGGTTTGCGCCACGATAGCTCTACACCTTATTATCCGCAAGCCAACGGTTTGGTTGAGTCAATCAACAAAGTTCTAGTCGTCATGATTCGACGGATCATTGGTATCCATCGAACGAATTGGCATAACATGTTATTTTCGGCGCTATGGGCATATCGAACTTCAGTGAAAAATTCAACAGGTTTCACCCCTTTTCAGCTAGTTTATGGCTTAGAAGCTGTGTTACCTATTGAGTGCGAAATCCCATCACTTCAAATGGCTGTCGAATTACTTCCAGCTACTTCCGAAGAGGAGAAACGGTTGTTATACTTGGCTAAATTAGATGAGACTCGACGTGACGCTACTTTAGCTATCGAGACTCACGCGAAACGAATGAAAGCTCAGTACGATAAAAATGTAACCCCTCGAAGTTTTTCGGAAGGAGACCTAGTACTATTATATGATCAAGCTAACGATAAGCTAGGTGCTGGAAAATTCGTTCCCATGTGGCATGGGCCCTACATTGTAAAGCGAAAGCTAGCAAAAGGGGCTTATGAGTTAGTTGATTTTGATGGGGACTCTTTGGGCAAACCCAGAAATGGACTTTACCTAAAGAGGTATTATGCTTAAAATGATGGATGGAGAAATTTTTAGATAGGTTAGATTTTCTTTCTAGCTAGCAAGTGTGTTAGTTTAGTCAGTGTGCTTAGCTTAGCAAGTGTGGTTTTTCGTCATTATTTTGGCTCATCTTGGTTTTACTCTTGATATTGTAGATGTCGACGCCTCTCCAAACATACATTGGATTTGCTGATGGTGCTTGTCGTAGTACACGGAATATCTCTTCCGCAGCTTGGGTTATCTATTCGCCCTCTGACGAGTTAGTTTCTATGCATGGGGTAAGCCTCGGTCAAACAACGAATAACATTGCAGAATACAGTGCAGTGGTTGAATTATTATCCGAATCTATTTCATTTGGAATTCGACGTTTGATAGTGAGGTTAGATTCTGAACTTGTTGTATTACAGCTTAATAGAGTTTATGCCATTAGAAATCCTGTGTTATTAAGGTTGTTTTTGAGAGTGCGTCTCTTGGAACGTGAATTTGATTACATTGAATATCAACATATTCCAAGGTCTTTGAATACATTAGCAGATGCAATTGCTTCTCGAGTGTTGGACAGACATTTATAATAATCATGCAAGTAAATTTAAAGACATTTCATCATACATGTTAAACAAGATAAGCCGGTAATAGTGATATATAGATATAGATAGAAGTGTGTCCAAAAATATATACATCGTCTTCGATCATAGGTTTAACACACCTTATGATCGGCAAAATGATAGTACAAAAAGTCAAAAATGTCACATGTGACTACAAAAGTGACTAGTCAATCACTGGTGGTGCTCTCTGTACGACACCACTGCGCGGGCTACCTTACGCAAAAATCTCCTAAACGGTCCAGGGACCGCGACTACGAAGCGCTGAAGCCTCATAGGAATATCATCCATAGTAGTCTCAGGTATATCTGCCGTGAGACGCTCTAGATCATGCTCCAAATCAGCTAGTACTTCTGCTGTCGCATCCTGTAGGGCCGGTGCCGGTGCAGCTGGATGTCGTCTGTCGTAAGGCCGGAGATTGGCTGGACGCTGTGGTCCAACATCTGCATTTTTAAAATTTTACTGTTACTTTGAGACGATATATATGAAAAATAAAAAAATACATAATTAGAAAACTTGTGAAAATGAAAGTACCTCTGTCATCCCATTGTTCTCCCTGTGGAAGAACCATGTCCGGATCACCTCTGAAATCCATTCCGGCATATGGAAAGTCTTGTATCACAAAAAGCTGGCCCTCTAGCCAGTCGAAGTAACTGTCTGAGAATCGAACCACTGCAGCACCCTCGTCAGGATGCCGGGCCATCACCGCAACCCATCGAACAAGCTTTGGCTCCCGAGGACCCAAGTCATCAACAGTGAGTTGCTGAGGGATCAGCATAGGAACTCTCTCCAAGGCAAAGCTCACGACTAGAGGCCCATATCCAAAAGTTTTTAGTCGTCCGTTCTTTGCCTTGGTTAGTTGGCTCTTCATATGAGCCGACACAGCTTCGCACCAGTTGAAGATGGTGCCTTGGTAACAGTCAACTGCCATCCGCATTTGGGATCCGGAGGCAATGTGCAAGGCGGCCGCGCCACAAATCCTAGTGACCGTAAATGCAATAACTCTAAGTTCCGCCAGAGCGATGTGCTTTATCTCCACGCCTTTTTTATGGCGAGTCCCTGGTCTGCACCACTCCTCGCGGAGATCATCAAGGGATTGGCCACCCGGCCTGGTCCCCGCAAGGTTGAGTTGCTCACCTCTGTTTGGCAAGCCAGTGAGAAAGTATACATCCGAGGGCTCTATCTCGAGCTGGTGCCCTCCAATGTAAAAACATTGATCTTGAACGTTCCATCGCTCAACCAGCCATTCCAAAAATCTTACCTGGCCCCTCATGCCCGGTATGGTCCAATATTTGTACAATCCACATGTTCTTAAGGCATCCAGAGAGGGTTGGTGGTTAATCGCAGCTTCATCGTCCTCTACGTGCTCTCTCTCTCTCCAGTCTAACATGTTTTAGGTCCTGCACATCAAAAGAGTCAATTAGAAATTAATTTGAGCAAATTTGGTGGTTTTTTGAGAGAGTTGGGGTTTTGAAATGCGCCCTTTGCGGAAGACGCACCCCGGCTTTGTAGCACAGGGCGTCCGGACGCAGCTCGCCTGAAGGCGGACTGCGTCCCCCGACCTTTTTCCCGTGTGAGAAAAAGTCGGGGGACGCAGGTCACCCGAAGGGCACCTGCGTCCGCCGAGGGGCGCATTTTGAACCCAAAACCCCCCCAAAAAATGAAACAGAGACCAAAAACAAAAAACTAAACGGATAAAAATGAAGAGTGGGATGTGTAAAATACCTCGGTGAAGCGGCGTTCGATTCCGACGGTCAGATTTTCCGCAGCAACCACGGGAAGTTTCTTGTCAAAAGCTCCTTTTTCAACCTCAACAGTGAAACGGTAAAAATGACATGGTAAAAGGTCTTTTTATAGGTTTTTTGGATGAATTAGTTCATTTTTTACCATGAAAAGATGTTTTCGAATGTATTTTTGCCTATTTTAAACAGGTATGAGTAATGTGTCGCTTTTGTGCAGGACGAAGGGATTTCGAGGGAAATTGTAATTTTTCACAAACAAAATTTCAGAGTCATCTTTTAAGCCCTTTTCTGACTCCTAAAACATGAAAAGATCGCCGAGTGTTTCTTTTTCACTCGTTAAAACGGAATTAAAAGACGGTCCCCTTTTAGCTCTTTTCTGACCGCAAAATCAGGAAAAGATTGCCGGGTTTTTGTCGTTTCAAACTCGATAAGGAAATAAAACGACGTGTCCTTGATCGCTTTTTACTTTTCAGATTAACGACACTATTATGAAAGTACTCCTTGGTCGCAAGATCAAGCGGTTCCCCCAGGTATTATTTTATACTTTTTCGGGCTTGAGGGACACAAACTTACGAAAAAGTTCAACGTGGAGTTTCCTTAAGTTTTTCAGACTCTCTAAAAATGAAAAACGCCGAGTTTCTCCTATACTGGGCTCGTTAAACTTTTACAGTAAAGGACCTGTTCAATTACAAACAGGAACGAACCACTCCTTCCTAGGGTTCGAATTTAAACTAGGTTGGACTCGTCCGAAGGATGAGCTTATAATCAAGCATATGTTATCCTCCTCAAGCTTGTTAAAAATAAAGAGGTACTTGCCAGAAATGGTGGGGGAAAAAAGAGAAGAATGAACCTATTTGTCACCTTTTGTCTCAAACGAAACTTTATTACCACCCTTGAACACGACACTTTTTCATTTCACCTGGGTTGGGAAATCTTTTACCTCACAGTTGACCAAATCACTTTGAAAATCTTTAACCGGGTTCAGGGATCAACTTTGAGTTATTCGTCACCAAACCATCTGTTGTGTCGTTATGTGTTCAAGAGGTCTGCAAGCAAAACTTTCATCTGCAAAATACTTGTCATCCATTTGACCATCCCTGAGTCAGTCCTTACAGCAACATTTCTTCAACTTGAACAATGATTTCGTGTTGCGGGCTTGCCTGCAACGGGTCGCTTTCTATCGACATCGACACATTATCTAGAAAGATGACTTAGGAATCGACAGTACCTTGAAGTCTGCATGCATCAATGGCAGGTTTCTCGCCTTTGACGTCAGTTTACATCATTGACTTTCGATCAGAGGATTCCGTGAAGTGTTCGACATCAAAACATCTATTCACATTTCACGGGTTGTGCTTGGTACTTTGAGGACCATTGACATTACTGGTGGTTTCTCTCACGCTTGTTAACAGTTTACATCATTGACTGGTAATCAAGTGGTTTCTACCATGTTCGACATCGAATCATTTAATCACATGGCTAGAATCGTACCAATTCGGGAAGTAGAAGTGAAGACCCTGGATCTAGTTTCTACCATCCAGGCTGCGAGGAGTTTTGTATTCATTGTCTATGTAGACTTATCATAAACAGATGGCTGCGTCCATACTGTGTCTACAAAAGTCTATAAAAATAATGTACTGCAAGATCATTCCTGTATCAGAATAGTTAGTCCATTAGTTAAAGTTTTGAATCTGAGTATGGGAATGCCTACCTCAGTGATGATATAATCTTATCCATGTATTTTGTGTTGAAAATTGCAGGTTCCAACCAGGCCATCCACAAGGCAATCCTTGAAATGATAAAGCGCTTCACCCTTCCTAGAATTACAAAACCCTATTCTATTCCAGGCTTCGCACTTTAGGGGGCAATCTGTTACACTAAAAAATGTCACCTTGACTACTTACAGTTAGTATGGCTCAAATCAACAGTCATGCTACCCTCTTAGGCAAGTCTCATGCCTCTGTTATCCATCTCAAACTCAAAGAAGAGAGAAAGTCTTGTAAAATCATGTTTATCTCTGGGTCGCAGGTTCTCTCTAGCCTTACCTGCGGGGACGCGGACCTTGTTCACAAAATCTGCGTCCATGGACGCTCTGTATGTTAAGGGACAGGTGCGTCCCTCTGTAAAAGGCAAAATGCGCGAGTTTTATCTTGAAAAAGTTACTTGTGGTTACTTCTAGAACATTCTAGAGGTCGGTTTGATGAAATGGATGCGCCTCCAGTTGGTTCATGTATCTCTATTAAGGGGAACTTATCCCATCAATAAGGGAGCTATCCCACCCATAGAGGGGGATGATCCCATTGATAGTGGACCTGAATAACCTCTTTACAGCACTATAAATAAAGGCATTGAGCCAAAGGAGGGGAGGTTGGAGCTATACATTTTCTTTGGGTAAATGCTGCAGGATTTAGGTCTTCCATTAGAGCCTTTGTGAGGAGAGATTGTCTTCACTTGATTCTACTTGGGAGAGGGTGAGCTTTGTCAAAGTAGAGGAAAACCCTTGATGGACCCTGGGAGGAACTTGCACAACACCAAGGCCAGGTTGTAAGAGTTTCTTTGTTTCGTTATTAATACAAACTGGTTTATTTTTCTCAATAGCTTGTGTTAATGAGTTATTTCATGTGTTCCTTGGTCTGCATGTTGAATATATTTTTTATTATATGAAATGCAAGTGCTTGGTAATTGTTTGATTGTTTGTGGTTGCAGGAATTGACTTGAAGGAAGAGCTCATCCGGATCGTCAAGAACGGACTTCAACAACAGCGTTTTGGAATAAGGTAAGCCTAAACACTTGTAGTTTTCATGTTGTAAAAGGTGTATTTAGAGAAAGATCACTCCATTTTGTCTTGTTTGTCATTAGAATGTCTTAGACTTCTAGGAAGGTCAGTCGTGTCCGCACCCTTGACAGATTCCGTGTGACATGGGCTCGCATGCAAATTATGGCGCAAAGTCTATTTTTAGACTATGTCTATTTTGAGACATATGGATCATGGTCTATGAGTTGCAGGGTGCTGTTTATGGATGATTGGTCATGTTGGGAAAAATAGATGGACTTCTATTTCTAGTTCACAGCAGGAGTGATCAAAGTCTACTTTTAGACTGCCAGGCTAAAAATAGAAACAGTCAAATATTATTAGACCTTAGTAATATTTAGACAATAAAATTTATCTTATTCTCTTGGAGCACTTCAATTCAATCTACGGATGTGGAACATGCAGCTGTCAGAAGGAAATACACTTTCTTTGTGGGTCAATTGAGTTATTGCATGGAGGACTTCAGTTAGAACTCATGCATGTGAGTTCTGTGGAGTTGGATGTGGAGTTGATGGAGTTGTGTTCAGTTGAACTAGTTGTATTCAGTCTAACTGGAGAATACACTAGTGATGAGTTGTGTGAATTGATTGTTAATTAATTCACTAATTATTAACTCATAAAGTAACTGAAGAATACATCAGTTAACTCAGTGCATGGACAGTTCAACAAAGACAGGTGTTAGAGGTAAGTGAAAGGGTGAGTTGTGACTATCAGTTGTGCATGAGGATTTTCACAAGTATGGATTGAGTTATGCCAATGAGTATTGCGCAGTATTTGCCCAGTAGAATAGCCTGTGCTCACGTGATTTCCACTGTGAGTGATTCTTAGCAGGTATTGTGCAGTGGAGGTAGGCAAAGCAGTTGTGGAGATTTGAACCTGTGACTTGTTCGGATCTGAGCTAGTTTTGTGTGTAACAGGTGGAGATAGTACTGAGTACTTGTGAGGAGTATTGTACTATGTATTGCTACATGTTCTCAATCATTAATACAGATAGTGTGGGGTTTTTAGCTGTAAGCTTTCCCCGGGTTACATACTGGGTTAATGTGTGCATGCGATTGATGTTTCATTGTTTTTGATGCTGCTAAATTGATGATCACAATAGAGGAGGTTATGTATTATGCATGTATTCTGCAATAGTTTATAATTGCGATAATCTCTGCGAATAAGTTTCATATTATTCAAAATTTATACATGGTATCAGAGTTGTCGATCATCATATCTACTATTGAGAAAGTGTTTACATTCTATTTCTTCAGGCAGAGTCTGTAATCAGGCCAGGTAGCCTCTGGATTCATCCTTCCTTTGGAAGGTGAGATATCCGGTAAAAGCCCATACAGTCAATCTCTATACGAGAAATAATTTGTTCTCACAAATTCTAGATCAGAGGCAGTTGAGTTTGGAGGTGGTGGAATTCGAATTTGTAGCAGTGTTTTCTTGGTCTCAACTTGGCAATGTTTTTCAAAGGATTATGATTGGAGTATGCTCTTGAGGGCAACTTGAACTATATTGCATGGAAGGATAGGATGGAGGCAGTGTTGGATGATAATGGGCTGAAGGAGTTCATAGAGGCTGATGTCCCAAAGCCTACTGATGCTGCGCAGGTTGATGCTTGGCAAAAGAAGACAGCAAAGTGTCTAAGGATTCTGTTGGAGGGCATGAAGAATCACATTGTGTCAAACCTGCATGGTAAGACTTCTCCATAATTGATGTGGAAAGCCTTTACAGATCTATTCCAAAGCAAGAGCAATCAGAGGAAGTTGGCGCTCAAAGATAAACTCAGGAACATCAAATGTGAGAAGGGAGACAGTATGCCCAAGTATCTCACGAAGTTCACTAAGTGTCGGGATGAGCTGGGAAGTGTGGGGGTAATTGTTGATGATGAGGACTTGGTGAGCTTGGCTCTACTTGGTCTTCCGAAGAGTTGGCATTCCTATCAGGACTCTGTCATTGGTCGGGAGAAACTGCCAGGATGGGAGAGACTTTGGTCAGATCTTGTGCAGGAGGAGATTAGGCAGAATACCAGGGATGGATCTTCATCAAAGGGAACTGATGAAGAAAAATGCGTTTTGGCTGCCAAAGCAAAGAAGGGGAAGAGAAAGAAAGCTTCTTAGTCTGGTGCGAAAGGCAAGAAGCAGGACATGTCCAAGGTGAAGTGTTTTCACTGTCACCAGCACGGACATTATGCCACTAATTGTCTGTAGAAGAAGAAGAAAAAGCAAGCTGCTGGATCTGCAGCAGGAGAGGCTCTAGCCTCGTAGTTTGAACTTGATTTTTCATTGATCGCATGCTTGGTTTCAAGTGTGATGGGATTGGTATGGTTCTTGGACAGTGGTGCGTATTTTCACATGACAGGAGATCGAGATTTGTTTTCTAATCTGGAGGACAAAGATCTTGGAGTGCACATCGAGATGGGCGATGATGGTAGATATAGTGCGACCGGTATCGGTACCATTTCCTTTGAGAGGGAGTTTGGTAAACCATTCATATTGAAGGAAGTGATGCATGTTCCAAGATTGAAGAAGAATCTTATCTCTGTGGCGATGTTAGAAGACAAGGGATATGATGTTGCTTTCAACGAGGGAAAGGCTTTCTTGCACAGTAAGACAACTGGAGAAACCCGAAAGATAGGGGTTCGAGTGAGGAACCTTTATCAGTTGCATGTAGATGGTTGCACAACAATGGCATGCAAGGCAGAAGTATTGGTGAGACGGGATGATGGCGAGATGTGGCATAGGAGATTGGGTCACCTTCACCACGGAGCCTTGAAGATAATACAACAGATCACTACAGGGCTTCCTAAAGGCACTCTTGCGCAGTCAGATCAGTGCAAGGGGTGTACCTTGGGAAAGTTTGTGAAAGCCACCTTTCATGAGAAGGATAGTTGCGCCATGACGATCCTTGAGAGAATTCACACAGACGTGTGTGGACATTTCTTAGTAGCTTCGACAACAAAACACAGGTATTATGTGATCTTTGTTGATGATTTCTCTCGTAAGTACTGGATCTTCTTCATGCAGAAGAAGAACGAGACATACTCAAAGTTCTGTGAGTTCAAAGCACTGGTCGAGAAGGAGTCGGGGAAGAAGGTGAAGGCTCTTAGGAGTGATAATGCTGGTGAATACATCTCTGGCGAGTTCAAGGATTTCTGCAGTGCAGAAGGGATTCAAAGAGAGCTCATAGCTCCCCATAACCCACAACAAAATGGGGTTGCTGAGCGGAAGAACAGAACGATCGTTGGTGCTGCATGGGCGATGTTGCATGATCAGGGCCTACCCCTTCACTTGTGGGCGGAAGCATGCAATACAACAGTATATGTGCAGAACCGTTGTCCTCACAGGATACTTGGCATGAGTACACCTGAGGAAGCCTATTCTGGTAAGAGGCCTAATATTTCTCATTTGAGGATTTTTGGTGCTAACGTTTACATGCATTTGACGAAGGATGCCAAGAAGAAGTTGGAGCCAACCGCAGAGGTTGGGATATTTGTGGGGTACACTAATATGCCCCACAACTATTTTGTGTATTTGCCAGACAATGGTAAGACTGTTGTGCGACGGGATATAAAATTTCAGGAGGAGAAAGCCATGAAGTGTTCGCTTGAGAGGGAGCCACACTTGCATGCAGATGAGGAGCTATTAGTTCCTAAAGATGAGCTTCACGACGTGGATCAGCCACAGGACGAAGTTCATGGAGTGGAAGAGACCACTCATGAAGCGAAAACCATCAGAGGGCGAAAGCGCTTGACAGAAGCTGAGCGACTGGATTAAGATGCAGAGAAAGTTGTAGGACCACCTACAGCCCAACGCAAGCAGAGACAATCACCTGATCGGTACACTGGATACATGGCTCTTGTGAGAAAATGTGTTGTGACTAAGCCATCCTCTTTCGAGGAAGCCGTGGAGGATCTCGCATGGGTAGATGCCATGGTGGAAGAGTATGATTCGATTGTCAGAAAGAGTGCATGGGAGATTGTTCCTAGACCGAAAGGGAAATCAGTGGTGGGTTCGAGATGGATCTACAAAGTTAAGCAGGCAGCTGACGGGAGGGTGGAGAAGTACAAGGCAAGATTTGTTGCCCGAGGCTTTTCACAGATAGAGGGGATCGATTATGAGGAGACCTTTGCACTTGTCGCAAGGTATTCTTCCATACAGACGATTCTTGCTCTCTAAGCGCAGATGGGATGTTACATTCATCAGATGGATGTGAAGATTACGTTCCTCAACAGAGTCATTGAGGAGGAGGTGTACATTAAGCAGCCCGAAGGTTTTGAGATCTTCAGCAGTGAGTTGCATGTGTGCAGGCTCAAGAGAGCACTGTATGGGTTGAAACAAGCACCACGTGCTTGGTACACATGGATAGACAGCTATTTCACCGGACTTGGATTCTCCAAGAGCGAAGCGAATCCTAACCTATACCAGATTGTGGTGGAGGGTAAGTTGCTTATCATTGTACTGTATGTAGATGATTTGATTCTAACGGGTGATGAGCTATTGATATTTTAATGCAAGGATGATCTTGCTAAGGAGTTTGAAATGAAGGACTTGGGTCTCCTTCATTATTTCCTGGGATTGGAAATTTGGCAGCGCAGTGATGGACTATTTGCTTCTCAGGGTAAGTATGCTCGGGAGATACTAGAGAAGTTCAACATGCATGGCTGCAAGCCTGTTCATACTCCTCTTCCTGGAGGTTGGAGGAAGGAGGATGCCACTTCGGCAGAAGAAGTGGATGCCACTGTTTATCGACAGTTGGTGGGGTCGCTTATGTATCTGGTCAATACATGACCTGATATATGCTATGCTGTTAACCAGCTTTCACAAGCTATGGTTAAGCCTACCAAGCTCTTTTGGAAGGCAGGCAAGCATGTATTGCATTATTTGAGAGGCACATCGGGATATGGATTGTGGTACAGATAGGAGGATGAGGTGAAGCTATTTGGCTTCATGGATGCAGATTGGGTAGGGAGCGCAACGGATAGAAAGAGCACATCAGGAGGGGTCTTCAGTATCGTGTTAACAACAGTTTCTTAGTACCGCAGGAAGCAGAGAACTGTGCCACTCAGTTTAGCAGAGATCGAGTATATGGCAGCGAGTTTGGCTGCATGCGAGGCTATATGGATGAGGAAGATTCTGGTCGGTTTGTTCGGTTCTTACTTGGAGCCTACTGTGATTTATTGTGATAACCAGAGTTGCATTAAAGTCTCAGCTAATCTTGTATTTCATGATAGATCTAAGCATATTGACATCAGGTACCATCATATCAGAGATTGTGTGCAGCAGAGAATAATGTTACTTTCATACATTCCAACGGAGGATCAGGATGCTGATATCTTGAAGAAGGCGCTCACCCGGAGCAAATTCGAATACCACCGAGGCAGGATAGGGGTTGCTGATAATCCATATCTTGTTGAGAGGGATTTTTGAGAATGCAACAAGATGATGGAGCTTAGTGGAAAGGAGTCGCCTTCACTAAGTGGGCCCGCAGGAAAATTATGGCGCAAAGTCTATTTTTATACATATGGATCATGGTCTATGAGTTGCAGGATGTTGTTTATGGATGATTGGTCATGTTGGGAAAAATAGATTGACTTCTATTTCTGGTTCACAACAGGAGTGATCAAAGTCTATTTTTAGACTGCCAGGCTAAAAATAGAAGCAGTCAAATATTATTAGCCCTTAATAGTATTTGGACTATAAACTTTATCTTATTCTCTTGGAGCACTTCAGTTCCAGCTACGGATGTGGCACATGCAGCTGTCAGAAGGAAATATGCTTTCTTTGTGGGTCAGTTGAGTTATTGCATGGAGGACTTCAGTTAGAACTCATGCATGTGAGTTCTGTGGAGTTGGATGTGGAGTTGATGGAGTTGTGTTCAGATGAACTAGTTGTATTCAGTCTAACTGGAGAATACACAAGTGACGAGTTGTGTGAATTTACTGTTAATTAATTCACTAATTATTTACTCATAAAGTAACTGAAGAATACATCAATTAACTCAGTGCATGGACAGTTCAACAGAGACAGGTGTTAGAGGTAAGTGAAGGGTGAGTTGTGACTATCAGTTGTGCATGAGGATTTGCACAAGCATGGATTGAGTTATTCCAATGAGTATTGCGCAATATTTGCCCAGTAGAATAGCCTGTGCTCACGTGATTTCCAGTGTGAGTGATTCTCAGCAGGTATTGTGCAGTGGAGGCAGGCAAAGCAGCTGTGGAGATTTGAACCTGTGACTTGTTCGGATCTGAGCTAGTTTTGTATGTAACAGGTGGAGATAGTACTGAGTACTTGTGAGGAGTATTGTACTATGTATTGTTACACGTTATCAATCATTAATGTACAGATAGTGTGGGGTTTTTAGCTGTAAGCTTTCCCTGGGTTACATACTGTGTTAATGTGTGCATGCGATTGATGTTTCATTGTTTTTGATGTTGCTAAATTGATGATCAACACAGAGGAGGTTATGTATTATGCATGCATTCCGCAATAGTGTATAATTAGGATAATCTCTATGAATAAGTTTCATATTATTCAAAATTTCTACATATAAAAGGGCTACAAGAACTCATCAATAGATGTGATGGAACCACGTTAGGTGAGGCGCGAGTAGTGCGAAAGATTGGCAAGCATAAGACAAGGACGAGACGGGAATTGAGACTGATCGCACAAATAGGAGAGTATGAAATGGATCAGGTCATTTTGGACCTGGGGTCAGATGTGAATGTTCTACCTAAACAGACTCAGGAGTGAATGTGGAGACCTGCGCTGCAATGGTCTCTGATTCAACTAAGGATGGCAAATCAATAGAAAATCATACCAATGGGGCGGCTGCAAGGGGTGACCATGGATATTGAGGGAGTGAGCGCGTTGGTAGATTTTAAAGTAATAGAGATAGTAGATGATAGCAATCCCTACCCTGTGCTCCTGGGAATTGACTGGGCTACTGATATGAATGGGGTAATCAATCTGAAGAATCGAAAGATGATCTTTGAGAAAACGTCGTTGCGCGTAATAATACCCCTCGATCCTGCTTAGGGATCGTGTTATACGAAACTGGTCCACAATGATGAGAGTGATGACGATCTGGACTACATCTATAAGATAACATCGTGAGACCAATATTGGGTGAATCCCATCACGAATGGATGGATTACATGGGAACATGAGAGTTCCTGCACTTTGGATTCCAACGAAGAAATAGAACACTGGCAGAATCAGTTACATGAAGTAACTATGCTGAATTGCAACATGATGGCCCAGTCACTGCGTTGTGTGTCGTCAAAGGTAAGAAATATGCATACTTATGATGGTCTAACTGAGGTAGATACCATTTTTGATGCATTTGAAAGGGAGGTTCCATAAAAGCAACGCTTCCAGGCCTTGGACTGGGCAATGCGCTACGCCCGCGAGATGTTGGGGTACACACAAGGGAAGCTTTGATGATTGGTGTGAATATAGGAGGATGATGCAAGCATGATTTGAGAAGCCTAAGATGTGACTGACAGACAAGTACGATGGGCAGGATGATCCATGCACGTAGTTGACCAAAGTGGAGAAGAACTATTCCACCACTGAATGCGAGGGGCTAGCTATGGTGTATGCGCTCCAGAAGTATCGACACTACTTGCTAGGAGGCCACTTTAAGATGTATATGGATCAATCCGCACTGAAGTACTTGTCAATAAGCCTGTGTTGGGGGGGTGAACCTGCAGATGGCTCTTATTGTTCCAATAGTATGATTTTGAAGTTGTTGTGAAGCCTAGATGATTGAACGTGGGACTAGACCATCTGTCGCGCATCGAAACAGGGGCGGAATCTACTAACTTGGAAGAAGGATTATCTAACACATAGCTCTTTACTGTGCATGTCATGGATGGTCATTTCGAGGATATAATACGCTTCCTAACAATAGGAACTGCATCGGAAGGATACTCTCTCCAGTAAAAGAAGGAATTAGTGTTGCACGCGACAGATTTCTCTGTCATTATTGGGAATCTGTATAAGATGGGGACTGATGAGATACTGTGAAGGTATGTACTTGAGTTTGAATGAAGCAACATCCTCGCACACGCTAATGGGGGCACCACAGGAGGATAGTATGCAGGGAGAGTAACGGCGCAGAAGATTCTACGCGCCAGGTTGTGGTGGCCAACCCTTCATCAGGATTCAAAAGCATATTGCAAGGCGTGTGATGTATGTCAAAGAAAAAGCAGGCCATTGTGGAGGGATGAAATGCTTTTGAATCCACAAATGACTTTCCAACCCTTCAAAAAGTGGGCAATATATTTTTTAGGACCCATTCAGCCACAAGGGAACACAGGAGCGAGGTACATTGTCACTATGACAGAGTACTTGATTCATTGGGCAGAAGCACAGCCGATGAAGGATTGCACGGGCATGACTGCCACGAAGTTTCTATTTGAGCATGTATTGACGCAATTTTGATGTCAAAGGATCTTAATGAGTGATCTTGGTACGCACTTCCTAAATTAGACAATCAGCGCACTAAAAGAGGAGTTTTAGGTGTATCACTAGAAGAGCACACCTTATCACCCACAGGCTAACGAGATAGTGGAGGCGTTCAATAAAGTGCTTGAAAATGCACTGACCAAGGTTTGGAATGCTCAGTGAAGTGATTGGGACCTACGCATACCTGCAGTATTATGGGCTTATCGAACAAGATGGAAACAACTGGCGGGAAAGACCCCTTTTAGGCTCGTATATGGTGTGGAAGTCGTAATTCCCATGGAATACATCGTGCCTAGTCTACGCATAGCAGTGCTCATAGGTATGATAGATCGCGGAGCCCTAGAAGAGAGGCTCACGTAGTTGGATGAGCTTGAAGAAGAGAGATTTTTGGTTGGATCTCATCAACAGGTCCAAAAGCAGCGCAAAAAAGCATCGCATGACCGACATATTAAGCTGCGTACCTTTAAGGTGAAGGAAAATTCAGAATGAATTGGCTGGGGCCCTATATTATTAAGGATATTACCGATGGTGGTGTGGTCCAATTGGTTAAGTTAAATGGAGATCCCTTCCCAGGAAAGGTGAATGGCAGTAGATTGAAGCCATACACAGGTGGCCCGGCCGTCTGACTATACGACAGAAGCACAGTCTTAGTGCTCCAGGCAAGTGACAGGGGGCACGAGACTATAAACTACACTTGCACGATATCAGGATTTCCCGAAGCAGCGAAGTGTCACAGGGTCCGTGACAGCGTAAAGACAGTTGCGCTAGTGCACAAGTCCACTGGGAAGTGACTGTTAAAGTTACTATTTACGATTTGATGGTCGGTTTGAGGGCAAATGGAGCAGGCGATAGGAATTTAAGGCAAACTTTGTGGATTGTATTCTTGGAAATTTTTCGCCAATCTAGCATTAATGGGCTGAATGTGGGGGAATGGTCGAATTTGAATTCAAAAGGTCCTATAAATTACAAGTGGCTGTCCAATGAAAAACAATTGGCATTTTGAAAATTCAGTTGTTGCGCTATTAGCTGTGTATGGACCTTGCGAATTTTGAGGCTTTGAGAGCAAGTTCAGTGTTTGAGAGATTGCCGAAGGAGACGCAGGACCTCTTGACTAGAATGATGTCGACACCCAAGGAAGCCGTGCAGGAAATTGCGGTAGTAGAAGCCCCAAAGAGTGTCGGAGTGATAGTTGAAGTCCCTAAATCACCCAGAACACCGAGACTAAATAAGGATAAGCAGGCTATGATCTAAGTGCGCTTCTCACCAAGAAACCCACAGAGGACCAAGCTCACTTTGTAGGAAAAGGGGAAGGCCATTAATCTGGAGGCCGACGAGGAAGAATTTGAAGAAATCTTGGTGGATGAGGAGGACATGGAAATGGAAGTTGAAACCTAGGGTGTGGACCCTATTACTAGGTTAGCTAAATATGTTCCTCCACGCAAGGGTAAAGCCAAGGTGCCTAAGGACATAGACGAGAGTAAGAGCTCCCTGCAAACTCCGCTGCTCCCAGATGACATTGTTTTTTAGGGGACGCACTTAGCACGGGTTCCTATGCTAAAGTTTGAAGATTGGGACCTTGCGGATCATGAGAAATTCTCGCATTTAGCGATTGAGCAGCTAATGTGCCGACGGATTGACATGACTGCTAGAGCGATTGAATTGGAGCCACGGACATGGCTCAAGGGTGTAGAGAAAGACGAGTTGCTCAACTGGCTCTGGGTGCCGCATTACCACCGTGCCTTAGTGACTGTCTTTGTCATCAAGGAGTTGCTCTGCTTGGTGCATGATGGGTGTTTATGGCTAGAGGAGCCCATTCCCATCATAGACCACTTGATTCATTGGATCACGTGATTGCCTTACTCAGGGGAGGATCCAGTCAATATATCAGAAGAAAAGGTGGCAAGTTGGCCCTCGCGGAAGTTATGAAGAAGAAATTTAAGTTGGAGAAGAAGAAGCGGGGATATGCCATCTCCAGTATTAAGAACCCTGCAGTGAAGGTAGCAACAAAAATTTTAGTAGGGAAGGTGATGTGGAAGTGCTACGTGGATGAGTTGCCCGCGCCTATGATTGCACTAGTGGCCTAATGTGCTGAAGGAGTCCAGTTCAACTAGGTGAATTATCTATTCGGTGAGTTCCATGTGAACTGTTGTGAGGCATAGGAGTGGGGCAAGACATTTCACTATGCGTGGCTCCTAGTGTCGATCGTGCTGGTGGCATGGGAGCTGCCAGAAGATAGCCAATTCCCTTCGGTTGCACCGTACCTTCTAGAGGCAACGAAGTATGCTTTGATGTGGGTGACCAAGGATGCACAGTGCATAAAGGAAATCAAGATCTTCTGGATCTTGATGGAGATGAGTATCCGGATGGGGATCAATTGCAAGCCGCGGTTGTTGCCCACAGTATACGCCAGTTTGCAGAGCTTTGCAAAGTTCAAAGCGGATTTCTGCCATGGTTTTATCAGGGCGCGAAAGGACCCCGTGAAGACATGGCATAAGCTACCATATCTAGTGACTGATGATGTGATCTTTGCAGTCGTCAAGTCTTGGTCGCCGGAGTGGCGCACTCTAGCAGGCTCCGCGATGGAAACGGACAAGTCCGCCGCATAGCGTAAAAAGGAAGGAACAAAGCTCTGAATGGTGTAGCTAGCTGAGAAGCACAGAAAAGAGGAAGTAGAGGCTAAGGCCTAGGCAGCGTGCGATGCCGCGAAATTGGTGGAACAACAAAAGACAGGAGGAGAAGAGCGCGAAGGAAATAAGTCACCTTTGCTCGGGACTGAAACAGAAATAGAGGAGCCAATAGAACAAGGCGGTGCGGACCTGCAGACGATGTCCACCCAACTCAAACATCAGCGCCCACAAGAGAAGGCAATGCCACGAAAGAAAACCAAGGCGTCAAAGACATCCTTCGACCCAGTCACCCTCACTGAGGGGGATTTGCATGATATCAAAGAAACGGTGAGGGATGTCACCACGGAGGCCCTCCAATAGTTCAAAGAACAATAAATTTTAGTATTGGAGACTCTACGGACAAAATTGTAGGAGTTGCAAGTTCACACTCCACAAACTGGCATAGTGTCCACCAGCGTCGTGATCGACACTTTAGCTGCCGAGGAGGTGCTGTGCTCAAGGGTGAAAAATGTGGTACTGTTACCAAATGGGGCACTCACTACAGAAAATGAGGCTGATAGGCCCACAGTTAGCAGTCTGAAAGGGGTGGGACTGAATATGGCCACGCTCCCTTGAGAGATGCTCTACCTCTTCCAGGATGGAGTCACCGTGAAACTTAGGGCCTAGGAGAGTCGCGCTCTACAAGTGATGAGCGAGTAGCACATCAACATCGAGTAGTTGGAACTATAGCGCAACGAGGCAGTAGAATAGAATAAGCATATCATGCAGGTAGTGGAGGAATCTTGTCGAATGGTCCCAGATTTGGACATTCAGGTAGAAGAACCGGTTGAGGCGCGTGTCTGCAAGTCGGCCACAGGGGTGCGTGACACTCAAGCAGAGATGGCCAGGGTTTAGCTGGACTTGAACTTGTAGATCATAGAATTGCAGTTGAGGGCTCAACCTTCAACTCCACTGGAAGTTAGGGAACAATGTACCACCGCTGTTACAAAAACAATAGCCGTGGTCGACAGTGCAATAGTAAACCGCACACAACTTTTTGAACAGGCATTCGAGGTCCTGACCACCCTGCAGGAGGACCTAAATGTAGAGCGCCTCGAGACAGAGGCATGTGAGCTGCAACAAAGATATGATGAGGTCAAAGGGACAATGCAGACAATCACCCTTACACAGAGGCTTGCACAGATGCAGGAGGCCAAGGCGCTTAAGGAACAGGTGGATGCCACTCGGCACAAAGAAGCAGTCCTAAAAGCACACCTACAGCCATAAATAGATGAAGCATATATGATCACAACTTCCACTGAAAGGAGATTGCGACACTACAGGTCACTCAGTAGAATATTCAGGGCAACAGTTCAGCGGCAGTGAGCGAGCAGCGAGTGGAAGGAGTCCAGCAGGCGGCCACTCAGTGCACTGTCAAGGTTGCAGTTATCCAAACAGAGCTGGGAGGTCTTCGCGCTAAGATCTCTGCGTCTACAGAGTGACTCGAGGGCAAGTCACAATGTTTGTGTTGGGGGTCTATTGGGCAGGGGATCCCCCAAGGGAAGTTTTGTGGCTAAAGGCCATATTTTGGTCCAATTTTGTAATCCAAGTGTAAAGACTCTGCATTTTGTGGTCGCTGAGTGCGTAGGTGTTAAAGAGTCATAGGGTTGTCCGCCCTTATTTTGGTAATGTAATGTCGGCTGTAAAATATCTACCCATGGTCCACGAACCATGGGATTGTATAAATAGAGCTAAGCTCTAAGTAGTTAGGGTGATCAATCAATAATGAATGAAGATATGATGTATGAGAGATAGCTCTGAAGTAGAAGTCTAAGTCTTGGGTCGTAGGGTAGGTAGAGGCTCTACAGTTGAGTGCACAGAGGCCTAAAATTCTGCAACTAAGTGCGTGGACTCCTGCAGCTAAGTGCACAGGGTGAGTTGAGTCTGTAATCACTTGGAATTATCAATAAAGAGAAGTATTCCATAATTTCTACATCTTTATTTCCTGTTTATGCATCTGTTATATTTGGAATGAATTTCAATTATAATGCTTATAGGATGCGCGAATATATGTAAATATATTGCTTAAGTAAACGCAAGTCAGAACATCTGTTTACACAATGATAAATACTATTGGTAAATAAGATAAGTAAGAAACTTAGCCTAGTGTGGGAGATATCACAGTCCATTGCCCTAGCAGTGCGAAAGTCCCTGAGTCGCAGGTTAGGGTTGTGCGAAAGCCAATTGTGCCCTCCCACGAAGGTACTGAAGGGTGGAATAGAGGACTAAGAAACTTGTGCAAAGGTAGGTATAGACGGAATAAACCGACATCACAACCATCTCAGGGGTGTGGAAACTTGGTTCCAGCACCCCCCCATACTGCTTCGGGTGAGACTTCAGTCCGTGCTCCACGGGTTGATGCCGAAAGGGCCAGTAGTTTAGGGATTTGTTTGGCTAACTAGCGCTGAACCTGGGTTAGGCCCCCTCAAGCCAACATGCATTGAAATATTGGTTTTACCCTTTGGGTTATAAACAAAAGGAATTAATGGAATGGAAATACTTAAGACAAGGAAAAGGTCAAAATTTGCAAAGCTTCACTAAAGAATTTATAAAAAAAGCATTGAATTTGGGCATTTCATGAGATTCACCTGAGATTGTAACTAAGTATATTGGTGCCTTACATAGTTACATAAGACATTCATTGTTATTGTTTGAGCCTGCTACTATTGATGCGGCCAGTGTGAAGGACATTCACCTTGAAAGTAGGGGAAAGAATGACAAATATGATCAAGCCAAGAAACCATCTTTCAAACCTCATAATGGCAAGTTAAAAGGTGTTGGGCATGGAATCCGCCCAAGGCATGTTTTAGGGCTCAAAGCCCAAGTTTTGACCGAATTCTGTTGTAAAGCTCCACGAATTGCGGGCACGGAAGTATGTTAGAGTCACAGGATTGTCCACCCTAATTTTGTAATGTAATGTCGGCCTACCCATGGTCCATGGACTATGGGATTGTATAAATAGAGCGAGGCTCTAGGTGTAAAAGAAGTAGTAGAGAAGCAAGAGTCTAAGTGACTAACTGTAAAGTGACTCTTTGGGTTGTAGGGTAGGAGAAGGCTCTGCAACTGAGTGTGCAGAGGCCTAGTAGTCCGCAACTGAGTACGCGGAGTCCTGCAGCTAAGTGCGCAGGGCGGAGTCGAGTCTGTAATTGAGGAAGGAATTAATAAAGAGATTTTTTTCCATAATTTTGTGTTTCTATTCTTTGGTTAATGCACATTTGATGTAATTTGCAAATATATTGTTTATTTACCGCGCGCACCTGTATGAACGGTTTATGTTGTTAAGTGTAACTTAAAGCATGCAAGTAGGCTAGGATAATCAACTAACATTGCAATACTAGTAAAGTCTTGGGTAAAAACGCAGAAGCGTAGTGTTCAACCCCTGAGTAGGGTTGCATGAAGGCAGTATCTCAGGCTGCGAGGTACAGGAAAGTGTGTGAAGAAAATTGTGCGTAGGGTCGAACCGCGGACCACTTGAACTCATCAGAGATCTCCAGGGTGTGGAAACTTGGTTCTAGCACCCTCCCATACTACTTCAGGTGATACCTTAGTCTGCGCTCTGTGGACTGTTGATGAAAGGGCCAATAGTACTGGGATTTGTTTGGCTAAATCAACTTTGAACCTAGGTCAGGCCCCTATAAGCCAACAAATGGTTCCGTTGCCGAGACCAGGATCTGCATAAGAGATGTCTGATGTTGTATCACGAAAATCCAACAAAGAAAGGAATTGAAGAGTGGTTGGACAGGAAGATTCCCGAGTTCGCAGTGCAGGAAAACAAGAATCTGTAGTTATCAATGGAAGAGTGGTTAGAATGCTAATGATATACAGAAATCCATGAAATTTTCTTTGTATCCTTCCCCTCTGAGTTGTACGAGTGGATCATGAAGCAAGAAGACAGTCAGGGAAGGTGTAGGCTTGACAAAACTATCGTGTGGACTCCAAAGTTCGTGCGCAGACTGGAAGAATCGGAAGTTAAGATCGTGCACGCTATAGACCATTGGCTAGATCGAATTATAGGAGGGTTTATCACTGAGTTCGTGGTAGATACCTTAGTCAGTATAACGAGGCAAAACGACGCTTCCTCAAAGGACCACAAGGTAAGTACGTTAAATCTCTGAACACTTGGATTAAGATGCTATTGTGTGAAAAGCGGGTTATGCGAATAAATTGATGTTTGGGGCTACGCGAAGTGGGAAGATCTACAGAAATGAAGTTAGTGCAGAAATAGAAACTAGCCCTTTGATTTCACCTCCACGAGAAAGCGAGGAAGAGCTCGCGAAGGTTTCAACAAGAAGTGTGATCAGTTTGATAATGCAACGAATTCCGCGCATATCACTCCCACCTACACCATCGCCAATTCCACCATATTCACCCCCGTCTTCACCCACACCACTTCCACCACCACCACAGTTCAATATGGCGAGTGCGATAAAATTGCCGGTGTTCAAAGGAGTAGGGAATGAAGATCCAGACCAATTTGGGTTCGTGGTAAAGGCTGTATTGGAAGCATAGGGAGTCACGGATGACAATATAAAGAAAGCAGTGCTGGTCAGCACCTTGTAGGATTGCACACTGACATGGTACATTAAGCATTCCAATGACAATCCAAACACATGGATTGCGGATATCCAAGCTACGCTAAACAGGGAACTTATCAGGACAAAATTAGAGACATAGTTGATTATCGGATTTAAGGAAATCGCGATGCTTCTAGGTGAGACCCCCTGGGAGCTAGATCAGAGACTGAAGGGTATGATTCGTGAAGCCAACATGACCTTGATGGATGGGCAGCGCAGTGCATGGTTTGTAGCATCGCTAACGCCACATCTAAGGACCGCGCTGTCACAGCAGAAGCTATCCACTCAGGCTGAGGCCTTGGAGATCGCAATGAGACTACACGAGACCCCGATACAAGATCCTAACCTGGGAGTCCAACAGATCCACGCGCAGTTGAAAAACTTGTGTCTTGAGATGAAGAGTTTGAAACAAGACAGGACAACTCACCCAGAAGTGCACGAGGAGGTATGGTGCATAAAGTGTAAGGGCCAGGGACATGACAAGGACCATTGTCCAGTCTTCGCGAACTACCTGGCGGGAGGAGGACCAATGCCATTGAGACTAGAGGCACAAGCAGGACCGAGCGCAGCGCCTGCATTATGGTGCATGATTTGTCAGATAGGAGGAAAGCATGCTACAGATAACTGCCATCTATTATAGAAGTATTCACAGACTTCCCAACAATTGTTCTCAAATTTCTGCAGGTCAGTAGGCTATGATGAGTGCACCTGTAGAAGTTATGAACTGATGATGGATCAGACTCCTACCTATAGAGTTCAGACCAAAACACGAGCCCTCAATCAAAATGCAGGGACGGTTTGCACTAGATTTCAAGTGCGCGGACGAGGTCGAGGTGGAATGGGGCCAGGAAGGGGTCGTGGACAACTGATTTGTTACAATTGTGGAGGGCCAGGGAATTATGCCTGTGATTGTACAAATCTGATGAGAGAATCATGTTTATATTGTACCTAGTTTGATCATGAGATGAAGGACTGCCCCACATTGATAGCAAGGTTGCGTGATAAAGGAACACTCCAACCTTCCCAAACTCAGAATCTGCAAATGATGGGGTCTGAGCTGCGCAAGGAAGACCCGAATGTAAACATCGTGCTCCAAAGTGGCATTACGACGGGGGATGACAAAGAAAATTAGCCCGAGGAGAGTGCCTAGGTTCGCAAGGCTCCAACAAAGGAACCAGAATTTGATTTGGAGCATGCTAATGAGACATTCATGGAAGCTAAGAAGAGCTTCATGGAGGCCTCCACTTCAGGTAGTAGATATAAACTGGAACCGGAAATGGACCCATAAACGCTCACTACCTTTCTAGAGACATGCATGAAGCTGCTGCGCGACAGCAAGGCTGTGAAGGGGCTGCAAGAACTCATCACTATATGTGCTGGGACTGCGCTAGTAGAAACGCGCGTAGTCTGGAAGCTCGGGGAGCACACAATGCGAACAATAAGAGGGATGAGATTGACTATGAAAATCAGGGAATATGAAATGGATCAAGTGATTTTGGATCTAGGATCGGTTGCGAATGTCCTACCAAAACATACATGGGAGCGCATGGGCAGGCCCGTGTTGTAGTTGTCTCCTATTCAATTGCGAATGGTGAACTAGCAAAAGATCCTACTGAGGGGGAGGTTGCAAGGAATAATGGTAGATATCGAAGGTGCAAGAGTGCTTGCAGATTTCGAAGTGATAGAGATTGTTGATAACAATGATCCCTATCCCGCTCTACTAGGAATAGATTGGGCCGCTGACATGAATGGAGTGATAAAACTAAAGAAGCGCAAGATGATTTTTGAGAAAAAATCACTACGCGTAGTGGTACGTTTAGACCTGCGGAAGGATCATGCTACACAGAGCCAGTGTGCGACTGCGATACCGACGACGATCTAGACTATATCTACAAGATAACCGTGTGGGAGTAGGACTGGGTGAATCCAATAGTGGATGGCAAGATTTCGTGGGAGCATGAAAGCATCTGCACCTCAGATTCGGGCGAGGATATAGAACGACGGCAGAACCGGTTACACGAGGTAACCACGCTCAACTGCAACATGATGATAAAGTCACTGCACTGTGTAGCAACAGAAACAAGAGATCTCTTATGTATGACGAGTTGAGCGTAGTGGATGATTTCCTGAACAAATTTGAAAGAGAGGTGCCAGAATAGTAGTGATTCGATGCTCTGAAATGGGTACTGCGAACTATGCCTGCAAGGTGGTGGGGTACGCACCAGCAAAATTTTGAGAACTAGCGGGAATGCAAAAGAATGATGCGCCTATGATTTGGGAAGCCTCAGATGAGGATAAAGGCCAAGCATGATGGACGAAATAGCCCGCGCACCCACCTTTCCAGATGGTAACAAGCGTATGGTGCGCAACTTGCACGAATGGACACCGTCCTCACGATATGAAGCACGACCAACAAGTAGGAGCGGGCAAGCCGATGGCGCGAACGATGACTAGGAAGTATGATAAGACAAATTGCGCCGAAGAGTATCCATGTGGAAGCCTTTAACAAAATATGCGAAGTACTAAACGGGGTCCACCATGTGAAAGACACTGACTGGGACTTGCGCGTACCAGAGGTTCTATGGGCTTATAGGACCATGTGGAAAACCCTGACCGCGCGGGCACTTCCGAAGCTGAAGTATGATGTAGATGTTGTAATCCATATGGAGCATGCAAAGCCTAGTCTGCGCATAGCAGCACCCATAGATACGATGGTTTGCGAAGCTTGGAAAGAAGGAATCACACTACCGCAAGAAACATAATGCATAGGGCTTGAGGAAGCAATCCAATAGGGAAACCTTAGACTCCAAGAACTTGAAGAAGGCAAGATATAGTTACAAAGGAAAAGCGCACTGGTGGACACGAAAGTCAAGAAGCTGGTGGGCGAGATAAAGGAAGAGTTTCTCACAGAGAAAACTAGGATGGTAAGGCAAGGTGCGTACTATCATACTCACAAGTTTGAGAACTATCACCATGAATTGATTAGTCTGGTGCCTTGGCTTGGACTGCATATTGCTAATCATAGTGACCAGGGTAGCGCATTGCAAATGGTGAAGTGCGCAATGCCAACCATAACAATAAAAGGTGGGGATTCTGCAAGAACCATGACGGAGGACAGGATGGAACCCTACATGGGTGGTGTGATGATCCAGGTGGCTCCAAAGACACACACAGGACAAGGAGGACTCAAGGAAGATCAAAAATCAAAGTGTTTGGATTATGCTCGAACTAGGACCAGAGCATAGATCTCATCTTCCTGATCGTGGCAGTCTGAATGGTTCATCAAACCGAGTCTGTATGCGAAGGCTAGATGCAGTCAAAGTTGGGCTGACTTTCTGATGACTAGGTAGCTTAAGGAGGCCACAATTTGGACCGAACCCGGCCACCAGACTCCGACCAACTTCGTCTAGATTCTAGGTGACATTGTGGGCTCATTAAAATGACCCCTACGGTCAAAAAACAAATTTCCAGAAAACGTGCAAGTTGTTTATGTAACAAAATACAATTATAAAAAAGGGGGTGGGGGCCGCCAACCCCGCCACCCCCTCCACTCATAACCAACATACAGTGGGTATGGTGGATAGGCCACCCAAGGCGGGCCTGACCCAACCACATTATTTAATTAAAAAAATTTGTTATGTAAAATGGGAGGGGGTGGGGTTTGACCGCCCGACCTCCTCCCCAATAAACGGATCGCAAAGCAAAGCGCCATCAACTTCCACATTGAAATATCCACTCGGAATTTTAATATAAAACCATCATTTGCCCAGTGTGCCCAGAGATGGAGGAACCACGAGCGGGCATGCAAATTGAGGCGAATTAATTAATTTTTAATGCAGGAACCATGAATTTTGTAGGAGGGCCAAATTTCCACTTTGTTAGATTTTGACAAATTTTATATGGATTCAACACCTCTTGATGGCACGAACACGAAGATGCTATGCATGTCTCCATCAGAGTTCTACATTTTTTGGTCATTTTTAAAAATGCACGTGGAACCATGACCGCTGCAAAAATAGGGAGCGGAACCATGAGCCTTGAAATTTCCCCGAGGAGGTAAAATTTTGCCATGACAGAATATAGTCAAGTTTATACTTGTTTTTCATGGTTTTCCACAGGGATCACAATGGCGAGGTCAGATTCACCATTTGAGTTGTAGATTTCTAGTCCACCCATGGAGCAGAATTTTTGAGGAATCTAAAAGATTCCTTGAGCCCCAGATTATTTAGATTTTGGATAGTCGATTTTGCACTATTCGACGCCACAAACCTGATGGTGCATTCAGATTTTTCATTCTCTCATTTCTTTTTCCAGCCACTTTTCTAAGTGCCAGTGTAGATGTCCACATTCATGTGCGAGCAGTCATTTTCATGCAATCGATGCCTTGAGATCGATGGTCTGAACAGCTTCAGCAGTTTGACATCTGCTTATTCAGATAGCCCCTGGTTGTGAGGTATATGATGGGTTCATGTAATTCTTCTTTATGCATTATGCTGCACAGATCCTTGATTGATGTTGATGCAGGATCTTATTTATTACATGTCTTCATGATTCCTTGCTTAATGTGATGCGGAATCGTATATGTGATGTATTTTTTGTCATGATTCATCATGTTATGTTTTGAGATCCCTTTGTTGTATGTTGCTGGGATACTCTTGTTGTTGTCATGCATGTTTTGCATTGAGATCCCTTTGATGCCATGTTGGCGGGATGCTCATCATGCATGAGTTTGTGTCATACTGATAGGAGTCTTTTGATTGAGAGTTCCTGTAGTGAAACATCTCTTAGAGCCACTCCTGCATGAGGGAATTTTCCTTGTATGATCGCGACATCATCTCCTATGTACATCATCACTATTGACAACACTTAATGCATTTCCCTACACCATCATGACACCGGGGCCTGAAGACGTAGTCCCTCCTGGACAAACTCCCTTATCAATGGCTTATGTTTTCATGTGTTGATGATTTTCATGTTCCTCTTCTTTACAACATGCAGATGTATTCATTTATGTTCTTTCAAAAAATAAATTTAACACATCACGAAAGTAAAAGGTCTTGGAAGGGTCCTTCGTCATACCCAGACCTGGATCAAGTGGTATTAGAGCAGTCTTTGCATTGATGTGAATTGCAGCGTGAACAATGGAACGTGTAGCAACAGAGGATGAAAGAGCAATGTACGAGACCATGCTCAACATTTCCAAAAGAGTGGAAATCGTGTATGAAACTCTACTGAAAGAGACAGAGGAAAAGGAGCGATTGCAGCTTCAATTGCAAGCCATGGAAGAGGCCTTGGAAGAGCTGAACCAAAACAAACATAATCTTGAAACAGAGAACGCTGAATTGAAGATGCACCTACATGAAGAGAAAGAGAAAAAACAAAGTTTGCTACGAAATCTGCAAGCAAAGGACAAGGCCTTGGAAAAGCTGCAGCATGCCCATGTGAGGTAAAATGTAATTCTCCAAATTCATGTATGTTTCCTGTTGATGATTTCGCTATTTTTGAAAATCATACCATAGGAATTGGCTCCAAACTGTTGAAGAGAATGGGGTATGAAGGAAAAGGCTTGGGCATTAATGGCCAAGGCATTGTCAATCCCATCAAAGTAGAGGAATTATCGTGTTGAACAAGACTTGGGTATGTCAGAAAAGAAGTTGAGGAATGTGCCACGACAGTTAGCGAACCACCAACAATGGATGATGAGAAACCCTCATCAGTCCTTTCCAAATCAAAAGAGGAAAGGTATAACCACTCTTAACATTCAAATGTTCATTTTGGTTATGATCATGTTGTTAATAATGAACGAAGAACATGGCATCGAAAAACATGCACCCTTTGTGGATTACATAACCATACATTTTCTAAGTGTTGGAAAAGAATGGCAGCACACAAAAGGATGAGGCGTGAAAGACCCTCTCAACAACATGAAAAGAAACAGGTTAAGTAGATATGGAGGAAGAAAACCTACTGTAGTCATTGCGATAGAAGTGGCCATCAAAGAGCCACTTGTTGGAGGCTCCATCCAGAGCAGCGACTTAAAGACAAAGTGTCGGTGCATGAACCGGGTGAAACAATTGTTCGACAAGAAAAATCGCCACAAGGAGGCGACCCATTCACATTGATAAGTGAAAAATGGTTTCTATACATGTTGTCATTTCATGGTCATTCTTTTGTAAATCATTTGTTTCATTTTAAAATGTAAAAGTGATGATGTGTTTTCCATCACTTGTTCAACAACAATGATGTCTGATCGTAATTTGAGTCGCATTTTACACTCTGAAATTGATGTTATGTTTCCATCACTTGTCAAAACAATAGTGTTTGTCCTTATGTATGTAAATCGTGTGTTGCAGTGATGATATGTTTTCCATCACTTGTTGAAGCAACCATGATAGATTGGCCTTGTTTTCGTAGCTAGAGTATTGTGTCCATCTTGTTGTACATGACCACCGAGTATGTGTTATAAACTAGTGGCAAGTGTGGGACGTTTGGGTCATTACTTGGTCATGACAGTCAAGCATGTAATTTGCAAAACAATGTACTATAGGTTGCAGAGGTAGCAGGTGTTAGCTTTTTGGTTAAGGCTCCAAAGAACAAAGGTGAAGGAGATGGAAGCGAGACCTTTTCAGGATGCTTGTGATGCAGACAGGGTACAGAGAAGTTGCAAATTATTTTTCATGCTTTTGGAGGACCAAAAGCTCCTTAGTGGGGAGGATTGATCCAGGTGGCTCTAGAGACACACACAGGACAAGGAGGACTTAGGGAAGCTCAAAAATCAATGTGTTTGGATTATGCTCAAACCAAGACTAGAGCATAGATATCATCTTCCTGATCGTAGCGGTGTGAACAGTTCATCAAACCGAGTCCATATGCGAAAGTTAGAAGCAGTCAAAGTTGGGTTGATTTTCTGATGACTCGACAGCTTAAGGAGGCCACAATTTGGACCAAACCCAGCCACCAGATTCTTGAAAAATTGTGGGCTCGTTAAAATGACCCCTACTGTCAAAAAACAAATTTCCAGAAAACGTGCAAGTTGTTTATGTAACAAAAAAAAAGTATAAAAAAAAGGGGGGTGGAGGCCACCAACCCCGCCAACCCCTCCGCTCATAACCAGCATTCATATATATAACAGTGGATATGGTGGGTGGGCCCGACCCAGCCACATTATTTAATTAAAAATAATTGTTATGTAAAATGGGAGGGGGCGGGGTTTGACCACCCGACCTCCTCCCCAATAAACGGATAGCAAACCAACGCGTCAACAACTTACACATTGAAATATCTACCTGGATTTTTAATATAAACCCGTCATTTTCCCAGTGCACCCAGAGATGGAGGAACCAGGAGCGGGCATGCAAATCGAGGCGAATTAATTAATTTTTAATGCAAGAACCATGAATTTTGCAGGAGGGCCAAATTTCCACTTTGTCAGATTTTGACAAATTTTATTTCGATTAAACACCTCTCGACGCCACGAACGTGATGGTGTTGTCCGTGTCTCCATTAGAGTTCTGCATTTTCATTCATTTTTCAGAATGCATGTGGAACCATGATTGCTACAAAAACAGGGAGCAGAACCATGAGCCTTGAAATTTACCCGAGGAGGTAAAATTTTGCCATGTCGGAATATAGTTAAGTTTATACTTGTTTTTCATGGTTTTCCGCAGGGATCACAATGGCGAGGTTAGATTTTCCATTTGAATTGCAGATTTCCAATCCACCCATGGAGCAGAATGTTTGAGGAGTCTAGGGGGAATCTAAAAGATTCCTTGAGCCCTAGATTCTCAACTTCTCAAAATTCAGATTTTGGACAGTCGATTTTGCACTATTCGACGCCACAAATCTAATGGTGCATTCAGATTCATCATTCTCTCATTTCATTTTCTAGCCACTTTTCTAAGTGACAGTGCAGATGTCCACATTCATGTGCGAGAAGTCATTTTCATGCGATCGATGCCTTGAGATTGATGGTCCGAACAGCTTCAGCATTTTGACATCCGCTTATTTAGATAGCCCCTAGTTGTGAGGTATATGATGGGTTCATGTACTTCTTCTTTATGCATTATGCTACACAAATCCTTGATTGATGTTGACGCGGGATCTTGTTTATTACATGTCTTCATGATTCCTTGGTTGATGTGATGCATAATCATATATGTGATGTACTTGTTGTCATGATTTGTCATGTTATGTTTTGAGATCCCTTTGTTGTATGTTGCGGGGATACTCTTGTTGTCATCATGCATGTTTTGCATTGAGATCCCTTTTGTGCCATGTTGGCAGGATTCTCATCATGCACGAGTTTATGTCATACTGATAGGAGTCTTTTGATTGAGAGTTCCTGTAGTGGAACATCTCTTAGAGCCACTCCTGCGTGAGGGCACTTTCCTTGAATGATCGCGACATCATCTCTTGTGTACATCATCACTATTGACAGCACTTAATGCAGCGGCCTACACCATCTTGACACCGGGGCCCGGAGACTTAGTCCCTCCTGGACAAACTCCGTTATAAATGGCTTCTGTTTTCATGTGTTGATGATTTTCATGTTCCTCTTCTTTACAACATGCAGATGTATTCATTTATGTTCTTTTAAAAATGAAATTTAACACATAAAGAAAGTAAAAGATCTTGGAAGGGTCCTTCGTCATACCCAGACCTGGATCATGCGACCACCTGACTAGCCCAGGGAAGGACATTCTTAGCGCTCCAGGCAATTGGAAGGGAGTGCGGGACTATAAACTATTATGCCTGGGAGCTGCACGATATTGGAGATGTGCGCAGAAGCAGAGAGTTACAAGGCCTGCGACTGCACATGGGGGGTTGCGCTGCTGTGCAAGTTGGACAGAAAGTGACCATTGAAGTCATTATTCACTATGGGATGCTCGACTTGAGGCCAAATGGAGTGGGTGGAAGGCATTTAAGAAGTGATTTATGGGCAATATTTGAGAAAATATGCTGCCAAGAAAGCATTAATGAACTGGAATTGGGTGGAACGGTTGAATTTGAATTCAGAAAGCGCTATTAAATACAAAGGGCTGCCCAACAAACAACACTTAGTCATTTTCGAATTGAGTAATTGAGTAGAGACCTGAGTATTGTGATCCGAGCGTTGATTAAGCCCCTGAATTCGTGAGTGACAGATTGCAGCATCGATACAATGACATCAACTAAGGATGGTCCGAGGATAGAACAGGTGACTACTAGCGAGGCCGCGCAGGCCCTAACTGTGGAGGATGTACCAGAAGGTGTTGGGATATTAGCAGAAATCCTGAAATCACCGTGTACACCAAGACCCAAGAAGGATAAATAGGCAATGGCTCCCGTATGCATGTCCTCGTGGAACCCGCTGCACAGCAAACTGTCGATGGAGGAGAAAGGGAAAGCTATCACAATAAAAACAGATGAGGAAGAAGAAGATTTGCAGGCCCTTATTATTGCAGAGGAAGAAGACGAAGGCATGGAGGTGGATACTCAACCTACGCTCTCTGTGAAAAAATTGCCCGCCTATGTCCCCCCGCAAAAAGGAAAGGCAAAAGTGCCCAAGGACCTGGATGAAACCAAGAGTTTGCTCTAGACCCCGCTCCTCCTAGATGGTATTACGTTTGAAGGGACACACCTGGGCCACGTGCCAACTATGAAATTTGAAGATTGGGACCTCACTAACCACAAGAAGTTCCCTCACCTTGAGACGGGAAACCTCATGAAGAAACATACCGCGGGGTGGTAACAACATTAGAGCCGTAGAAATGGTTGCGCGGTGTGGAAAAGGCCAAGCTGTTGAACCTACTTTGGGTACCGCATTTCCACCACCCCCCAATAACCATTTTCATCATTAGGCAGTTGCTCCACCTAGTGCATGATGGGTATTTATGATTGGAGGAGCCCATCCCCATCATGGCAGGTCTGATTCATCGAATATCTCGGCTTCCATACAAAGGATCCCGCGACCATATTGGAAGGAAAGGGTAGTGATTTGGCCCTCGCGGAGGCCATGAAGATGAAGTACAAGCTAAAAAAGAAGAAGAGTGGTTACGCCATTTCCAGCATCAAGGATAAAGCGGTACACGTGGCAACCCAAATGCTTGCAGGCAAAGTTATGTGCAAGTGTCATGCCGACGAAGTACCTGTGCCAGTGGTCATACTCGCCGATCAGTGCACGGAGGGGGTCCAGTTTAACTGGTTCGAATTGCTCTGCACATAATTCTTAGAAAATTGTCGCAAAGCCTAGGAGCAGGGTAAAACCTTCCACTATGAATGGTCGTTGCTGTCCATAGTGCTCGTAGTGGGAGAATTGTCGGAGGACAGTCAATTCCCCATAATTGACAGAGATTTATTGGAGGCCGCAAAGTATGCTTCGCTCTAGGCCACGAAGGATGCGACAAGGATACACGACTGCAAGATCTTCTAGGTGCTCATGGAGATGACCATCCGAATGTGGATCAATCGTAAGTTGTGGTTGTCACCCACAGTTTATAGCAGTCTACAGAGTTTTTTAGAATTTAAGGCAGACATGCACAACATCTATATCAGGGAATGCAAGGATCCAACGAAGCAGTGGACGAAGCTACCTTTTGTAGCCATTGACAATGCCATTTTCACTGTCTTGGAGGTATGGCGTTCGGAATGGCATGCCCCAGACATTGCAAAACTTGATAGGTCGGCAGCGTAGAAGAAGAAAGATGATGTCAAGTTGCGCATCACACAGTTGGCCAAGAAAAGGAAGAAGGAAACGGTAGCAGCCAAGGTGCGAGTAGCGCGGGAAGCAGTAAAGAAACCAGCCAAGCAAGAAAAGTCCAGTGCAACAGCTGCGACACAGGCAGCAACCGCGAAGGCAGGCGAGGGCCAACAAATGCCTTCAAAAGGGCAGGAAACAGAGGAAGCAGAAATCGAAGAAGGAGGCGGGGACCCACGGACCGCGTCCACACAGTTGAAGCGCCAACCCCCGGTAGAGTGAGCAGGATCAAGGAAGAAGGTCAAGGCCTCGAAATTGTCCATTGGTGGATGCCAACATATGGAAAAAAACCTACGTGGATGCACACCAACTTAGCATTGGGAGATACGGTCAATAAGCATGTGTTGGGGGGGAATTGCACAAATGGCTCCTCAAGTTGGAACGATAGAATGTGGAGAGAATGATCGCGCCGAAGGTTATCCACGTGAAAGCATTTAACGAAGTGTGTGAAGCATTGAACAAGGAATGTAATGCACAACGAAGTGATTGGGACCTACGCATACCAGCAGTTTTATGGGCTTATAGGAAAACTTGCAAGAACTAACGAGACAGGCACCTTCTAGGCTGGCCTATGGAGCGAACGCTATAATGCCGATCATGCCTAGTCCGCGCATAGCAGTGCCCATGGATATGACAGATCATGGAGCCTTGGAAGAAGGGATCGTGCAGTTGGAAGAACTTGAAGAAGAACGCTTGGGACCTGATGAGGAGATTCAAGAGGGTGATCTTAAGCTCCAAGCACTCATGAATGAAAGAGTTTGATTGAGGGAGAAAAGCGCCATGGTGGAAGAAGAAGTCAAGAAGCTTGAGGAAGGAATAAAGAAGGACTTTCTTGATAAGAAAACTATGGTGATAAAACAAGATGCCCATAATTACGTAGACAAATTTGGGGACTACTATTGAGAGTTGATCAGCTTGATGCCTTGGATTGGACCGTATGATATTAAGGAAACCTCGGATAAGGGTGCGATGTGGTTGGCGAAGTCAAATGGTGGGCTTTTCCCAGGAAAAGTAACTGGTAGCGAAGTTAAATGGCGAACTCTTCCCATCTGACTAGCCACAGGAAGCACAAACTTAGCACTCCAGGCAATTGAAAGGAGGCACGAGTGATCCAGGTCTGGGTGTGACGAAGGACCCTTCCAAGACCTCTTACTTTCGTGATGCGTTAAATTGCATTTTAAAATAACATTAATGAATATATCTGCATGTGGAAAAGAAGAGGAACATGTCAATCATCAGCACATGAAAACATAAGACGTTGATAACAGAGTTCGTCCAGGAGGGATTACGTCTCTGGGCCCCAGTGTCAAGATGGTGTAGGCTGCTGCATTAAGTGTTGTCAATAAAGGTGATGTACACAAGCGATGATGTCGCAATCATACAAGGAAAAATTCCCTCACGAAGGAGTGGCTCTAAGAGATATTCCACTACTACGATTCTCAATCAAAAGACTCCTATCAATATGACACAAAAACATGCATGGTGAGAATCCCACCAACATGGCACAAAAGGGATCTCAATGCAAAACACATGCATGATGACAACAAGAGTATCCCAACAACATACAACAAGGGATCTCAAAGCATAACATGATGAGTTATGATAACAAGTACATCACATAGAAGATTCCACATCAAATCAAGCAAGGAATCATGACAACATGTAATAAACAAGATCCTACATCAACATCAATCAAGGATCTGTGCAGCATAATGCATAAATAAGAAGTACATGAACACATCATATACCTCGCAACCAAGGGCCATCTGAAGAAGTGGATGTCACACTGCTGAAGCTACTTGGACCATCGATCTCAAGGCATCGATTGTATGAAGATGGTTGCTCACACAAGAATGTGGACATCCGCACAAGCACTTAGAAAAGTGGATAGAAGAAGGAATGATATAATAAGAAATCTGAAGACACCATCAGATTTGTGGCATCGAGTAGTGATGAATCGACTGTCCAAAATCCAAATTTTGAGAAGTTGAGAATTTTGTGCTCAAGGAATCTTTTAGATTCCCCAGGATTTCTCAAAGATTCTGCTCCATGGATGGACAGGAAATCTACAACTCAGATGGCGAATCTGATCTTGCCATTGTGATCCCTATGGAAAACCATGAAAAACAAGTATAAACTTGACTATATTCTGACATGGAAAAATTTTACCTCGGGGAAATTTCAAGGCTCATGGTTCCTCTCCCTATTCTTGTTTAAATCATGGTTCCATGTGCATTCTGGAAATGACTTGAAAATGCAGAACTTTGATGGAGAAACGGACAACATCTTTGCACTCGTGGCAATGAGAGGTGTAGAATCCATATAAAATTTGACAAAATCTGACAAAGTGAAAATTTTTCCCTCCTCCAAAATTCATGCTTCTTGCATTAAAATATTAATTAACTGCCTTGAAATTTGTGCCCACCTTCTGCCTCGAAATCTGTGCCTACAGTCTCTCTCCTATGTCTCGAACTGTGTGCACTAGTAAAAATGACTATTTATATAAAAACTTCAGCGGATTTACCAACGTAATTGGTTAGCGCATTGGCAAAAAGGCATATTGTTGAGGAGAGGTGGAGGGATCGAATCCCACCCCTCCATATATATATATATATTTTATAAAACCCAAAATGATATATTAATGGGGGTCGTGTCCGCATTGGGCGGCTCGCCCCTTAAACCCTGCACTAGCACTTAACACCCTTAACTGTTGTCGGCGTAGTAATATCAGCGATCGGTGCATTAATCGGTGCTTTATATGGTATCGACGTGATCTAAGGGGTTTCGCCGATCTATATATATATGTATGTATGTATGTATGTAGATATATCTCTCTCTCTCTCTCTCTCTATGTATGTATATGTATATATATATATATATATATATATATATATATATATATATATATCTATATATATATATATATATATATATATATATATATATATATATATATATATATATATATATATATATATATATATATATATATATATCGGCGATATATGAAATTAGCAATTGGCATATTTTAATAATCGCAATTGACGGTTAAAATCAATGATATATATGGTATCGGGGTGATGGGGTGTGGGATGGGTCCACCACCGGTGGCCTACCCACCCTGATATAAATGGAATATATGAAATATGTGGGGGTTGTGGAGAAGGGTTCAGTGGGGGTTGTGGAGAAGGGTTCGGTGGGGGTCACCGACCCAAAATCATGTATTGATGCAATTCGGTCGACGGGAGGTTATGGCTCGTCGGCCTTACATGTCTAATAATTTATGCGATGTCGACCGGATATATATTTTCGATTTGTTTAAAGGGTTGGGGCGATTAGGCTGGCGGGGATTTAGGGCCCATTGGCCTTATAATAAATATAATTTTTTATCAGTTTTTGGGGTGGCGGGGGTGGTGGCCTACCACCTCATAACAATTATATTTTTGGATTTTAATTTTTATAAAGAGGAAGGTGTGTTTAAAATCTTCAAAAAATAAGGGTCATTGGGCAAATTAACGAGGCAACAATTTCGACCAATTTCGGGAGCTAGGTTCATGCCTCGAGGTTGGTCAAATTGTAAGACACTTAAACCTGGCCCACAACCCAACTTTGAACAAACTTTGACTGGCCCGTTCTCCCTCATACGAGCTCAGTTTGACGAACCGTTCACACCTCCATGATCAGGATGACGAGATCTATGCTCTGGTTCTAGTTCGAAGTCATTCTGAGCACTTTGATTTTTGAGCCCTATTTGTCCTGTGTTTCTCTCTTGAGCCACCTGGATCAATCCTCCCCACTGAGGAGCTTTTCGTCCTCCAAAAGCATGAAAAATAATCTACAATTTTCTCGGTACCTTGTCTGCATCACAAGCATCCTGAAAAGGTCTCGCTTCCATCTCCTTAACCTTTGTTCTTCAGAGCCTTAAGCGACGAGCCGACACCTGCTACCTCTGCAACCTATAGTACATTGTTTGCACATTACATGCATGATTGACATGACCAACTAATGACCCAAATGTCCCACACTTGCCACGAGTTTATAACACATACTAGGTGGTCAATTTTACAATAAGATGGACGTAATACCCCAGCTATGGCAATAAGGCCAACATATTATTGTTGCTTCAAAAAGTGATGGAAAACACATCATAACTGCAACACATGATTTACATACATAAGGCCAGACACTATTGTTTTGACAAGTGATGGAAACATAACATCACTTTCAGAGTGTAAAATATAACTCAAAACATGACCAGACATCATTGTTGCTGAACAAGTGATGGAAAACACATCATCACTTTTACACTTTAAAATGCAACAAATGATTTACAAAATAATGACCATGAAATGACAACATGTCTAGAAACCATTTTTCACTTATCAATGTGAATGGGTCACCTCCTTGTGGCGATTTTGCTTATCGAACAACTGCTATTCCTGGTTCACACACCGACACTTTGTCTTTAAGGCGCTGCTCTGGATGGAGCCTCCAAAAAGTGGCTCTTTAATGGCCATTTCTATCGCAATTACTACAATAAGCTTTCTTCCTCCATATCTGCTTAACCTATTTCTTTTCATGCTGTTGAGAGGGTCTTTCACGCCTCATGAGTGCTGCCATTCTTTTCTGACACATAGAAAACATATGGTTAGGTAAACCACAAAAGGTACATGATTTTTGATGCCTGGATCTTCGTTCATTATTAACAACATGATCATACTCAAAATGAACATTCGAAGATCGAAAATGGTTGTACCTTCCCTTGCTATCTCTCATGTCAGTATGGTGATGAGAGATGCCTCAGCTCTTTCCCTGCAATGGGCACTGTCGTGGGACGATGGGGATGTGTTCCCATCATTCTCTCTCCTCAACGATTTCACCGATGTCTCAGACGACTCTAACACCTTTGAGCGCTCTCCTTTAGTGTATCTCAAGCCTTTAAATTGATGTTCATGCACAACATCCAAAGGTTGAGTTATGCCTTGGTTATTAGTACCAAGTTCTTCTTTCTCCTCGTGCCTCATCCTTGTAAGGAGCCTCATGTTTGTCCCTGTAATTGGGATCTCTAAATCTCCAACAGACATCATACTATGAGAAGATGAAACCAAAAGGAAATCAACATCTTTTACCTCCCCTTTCGATTTGGAAAGAACTGATGAGGGCTGCTCATCATCTATCGTTGGTGGTTCGCTAACTGTCGTGGTGCATTCCCCAACTTCCTTTCTGACATACCCAAGTCCTGTTCGACATGGTAATTCCTCCACTTTGATGGGGTTGACAATGCCTTGGCCATTAATGCCCAAGCCTTTTCTTTCATACCCCATTCTCTTCAACATTTTGGAGCTAATTCCTGTGGTATGATTTTCAAAAACAACGAAATCATCATCAGGAAACATACATGAATATGGAGAACTACATTTTACCTCACATGGGTCTCGCTGCAACTTTTCCAAGGCCTCGTCCTTTGCTTGCAGCTGTCATAGAAAACTCTATTTTTCCTCTTTCTCTTCATGTAGATGCATCTTCAATTCATCATTCTCTATTTAAAGATCATGTTTGGTTTTATTCAGTTCTTCCATGGCCTCCTCTGTGGCTTGCAACTGAAGCTGCAATCGCTCCTTTTCCTTTGTCTCTTTTTGTAGAGTTTCATACACGATTTCCACTCTTTTGGAAATGTTGAGCATGGTGTCGTCCATCGCTCTTTCATTATCTGTCGATGCATGTTCCATTGTTCGCGCTGTAATTCACATACATGCAAAGACCGCTCTGATACCACTCTTGATCCAGGTCCGGATGTGACGAAGGACCCTTCCAAGACCTTTTACTTTCGTGATGAGTTAAATTGCATTTTAAAAGAACATTAATGAATATATCTACATGTGGAAAAGAAGAGGAACATGTCAATCATCAGCACATGAAAACATAAGATGTTGATAACGGAGTTCGTCCAGGAGGGACTACGTCTCTAGGCCCCAGTGTCAATATGGTGTAGGCCGCTGCATTAAGTGCTATCAATAAACGTGATGTACACAAGCGATGATGTTGCGATCATACAAGGAAAAATTCCCTCATGCAAGAGTGGCTCTAAGAGATATTCCACGATTGGGATTCTCAATCAAAAGACTCCTATCAGTGTGACACAAAAACATGCATGGTGAGCATCTCCCCAACATGGCACAAAAGGGATCTCAATTCAAAACACATGCATGACGACAACAAGAGTATCCCAACAACATACAACAAGGGATCTCAAAGCATAACATGATGAGTTATGACAATAAGTACATCACAAAGAATATTCCACATCAAATCAAGCAAGGAATCAAGACAACATGTAATAAACAAGATCTTGCATCAACATTAATCAAGGATCTATGCAGCATAATGCATAAAGAAGGAGTACATGAACACATCATTTACCTTACAACCAAGGGCCATGTGAAGAAGTGGATGTCACATTGTTGAAGTTGTTCGGACCATCGATCTCGAGGCATCGATTGTATGAAGTTGGTTGCTCGCACAAGAATGTGGACATCTACACTAGCACTTAGAAACGTGGCTAGAAAAAGGAATGAGAGAATAAGAAATCTGAAGACACAATCAAATTTGTGTCATCAAGTAGTGTTGAATCAACTATCCAAAATCCAAATTCTGAGAAGTTGAGAATTATGGGCTCAAGGAATCTTTTAGATTCCCCTAGGATTCTTCAAAGATTCTACTCCATGGATGGATTGGAAATCTACAACTCAGATGGCGAATCTGATCTCGCCATTGCGATCCCTGTGGAAAACCATGAAAAACAAGTATAAACTTGACTATATTCTGACATGGCAAAATTTAACCTCCTAGGGGAAATTTCAAGGCTCATGGTTCTGCTCCCCGTTTTTGCTAAAATCATGGTTCCACGTGCATTCTGCAAATGACTGAAAAATTCATAACTCTGATGGAGAAACGGACAACACCGTTGCTGTTATCGGGAAATCTAGTGTCTATGCAGAGCTGCTAGTCCCACTAAGACTGGTAGCTATCTTAGAAACAAACAAACTAAAACTACTTTCGTTTTCCTTTATGAGAAGTAGATAAGAGGGGAACAAAGGATACCAACCTCTGTCTTGCGCTTGGTTCCTTGATTCCTCTCCCTTCTGATATATCTTTGCCACTCGCTTCCTCATCTACCCAGCTTCAAAGAGCACCTGTGGAATCAAAGCAGCATAACGCTATCCAAGAACAGAGATCTATTATCATAAACAATATAGGACCAGATATATATTGACCACACGAATGCATATATCATCAATCATACAAGAATGTGGAGGAAAACTTGAATAGCTTTATTAATATCAAGAATAGCAAAGAGGATTACAACCAATTATTCTGACCCAGCGTCATCCTCTCAGCAAGAAAGCCCTTCTTCAACTCATGAAAAGCTTAGATCACCCAACACTATGATGTTACACCAAGAAACCAGCAACACTTCCTTACAAGATACAAAATTCCAGCCTCTGGATCTCTGGGATGAGGGATCCATATATAGATGATTGCAGGGAGGTGAGTAAGCTTCTGAGATTTGATTAGTGTCCTCTCTCTAATAGTTCTTGATTCCACTTGGAGATTGATGATCTCTTACTCATCCCTGGGCGAATGCAAAGAGGCAAGTGTCACAGGAGAAGTTTCTGGAAGATTCCATGATCATCCACCTCGCAAATTGACTCTGTCATTTGTCCACTCTCGCCCATCGCACCCCATATAAGGGCTTTTTAGTATGCATCACACCTCCCGTGTACATTTAGGTGGGATGTAGCGCACTTTGACCATGGAGCAGGTGAGATGGTCCAGTTTTGACCAGTTCTGAGTAGTTTTCCATGGAGAACTTCTGGGAGATGATGTAATCAGTTGACCTTGTCCTTTTAGGGGTTGGAAAAACAATTTTAGGGACTTAAGAGCCCTTGGTTTATGGACATGTCTGATTGGGGTTGCAGTGCCCAAAAATGTCTATAACAGTTGCCCCCTAAAACATGAGGTCGTTAATCTTTTGATGTCGGGTGAAATGCTTTATCAAGAGGATCTGAAGTTGTTTCGAGCTGGAAGGCAACCTGTAATAAGATACAATACAATACATTATCTTTATAATATTTTCATGATCTAACTGAGGCGGGCATTCCCATGCTCAGCTTTATAAATTAATTTTCATGTACATAAGACAGACAATCGTCTGAGTGCAGACTGATGATTCTGGTAGAGCCATCATCCCTTAGATTGGATGATTATCTATGCAGCAATGATGTACATTTGATGTCTTTATTTTCCTGAATATATATCGCAGCCCAGATGGATGAAACTAGATCTGGGGTCTTCAATCTCGTTCGATCTTCACTCAAAGTACAAGCCGATCCATGTGAGAGATGTTCTGGAGTCGAACATGGAAAGACATCGCCTGATTCCCAGCCAGTGATGTAAGTTGTTAACAGGCGTGAGAGGAATCACCGATAATGATGATGACCCTCAAGGTACGACAGTACAATTCACGTGGTGTGAATAAGGGACTTGATGTCGAACACCATGCAAAATCTTTCGGTCGAAGGCCATTGATGTAAACCTATCGTCGGAAGTGAGAAACTGGCCATTGAGGCATGCAAGCTTCAAAGTACTGAAAGGGTTGTCCCTAAGTCGACTTCTTAGATAATGAGCTGAAGTCAACAAGAAGTGACCTGCTGTAGGAGGGCCTTAATGAATCCCACATTTACGGCACGGAACGGAGTAAATTATTTTGGAGGTGAAAAGGGTCCGATGATACAGGGTTCAGGGTGGCGGTCATGAAAGAATGGAGCGTGAATGTATTGCAGTGGATGAGACACAGGTGAATTCTCTGGGCGACTTCTCTTGAACATATCGGTGACACTGACATGATGGATTGGTAGCGTTAACCCCAAATGTGGATGGTGTGATGGACCAATGGTGATATGACCAGTGAAAGGAACAACCCAACCCGACTCGGATGCGGAGTGAAAGTGTCATGTTCAAGAGCGACTTGCTACCAATAAAGTTTCTTCAAGTTTTCTTCCCAATTTTTCCCCAGTCATTGCTGATCAGTACCTCTTTATTTTTGTCAAGCTTGAGGAGGATAACATATGCTTGTTCTATAATTTTCCCTTTGGGCAAACCCATCGCTATGTTTTAACGAGCCTAGCGATAGTGAAACTCGTTCTTCTCGGTATGGTCAAGTTTGTCGCTATTCAGTTTTAACGAGTTTAACGACAAAAATAACTCGGTCCTTTTCAATTTAAGAGAGTCTGAAAGGGACGTAAAGAAAATTTCAACAATCCTTTTTTGTCATATAATCCCTTAAGTCCTAAAAATTATAAAATAATACAAAAGAGATGAATTTTCGGTAATTTTAACGAGCCGGACAAAACAAGCGCTAGATCTTTTTGTGTAATAATGCCTAAGGTCCAAAAAGATTAAAATCTAAATGAGGGATAGCACTTCCAATCACTTTAACGAGCTGGCGAGGCCAATTACTCGGTGATCTATTCATATTTTACGAGTGAGATGAAAAGAGCTTAAAGGAGACTCATTTTTTGAGGAACGAGTGATAAATTCGGGTAGCAGCTAATTCCAGGTAAGGTTTGGAACTTTCCAATCATGGCAGTGTCACAAGGATGGCTAACAGGATCACTCTTCGCAGCTGTTCCTAAAAAAGGGTAAACAATCAAATGGAGGTGAATGATCGCCCAATACAGAGTGGAGGTGATGATGAGAACACGACCAAGGCTTCAAAGGCTGATGATAATGCATTCACGATGGTTATTTACCGAAAATTGGTTCATTTTTTAATGAATGAGCTTAAACTTTGGGGGAAACATTTGTTCACTGCTTATGTTTAATTTTTAACGAACTTGAACTCCACATTAAAACTGCTCGATCCAGTCGTATAATAAGGATGTCTCATCAAGATGGCATTTTTTCAAAGCTTTGCCCCACACCCTTTCTTTATGCAAGTTAGAAAATGACCAATCCTACGAGTTTAAAGGGTTAGAGGACCTACAAATTTAAAAATTAAATGGTCGCTCTTCACTTGCATGCCAAAAGGTTTGCATGCCCTCAAGTATAGCGAAGTAGATTTTCCCAGGTTACCCCTCAATTTGTAGACAAAACATTTGTTTTATCGAGAAAGGCCTACCTTTTACAGGTTACCCCTCAATTTGCAGACAAAACATTTGTTCTATCGGGAAAGGCCTACCTTCTGACAGAGGTATCTTATTCCAGTCTAATCTCATAAAACAGTCATATATCCTTCGCGGAAACCTACCATATACCCAAGGTTTTCCTACCGAAACAGACCAGGGCGCATGCCCCCTGGGTTTCAGTCATGTCCTCCCGAATCACTCGCACTCATCAGGTGGGCGGACTGGGGATTGATGAGACATTCCTTGCGTGAAAAGACCATTCAGGGATGGTATTTGACTATTTTCTATGTGTGAGCCGGGGAATGAAAGCTGGTCTACGAGCTTGACCACTCTTCCTTCATGCGGAAAACACATTACTCTAAAGAGCGAGGAGACAATGGCTCCCATGCAATAAATATAGTCACGTCCAAGGAGTAGATTATAATCTAGGGGTCCTTGGACTACCATTACGTTCATGTGAACAGTTTTCCTTCTCAATTTTATCAACACATTGGGAAGAATCCCTAACGTTCGACTGGTTCCTTTGTCAAAGCCTATTAGATTTCTCATTTCAGGCAAAAGCGATGGCGAACCAAGCACTTTCCAAGCAGTTGAGGAAAGGATACTCACAGAAGCCCCTTCATCTATGGTGGTATCGGCCATGACCATTCTGTATATTTGTGCAATGATTTGAAATGGTACACTAGCCGGTAAACGGGGTCTTCCTAGTAGATTCCAATCAAAGGAAACAACTAGGTTGCTTGGTGGTGGGACCGAATAGACGGCTGGATATGACTCTGACGAACTTCCTTCTTGTGATAAAGGAATGGGTAGACTGCCCACATGTTCATCGGAGTCTGTGTTTATGAAGATAATTTGAACGGTGTCATTCTTGTTCTCTCCGGTGACTGTATCATCTGAAGATGGACCTTCTGAAGGCAAGGCCAGGTAAACTGCCGCCTCGACCTTTTGACTTTCGTCTGGTGTGAACTCAGATGCTTTATCTTCAATGATAGACACTTCGACCGACCATAATGGCGTGTCAGTCGGATTTTCAACTAGTGATGGACTTGGCAAGAGTTTCTTATATCCAGGAGGAAGCCGTAACGGTGAAACCGGGCGATCGTCCAAAACTCTTTTAGCTTCATCTAAGAAGGGACAACGGTGGACGGCGTGATCACCCTCACACAGTTTACAAGGGAATTTACTTTTCCTTTTCTGTCCCGACGTTTCGCTTTCACTAGTTGACGGTGTACTTTCAACATGATCATCAGAGGTTGTTGACACCGGATTGTGCAAACGAGGAGACCAGTCCCTTAAGATCCGAGGGATGCAGGGACAATCTCGATGATAGTGATCTCATTTGCAAATGACACATGGAGATTTAGGCTTTGACAGTGCAGTGTGTGGATTTTCACTAGATGATGCTTGGTTGCCCCCTGTCGTCTTTGTCTCCTTCTTCTTCTTCTCATTTTTGTTCTTAGTTACTTGATTTTTGGCTTTACCAGCTTCATCAAGTGAAGAGGAAGGAGGAGAGGGATAATCAGATGAAGTAGAAGGTTGGGGGGTAGCTTGGTATCGTCTAGTTTCTTACTTGATTGCTCAGGAATCACGGTGTTCTGAACGACAGAGGTCGAGAAGAGCCATACGGGCAGGCCGATTGTCAATCCTGGAAGCGACAATGTGGCCATATGGGGTGCACCAACATCTCTCCAAGAGGAGAAAGGACTAGGATTTCCTCCAAGGGGAATCCTTGGTTGGTGGAATCCATTTTTCTCAACCTAAGACCAACGTAGGAAAGGTTATGTTTATTCCGATTAAAATAAATTTTAGACGCTTTGACACAACTTGTTTTTCAATTTTTAAGAGTCGAGAAAAAACAAAAGATGACTCTAGTCGCCTTCGATTTTTAATGAGCTTGAAGTGACAAGTGCTCAGGTGGACCTTTTCCTTTAAGGAGTCTGAAAAGGAACGAAAGAGACTACTCTGGAAATCTAGACAGAGGGATTACCAAACCAATTGCAAAACTGCAGAATACTTTTTACGGTACGACAGTCAATCTTCCCGAATGTTGTGTTCAGTGCATTGCGATCGATAGGGCGGCAAACACGGCTTCCTATGGATAAAGGATATAGCCTATTGTGGTCTCCCAATATATACTCGACGGTACATGGGAGCACAAGTCCGTATTGGCACTTATCATCTCAAAGTGGAGGAATCACCCAACCAGCAATGAAAACAATAGTTACCAGGCTTTACGACACTGGAATCTGTCTCTAGCCTAGACTTCTAAATGTTGTCCGTTAGGTTCCAAAGTGTTTTTATATTCATTAAATTTATTTTACAGTTGATCTTGTTTAAGAAATTTTCCTTTCAGGTTCACCGCGTGATGTAGATATACAATTCCTAAAATGAAATCTAAGATGATAACAATCGTTTAATCTTATTTTTGCAATGAAAATCCTAGCTACTAAAGAAAGAGATATGATATTCTTTCAACATAGAGCAGAGAGCACACACTATATGCATTGTCCTAAATCAAACCAACAAACAGTCTAAATGCAAATGCACATGCATGTATTTGTTTTCAGCCTCTTAATGTGTGAATGATAAAAAGAAAGCTAAGTGCAAATCTGAATTATTTTTCAAAGCGACATTACTAACAAGCTTCATTTCAAGACAAAATGAAGACAATGACGACACTTTGTGATTTGGAATTGAAAACTTGCTTTCGAAACTTGAAAAACTACTAATTCAAATCAAATACAAGAGTAACAGTGTAATCGACTATCAAGAACAATCGGATTCTCTTCTATGACTGAAAACGACACTTGCGACACTTCCAAATCAAGAAACGACAGTTCAATTACACTACTTCTTCGCAAAAGAGAACTGAAAATGGCTCACAATACATAAAACATTTACAGTTCCTTGCACAATGGAGGTGGATTAATGGCAAGGAAGGGGGTTTCCAATAGAGGTATACTGACTACAAACAGCAAAACTCTTGAATAGAGCTGAAAAGAGTGAAGAAAAACCAAATTCTAGAGGCAAAATTAGCCTTTTCTGATCAGCGCACCTATTACACAGGGATTCTAGTATGCATCCCACCTACAGCACATGGGAATTGCGATGCATACTGATATCCTTGAAGAGAGGGTGTGATGGTACAGTGCGAGACTTTTGATCCAGTTCTTGATCACAGTTTGCAGCACAATTCAGGGATTTAGGCCGAGCAAGTGATAATCAGTAAATAAATCACAGGGGTAGATCTAAGGAGGTTACTAGAGCCACCACAAGGGCAATTAGAGAGTTTGTAAACTGATTTTTCAGTTCATAAACAAAACCTGGAGATAGACTGAAGCAGCATTGATCTACTTTGCACTTGCATAAAAAATTCAGTTCGAAGGCTAGCTGCTTTGACTTCAGGCTCCGTCTATAAGTTTATAAAGCAAAAAAATATAGACAAACAAACAATCTATTTGCTCCCCAGCGGAGTCGCCATTTTTTTATCAGGAAATCTAGTGTCTATGTAGAGCTTCTAGTCCCACTAAGACTGGTAGCTATCTTAGAAACAAACAACTAAAACTACTTTCGTTTTCCTTTATGAGAAGTAGATAAGAGGGGAACAAAGGAGACCAACCTCTGTCTTGCACTTGGTTCCTTGCTTGATTCCTCTCCCTTTTGATAGATTTTTGCCACTCGCTTCCTTGTCTACCCAGCTTCAAAGAGCACCTGTGGAATCAAAGCAGCATAAAACTATCCAAGAACAAAGATCTACTATCATAAACAATATAAGACCAGATATATATTGACCACACAAATGCATATATCATCAATCATACAAGAATGTGGAGGAAAACTTGAATAGCTTTATTAATATCAAGAATAGCAAAGAGGATTACAACCAATTGTTCTGACCCAGTGTCATCCTCTCAGTAAAAAAGCCCTTCTTCAGCTCATGAAAAGCTTAGATCACCCAATACTATGATGTTACACCAAGAAACCAACAGCACTTCCTTACGAGATACAAAATTCCAACCTCTGGATCTCTGGGATGAGGGATCCATATATATATGATTGCAGGGAGGTCAGTCAGCTTCTGAGATTTGATTATTGTCCTCTCTCTGATAGTTCTTGATTCCACTTGGAGACTGATGATCTCTTACTCATCCCTGGGCGAATGCAGAGAGGCAAGTGTCACAGGAGAAGTTTCTGGAAGATTCCATGATCATCCACCTCGCAAATTGACTCTGCCATTTGTCCACTCTCGCCCATCGTACCCCCTAGAAGAGATTTTTAGTATGCATTGCACCTCCCGTGTGCATTTAGTTGGGATGCAGTGTACTTTGACAATGGAGCAGGTGAGATGGTCCAGTTTTGACCAGTTCTGAGTAGTTTTCCATGGAGAACTTCTGGGAGATGATGTAATCAGTTGACCTTGTTCTTTTAGGGGTTGGAAAAACACTTTTAGGGACTTAGGAGCCCTTGGTTTATGGACATGTTTGATTGGGGTTGCAGTGCCCAAAAATGTCTATAACAGTTGCGCTCGTGGCAACAAGAGGTGTATAATCCATATAAAATTTGTCAAAATCTGACAAAGTGGAAATTTTTCCCTCCTCCAAAATTCATGGTTCCTGCATTAAAATATTAATTAACTGCCTTGAAATCCATGCCTACCTTCTGCCTCGAAATTCATGCCTACAGTCTCTCTCCTCTGTCTGAAACTGTGTGCACTGGTAAAAATGATTATTTATATAAAAATTTCAGCGATTTACCAATGTAATTGGTTAGCGCATTGGCAAAAGAGGCATATGGTTGAGGAGAGGTCGGGGGATCAAATCCCACCCCTCCATATATATTCTATAAAACCTGAAATGATATATTAATGGGGTTCGGGTCCGCATTGGGCGGCATGCCCCTTAAACCCCTCACTAACACTTAACACCCTTAACTGTTGTCGGTGTAGTAATATCGGCAGTCAGCGCATTAATTGGTGCTTTATATGGTATCGGCGTTATTAAATTGATGTGATGTAAGGGGTTTCGCCGATATATATATATATATATATATATATATATATATATATATATATATATATATATATATATATATATATATATATATATATATATATATATATATATATATATATATATATATATATGTATATATATATATATATATATATATGTATATATATATGTATATGTATATATATATATATATATATATATCTGTATGTATATATATATATATACATACATATATATATATATATATATATATATATATATATATATATATATATATATATATATATATATATATATATGTATATATATATATATATATATATATATATATATATATATATATATATATATATATATATATACATATATATATATATATATATATATATATATATATATATATATATGTATATATATATACATATATATATATATATATACATATATATACATATATACATATATATATACATATATACATATATATATACATATATACATATATATATATATATATACATATATATATATATATACATATCTATATCTATATATATATATATATATATATATATATATATATATCGGCGATATATATGGTATCGGGGCAATGGGGTGTGGGCCGGGTCCATCACCGGTGGCCTGCCCACCTCGATATATATAGAGTATAGATATATTTGGTGGTTGTGGAGGAGGGTTCGGCAGGGGTTATGGTCGCCGACCCGAAACCATGTATTGATGCGATTCGGCCGGCGGGAGGTTATGGCCCGTTGGCCTTACATGTTTAATAATATATGTGATGCCGACCCAATATATATTTGCGATTTGTTTAAAGGGTTGGGGCGATTAGGCCGGCAGGGACTTAGGGCCCGTCAGCCTTATAATAAATATAATTTTGTATTGAGTTTTTGGGGTGGCGGGGGTGGTGGCCTGCCACCTCATAACAATTATATTTTTGGATTTTAATTTTTATAAAGAGGGAGGTGTGTTTAAAATATTTAGAAAATAAGGGTCATTGGGCAAATTAACGAGGCAACAATTTCGACCGAATTTGGGAGCTAGGTTCATGCCTTGGGGTTGGTCAAATTGTAAGACACTTAAACCTGGCCCACAGCCCAACTTTGACCAAACTTTGACTGGCCCGTTCTCCCTCATACGAGCTCGTTTTGATGAATCGTTCGCACCTCCATGATCGGGATGATGAGATCTACGCTCTGGTTTTGGTTCGTAGTCATTCTGAGCTCTTTGATTTTTGAGCCCTCTTTGTCCTGTGTGTCTCTCTAGAGCCACCTAGATCAATCCTCCCCACTGAGGAGCTTTTGGTCCTCCAAAAGTATGAAAAATAATCTGCAATTTTCTCTGTACCCTGTCTGCATCACAAGCGTCCTAAAAAGTTCTCGCTTCCATCTCCTTCACCTTTGTTCTTCAGAGCCTTAAGCAACGAGCCGATACCTGCTACCTTTGTAACCTGTAGTACATTGTTTGCACATTACATCCTTGATTGACATGACCAAATAATGACCCAAATGTCCCACACTTTCCACGAGTTTATAACACATACTTGGTGGTGAAGTTTACAACAAGATGGACGTAATACCCCAGCTATGGCAACAAGGCCAACATATTATTTTTGATTCACAAAGTGATGGAAAACACATCATCACTGCAACACATGATTTACATACATAAGGCTAGACACTATTGTTTTGACAAGTGTTGGAAACATAACATCACTTTCAGAGTGTAAAATATGACTCAAAACATGACTAGACATCATTGTTGCTGAACAAGTGATGGAAAACACATCATCACTTTTACACTTTAAAATGCAACAAATGATTTACAAAAGAATGACCATGAAATGACAACATGTCTAGAAACCATTTTTCATTTATCAATGTGAATGGGTCAACTCCTTGTGGCGATTTTTCTTGTTGAACAGCTACTCTTCGTGGTTCACGCACCAACGCTTTGTCTTTAAGGCACTTCTCTGGATGGAGCCTCCAACAAGTGTCTCTTTGATGGTCATTTCTGTCGCAATGACTGCAGTAGGTTTTCTTCCTCCATATCTGCTTAACATGTTTCTTTTCATGACGTTGATAGGGTCTTTCATGCCTCATGAGTGCTGCCATTCTTTTCCAACACTTAGAAAAGGTATGGTTAGGTAAACCACAAAAGGTACATGTTTTTCGATGCTTGGATCTTCGTTCATTATTAACGATATGATCTTAATCAAAATGAACATTCGAAGATCAAAAATGGTTGTACCTTCCCTTGCTATCTCTGATGTCAGTATGGAGATGAGAGCTTGCCTCAGATCTCTCCCTGCAATGGGCACTGCCGTGGGACGATGGGGATGTGTTCCCATCATTCTCTTTCCTTGACGATTTCATTGATGTCTCAGACGACTCTAACACCATCGAGCACTCTCCTTTAGTGTATCTCGAGCCTGCAAATCGATGTTCATGCACAACCTCCATAGGTTGCGTTATGCCTTGGTTATTAGTACCAAGTTCTTCTTTCTCCTCATTCTTCGTCCTAGTAAGGAGCCTCATGTTTGTCCCTGTAATTGGGATCTCCAAATCTCCAACAGACATCATACTATGAGAATATGAAACCGAAAGGAAATCAACATCTTTTACCTCCCCTTTCGATTTGGAAAGAATTGATGAGGGTTGCTCACCATCCATCGTTGGTGGTTCGCTAACTGTCGTGGCGCATTCCCCAACTTCCTTTCTGACATACCCAAGTCTTGTTCGACACGGTAATTCATCCACTTTTATGGGGTTGACAATGCCTTGGCCATTAACACCCAAGCCTTTTCCTTCATACCCCATTCTCTTCAACAGTTTGGAGTCATTTCCTGTGGTATGATTTTCAGAAACAACGAAATCATATTCAGGAAACATACATGAAGATGGAGAACTACTTTTTACCTCACATGGGTCTCGCTGCAGCTTTTCCAAGGCCTCGTCCTCTGCTTGAAGCTTTCATAGAAAACTCTGTTTTTCCTCTTTCTCTTCAAGTAGATGCATCTTCAATTCATCATTCTCTGTTTGAAGATTATGTTTGTTTTGCTTCAGTTCTTCCATGGCCTCCTCTGTGGCTTGCAACTGAAGCTGCAATCGCTCCTTTTCCTTTGTCTCTTTCTATAGATTTTCATACACGATTTCCACTCTTTTGGAAATGTTGAGCATGGTCTCGTACATCGCTCTTTCATTCTCTATCGCTGCACGTTCCATTGTTCACGCTGCAATTCACATACACGCAAAGACCGCTCTGATACCACTTGATCTAGGTCTGGGTGTGATGAAGGACCCTTCCAAGACCTTTTACTTTTGTGATGTGTTAAATTACATTTTAAAAGAACATTAATGAATATATCTGCATGTGGAAAAGAAGAGGAACATGTCAATCATCAGCACATGAAAACATAAGACGTTGATAACAGAGTTCGTCTAGGAGGGACTATGTCTCCGGGCCCCAGTGTCAAGATGGTGTAGGCCGTTGCATTAAGTGTTGTCAATAAAGGTGATGTACACAAGCGATGATGTCACGATCGTACAAGGAAAAATTCCCTCATGCAGGAGTGGCTCTAAGAGATATTCCACTACTGGGATTCTCAATCAAAAGACTCCTATCAGTATGACACAAAAACATGCATGGTGAGCATCCCGCCAACATGGCACAAGAGGGATCTCAATGCAAAACACATGCATGACAACAATAAGAGTATCCCAGCAACATACAACAAGGGACCTCAAAGAATAACATGATGAGTTATGACAACAAGTACATCACATAGAAGATTCCACAAAAAATCAAGCAAGGAATCATGACAACGTGTAATAAACAAGATCCTGCATCAACATCAATCAAGAATCTGTGGCATAATGCATAAAGAAGAAGTACATGAACACATCATATACCTCGCAACCAAGGGCCATCTGAAGAAGTTGATGTCACACTGCTGAAGCTGCTTAGACCATCGATCTCGAGGCATCGATTGTATGAAGATGGCTGCTCACACAAGAATGTTGACATCTGCATTGTCACTTAGAAAAGTGGCTAGAATAAGGAATGAGAGAATAAGAAATCTAGAGACACCATTAGATTTGTGGCATTGAGTAGTGTTGAATCGACTATCCAAATCAAAATTCTGAGAAGTTGAGAATTATGGGCTCAAGGAATATTTTAGATTCCCTTGGGATTCCTCAAAGATTCTGCTCCATGGATGGACTGGAAATCTGCAACTCAGATGGCGAATCTGATCTCACCATTGCGATCCCTGCAGAAAACCATGAAAAACAAGTATAAACTTTACTATATTCTGACATGGAAAAATTTTACCTCCCTGGGGAAATTTCAAGGCTCATGGTTCCGCTCCCTATTCTGATTGAAATCATGGTTCCACGTGCATTTTGGAAATTGTTATCGGGAAAACTAGTGTCTATACAGAGCTACTAGTCCCACTACGACTGGTAGCTACCTTAGAAACAAACACACTAAGGAGAAATAGATGAGAGAAGAATAAGGAGACCAACCTCCGTCTTGCGCTTGGTTCCTTGCTCGTTTCCTCTCTCTTCTGATAGGTCTTTGCCACTTGCTTCCTTGTCTACCCAGCTTCAAAAAGTACCTGTAGAATCAAAGTAGCATAACACTATCCAAGAACATAGATCTATTATCATAAACAATACAGGACCAAATGTATATTGACCACACAAATGCATAAATCATCAATCATACAAGAATGTGGAGGAAAACCTGAATAGTTTTATTGATAATCAAGAAAGGGAAAAGAGGAATACAACCAATTGTTCTGACCCAGCATCATCCTCTTAGCAAGAAAGCCCTTCTTCACCTCATGAAAAGTTTAGATCACCCAACACTATGATATTGCACCAAGAAACCAACAACACTTCCTTACAAGATACAAAATTCCAGCCCCTGGAACTCTGCGATGAGGGATCCATATATAGATGTCTGCAAGGGAGGTGAGTCAGCTTTTGAGATTTTATTAGTGTCTTCTCTCTGATAGTTCTTGATTCCACTTGGAGATTGATGATCTCTTACTCATCCCTGGTCGAGTGCAGAGAGGCAAGTGTCACAGGAGAAGTTTACAGAACATTCCATGCTCCTCCACCTTGCGGATTGACCCTGCCATTTGTCCATTCTCGCCCATCACACCCCATAGAAGGGCTTTTCAATATGCATCGCACCTACTGTGTGTATCCAGGTGGGATGCAACGCACTTTGACTATGGAGCAGGTGAAATGGTCCAGTTTTGACCAGTTTTGAGTAGTTTTTCATGGAGAACTTCTGGGAGATGCTGTAATCAGTTGACCTTGTTCTTTTAGGGGTTGGAACAACACCTTTAGGGGCTTAGGAGCCCTTATTTTATGGAAATTTATGATTGGGGTTGCAGTGCCCAAAAATGTCTATAACAGCTGCCCCCTAAAGCATGAGGTCGTTAATCTTTTGATGTCGGGTGAAATGCTTTATCATGAGGATCCGAAGTTTTTTCGAGCTGGAAGGCGACCTGTAATAAGATACAATACAATACATTATATTCATAATATTTTCATGATCTAGCTTAGGCGGGCATTCCCATGCTCAGCTTTATAAATTCATTTTCATGTACATAGGACAGACAATCGTCTGAGTGTAGACTGATGATTCTCATAGAGCCATCATCCCTTAGATTGGATGATTATCTGTGCAGAAATGATGTACATTTGATGTTTTTATTTTCCTGAATATATATCGCAGCCCAGATGGATGAAACTAGATTCGGGGTCTTCAATCTCGCTCGATCTTCACTCAAAGTACAAGTCGATCCACGTGAGAGATGTTCTGGAGTCGAACATGGAAAGACATCGCCTGATTACCAGCCAATGATTTAAGATGTTAACAGGCGCGATAGGAATCACCGATAATGATGATGACCCTCAAGGTACTGCAATACAATTAACGTGGTGTGAATAAGGGACTTGGTGTCGAACACCACGCAAAATTTTTCGGTCGAAGGCCATTGATGTAAACCTTTCACCGGAAGTGAGAAACTTGCCATTGAGGCATGCAAGCTTCAAAGTACTGAAAGGATTGTTCCTAGATCGACTTCCTGGATAATGAGCTAATGTCGATAAGAAGCGATCCATCACAGGAGGGCCTTAGTGAATCGAACATCAATGACACGGAATGGAGCAAATGATTTTAATGGAGGTGAAAACGATCTGGTGATATAAGGTTCAGGGTGGCGATCATGAAAGAATGGAGCGAAAATATATTATAGTGGGTGAGACACAAGTGAATTATCTGAGTGACTTCTCTTGAACATATCGACGACACTGACATGATGGATTGGTAGCATTAACCCCAAATGTGGATGGTGTGATGGAACCATGGTGATGGGACCAGTGAATGGAACAACCCAACCCGAATTGGATGCGGAATGAAAGTGTCATGTTCAAGAGCGACTTGGTACCAACAAAGTTTCTTCAAGTTTTCTTCCCAATTTTTCCCCAGTCATTGTTGACCAGTACCTATTTATTTTTGTCAAGCTTGATGAGGATAACATATGCTTGTTCTATAATTTTCCCTTCGGGCAAACCCATTGCTATGTTTTAACGAGCCTAGTGATAGTGAAACGCTTTCTTGTCTGTTATGGACAAGTTTGTCGCTATTAGGTTTTAACGAGTTTAACGACAAAGATAACTCGGTCCTTTTCAATTTTAGAGAGTCTGAAAAGGGACATAAAGGAAACTCGAAAAATCCTTTTTCGTCATCTAACCCCTTAAGTCCGAAAACGTATAAAATAATACAAAAGGGATAAATTTTCGGTAATTTTAATGAGCTGAACAAAACAAGCGCTCGATCTTTTTGTGTAATAATCCCTCAGGTCCAAAAAGATTAAAATCTAAAGGAGGGATAACACTTCCGGTCACTTTAACGAGCTAGAGAGGCAAATGGCTTGGCAATCTTTTCATATTTTATGAGTGAGTTGAAAAGAGCTTAAAGGAGACTCGTTTTTGAGGAACGATTGATAGATTCAGGTAGCAGCTGATTCCAGGTAAGGTTTGGAATTTTCCAATCACGGTAGTGTCACAAGGATGGCTAACAAGATCACTCTTCACAGCTGTTCCTCAAAAGGGGTAAACAATCAAGTGGAGGTGAATGATCAGCCAATACAGAGTGGAGGTGATGATGAGAACACGACCAAGGCTTCAAAGGCTGAAGTAATACATTCACAATGGTTATTTACCGGAAATTGGTTCATTTTTTAATGAGCTTAAACACTGGGGGAAACACTTGCTCATTGCTTATGTTTATTTTTTAATGAGCTTGAATTCTGCGTTAAAACTGCTTGATAATCCAGTTGTATAATAAGGATGTCTCATATATAAAAACGACATTATTTCAAAGGTTTGCCCTGCATCCTTTCTTTATGCAAGTTAGGAAACGACCAATCCTACGAGTTTAAAGGGTTAGAAGACCTATAAATTTAAAAAATAAATGGTTGATCTTCGCTTGCACGCCAAAAGGTTTGCATGCCCCCAGGTATAGCGAAGTAGAGTTTCCAGGTTACCCCTCAATTTGCAGACAAAACATTTGTTTTATCGGGAAAAGCCTACCTTTTCAGGTTACCCCTCAATTTGCAAACAAAACATTTGTTTTATCAGGAAAAGCCTACCTTTTCAGGTTACCCCTCAATTTGTAGACAAAACATTTGTTTTATCGGGAAAGGCCTACCTTAACAGAGGTATCTTATTCTGATCTGATCCCATTTTCCAAAATGGACGGGTGTGTCAGGCCGGTCATATACTCTCCGCGGAAACCCATCATATACCCAAGGTTCTCCTGTCGAAACAGGCCAGGGTGCATGCCCCCTGGGTTTCAATCATATCCTCTGAATCACTTGCGCTCATCAGGAGTACGGATTGGGGATTGATGAGACATTCCTTGCGTGAAAAGACCATTCAGGGTTGGTATATGACTATTTGCTATGTGTGAACCGGGGAATGAAAGCTGGTCTACGAGCTTGACCACTCTTCCTTCGTGCGGAAAACACATTACTCTAAAGAGTGAGGAGACAATGGCTCCCATGCAATAAATATAGTCTCGTCCAAGGAGTAGATTATAATCCAAGGGTCCTTGGACTACCATTACGTTCATGTGAACGGTTTTCCTTCTCAATGTTATCGTCACATCGGGAAGGATCCCTAATGGTGGACTGGTTCCTTTGTCAAAGCCTGTTAGATTTCTCATCTCAGGCAAAAGCGATGGTGAACCAAGCGCTTTCCAAGAAGTTGAGGAAAGGATACTCACAGAAGCCCCTTCATCTATGATGGTACCAACCATGACCATTCTATATATTTGAGCAATGATTCGGAATGGTACACTAGTTGGTAGACAGGGTCTGCCTAGTAGATTCCAGTCAAAGGAAACAACCAGGTTGCTTGGAGGTGGGACCGAATAGACAGCCGGATATGACTTTGACGAACTTCCTTCCTGTGGTAAAGGAACGGGTAGACTACCCCCATGTTCATCAGAGTCTGTGCTTACGAAGAGAATTTGAACGGTGTCGTTCTTGTTCTCTTCGGTGGTTGTATCATTTGACGATGGACCTTCTGAAGGCAAGACCGGGTCAACTGCCACCTCAACCTTTTTACTTTCATCTGGTATGGATTCAGATGGCTTATCTTCAATTATAGATGCTTCGGCCGACCACAAGGGCGTGTCAGCCGAATTTTCAACTAGTGACGGACTCAGCAAGAGTTTCTTATATCCAGAAGGAAGCCGTAATGGTGAAACCAGACGGTCATCCAAAACTCCTTTAGCTTCGTGTAAGAAGGGACAACGATGGACGGCGTGATCGCCTTCACACAATTTACAAGGAAAATTATATTTTCCTTTTTGTCCAAGGGCTTCACTTTCACTAGTTGACGGTGTATGCTCAACATGATCGTGAGAGGTTGATGACACCGGATTGTGCAAACAAGGAGACCAGTCCCTTAAGATCCGAGGGATGCAAGGAAAATCTCAATGATAGTGGTCTCCTTTGCAAATGACACATGGCGATTTAGGCCTGGTTGGTGCAGTGTGTGGATTTTCGCTAGACGATGCTTGGTTGCCCCTTTTCGCCATTGGCTCCTTCTTCTTCTTCTTCTCCTTCTTCTTCTCAGTTACTTGATTTTGGGCTTTACCAGCTTCATCAAGAGAAGAGGAAGGAGGAGAGGAAGAATTGGACAAAGTAGAGGGTTGGGGGGTAACTCTGGTATCATTTAGTTGCTGACTTGATTGTTCAGGGATCATGGTGTTCTGAACGACAAAAGTTGAGAAGAGCCATACGGGCAAGCCGATTTTCAATCCTGGAAGAGACAATGTGGCGATATGGGGTGCACCAACATCTCCCCAAGAGGAGAAGGGACTAGGATTTCCCCCAAGGGGAACTCCTTGGTTGGTGGACTCCATTTTTCTCAACTTAAGATCAACGTAGGAAAGGTGATGATTATTCCGTTTAAAATAAATTTTAGACGCTTTGACACAACTTGTTTTTTCAATTTTTAGGAGTCGAGAAAAAATAAAATATGACTCTAGTCGCCTTCAATTTTTAATGAGCCTGAAGTGACAAGTGCTCAGATGGACCTTTTCCGTTAAGGAGTCTGAAAAGGAACGAAAGGGACTGCTTTGGAAATATAGACAGAGGGATTACCAAACCAATCGCAAAACTGCAGAATACTTTTTACGATGCGACAGTCAATCTTCTCGAATGTTGTGTTCAGTGCATTGCGATCGATAGGGTGTGTTGAGCCTCAAACCTGCACCTTCCTATACACCCTCTCAGCCTTCTTTTTCCACTTATTTCATCCACCTAGCTGTTAAATCATTGCATTGTAGTTTAAAAAGAGATTTTTACATGGTTTTCTGACTATGCTTATGACTGTTGTTTGGTTTAGTTTTTGTTCATACAGCTGCGGAAACTTCTTAGTTTCCGCAGCCAGCATAGGTTTCCGTAGCCAGCACAGGATTCCGCAGCTATTTTGTTAAAAGCTATGCTACAGGTGTCCTATGAATAAATGAGCTACATGGGCAAGCTACAGGTGACGGATACATGGAACGTGTCCCTTCAAATCAACCAAATCATCCATGGAAGGTCATGGTCAACGAGGGTCAAAGGCAAAGCCAACCAAGGAGTTCAGCGGTGGCATGTCTCTGCTTTGGGCACGTGAACGTTTATGTGGCACAGTCCTCAGCCCACGAAGACACCGACACTCCTGGAGATGATCACTGTAACCTGAATCCAACAGCTACCACTCCGAAGATTTAATAGACATGATGACAGTTACGCTAGATCTCGGCTGAAGGGATCTACGTGTCTTTGGCAACACAGTTAATACCGTAGGATTCAGTTAGTTAGTTTAGCACTTTTTCATTATAAATAACGCGTTGATGAATGCTGTGAAAAAGCCTTTGGATATGTAATTTTCCGAACTGTTGTTGTTATCACCCCACTGTTTTATATATGTTGCTACTTTAATACATGAGAAGACTTTTCTGAGTTCATTCATGTAACTACTCATTGACTGGTTGAAGTGGCTGAGGGCCCCTGCGCGTTGAAGCCTTGTAAAGTTTTCATTTGGTTTTATTATGTTCTGCTTTCATAATCTTTAGCTTGTACATAACACGTTGTTTTGATGCTTCTCAATTCACTGCTATTTATACTTTCACTTCTGCTTTCTTGTAGCTGTCAGCTGATTAATGTTTTTCTGCAGGTTTTCTTAGGCAGCCCGGGCAAATTTTCATCTTTTTGATAACTATTGACATATGAGATCATCTTGTACTTCCTGCTAACTTTCATTTTCTGAAGTTTAATTCCAACACTGTCTTTTTCAAGTTGTGATTTACTTATTTGTTTTTTCTGTTATTTAGATATCATACTGCTCATCAATTTATGGTTTCTTTCTATAGTCAAGTGACTCTATTAGTAAGAAATCAAAATATTACTTATTGTAGTGTGATTTAGTTATCATATTGCTTAAACTTATTCATGGTTGCTTCCCACAAGGTAGATTGAGCTGAAGGGTAAAGGATTAGAAGAGTTGAAGTAGCGTGACTAGTTTCTTTTATGCAATTTAATTTCTTGCCATTTAGATATCATATTGCTTGACTTGTTCATGATTGCTTCCCACAAGGTAGATTGAGCTGAAGGGTAAAGGATCAGAAGAGTTGAAGTAGTGTGACTAGTTTCTTTTATGCAATTTAATTTCTTGCCATTTAGATATCATATTGCTTGACTTGTTCATGATTGCTTCCCACAAGGTAGATTGAGCTGAAGGGTAAAGGATCAGAAGAGTTAAAGTAGTGTGAATTAGTTGCTTTGCTTTGAGTTGCTTTAAGTTCAATTTTTACTTTCTTTTCATTCAGCAGCAAGGATACTGGGCCATTGTCATTAGTTCACTGTTTTTCTTAAGAATTGATTTCATTACAGTTGTTTTAAAGCTTTCTTTTTGAGCACTTTTAAGTTTGAGAAAAATAATTGTAGAAATCACCATCACCATTATCATCCATACTTCACTTTCATTTTCACCATCACACATTAGGGAAAGATAAATCCAAAAATAAACTAAAAACTCAAAAACGACAAAAGATTAAGGAAATGGTTATCTAGTACATATAGTACACTTCACTTTGTCAGCTTACGAATCCCGGATTGACATTTTAAATAGCAATTTAGAACACACTAAATTGACCAAACAGGGTGGCAGACACGGCTTCCTATGGATAAAGGATTAAGCCTATTGTGGTCTCCCAAAATATACTCGACGGTACGTGGGAGCACAAGTCCGTACTAGCACTTATCGTCTCAAAGTGGAGGAATCACCCAACCAACAGTGAAAATAACAATTACCAGGATTTACGACGTTGGAATACGTCTCTAGCCTAGACTTATAAATGTTGTGCGTTAGGTTCCAAAGTGTTTTTAGATTCATTAAATTTATTTTATGGTTGATATTACTTAAGAAATTTGCCTTTCAGGTTCACCGCGTGATGTAGATGTACAATTCCTAAAATGCAATCTAAGATGATAAACAGTCGTTTAATCTTCTTTTTGCAATGAAAATCCTAGCTGCTAAGGAAAGAGAGATGGCGTTCTTTCAACAAAGAGCAGAGAGCACACACTATATGCATTATCCTAAATCAAAACAACAAATAGTATAAATGCAAATTCACATGCATGTATTTGTTTTCAGCCTTCTTAGTGTGTGAATGATAAAAAGAAAGCTAAGCGCAAATCTGAATTATTTTTCAAAGCGACAATTACTAATCAAGTTTCTTTTCAAAACAAAATGAGGACAATGATGACACTTTGTTATTTTGAATTGAAAACTTGCTTTCGACACTTGAAAAACTACTAATTCAAATCAAATACAAGAGTAACAGTGTAATCGACTATCAAGAACAATCAGATTCTCTTCTATGACTGAAAACGACACTTGCGACACTTTCAAATCAAGAAACGACAGTACAATTATGCTACTTCTTTGTAAAGGAGAATTGAAAATGACTCAAAAATACATAAAAACATTTATAGTTCTTTGCACAATGGAGGCGGAATAACAGCAAGGAAAGGGGTTTCAGCAGAGGTGTACTGACTACAGGCAACAAAACTCCTGAATAGAGTTGAAAAGAGTGAACACATAAACCAAAATTTAGGAACAAGGCCTTGTCTGATCAGCGCACTTGTAACACAATAAAACTGAAATGCAATGCACCTACTACACTCGGGAAGTGCGATGCATTTGAAGTTCACAGAACAGACAGTGCGCTGAACCAAGGACAAAACTTTGATTGGATTCTGGGTCACAGTTTGCAGTTCAGTTCAGGGATTTAGGCCGAGCAATTGGTAATAAGTAAATCAATCACAGGGGTAGATCTAATGAGGTTACTAGAGCCACCACGAGGGAAATTAGAGAGCTTGTAAATCAATCGTTTAATTCAGAAACAAAACCCGAAGATAGACTAAAGCAGCGTTGATCTACTTTGCACTTGCATAGCAAATGCAGTTCGAAGGCTAGCTGGCTTGACTTTAGGCTCCATCTGTAAGTTTATAAAGTAAACAAATGTAGATGAACAAACAATTTATTCACTCCCCAGTGGAGTCGCCATTTTGTTATCGGGAAAACTAGTGTCTATACAGAGCTGCTAGTCCCACTAAGGCTGGTAGCTACCTTAGAAACAAACACACTAAAAAATACTTTCGTTTTCCTTTATGAGAAATAGATGAGAGAAGAATAAGGAGACCAACCTTTGTCTTGTGCTTGGTTCCTTGCTCGTTTCCTCTCTCTTCTGATAGGTCTTTGCCACTCGCTTCCTTGTCTACCCAGCTTCAAAGAGTACCTGTAGAATCAAAGCAACATAACACTATCCAAGAACATAGATCTATTATCATAAACAATACAGGACCAGATGTATATTGACCACACAAATGCATAAATCATCAATCATACAAGAATGTGGAGGAAATTGAATAGCTTTATTGATAATCAAGAAAGATCAAAGAGGATTACAACCAATTGTTCTGACCCAGCATCAACCTCTCAGCAAGAAATCCCTTCTTCACCACATGAAAAGCTTAGATCACCCAACACTATGATATTGCACCAAGAAACCAACAACACTTCCTTACAAGATGCAAAATTCTAGCCCGTGGATCTCTGGGATGAGGGATCCATATATAGATGTCTGCAAGGGAGGTGAGTCAGCTTTTGAGATTTGATTAGTGTCTTCTCTCTGATAGTTCTTGATTCCACTTGGAGATTGATGATCTCTTACTCATCCCTGGTCGAATGCAGAGAGGCAAGTGTCACAGGAGAAGTTTCTGGAAGATTCCATGCTCCTCCACCTTGCGGATTGACCCTGCCATTTGTCCCTTCTCGCCCATCGCACCCCATAGAAGGGATTTTCAACATGCATCACACCTACTGTGTGTATCCAGGTGGGATGCAATGCTCTTTGACTATGGAGCAGGTGAAATGGTCCAGTTTTGACTAGTTCTGAGTTGTTTTTCATGGAGAACTTCTGGGAGATGCTGTAATCAGTTGACCTTGTTATTTTAGGGGTTGGAACAACACCTTTAGAGACTTAGGAGCCCTTAGTTTATGGACATTTATGATTGGGGTTGCAGTGCCCAAAACTTTCTATAATAGAAATGACCAAAAAATTCAGAACTCTGATGGAGAAACGGATAGCACCGTTGCACTCGTGGAGACGAGAGGTGTAGAATCCATATAAAATTTGTCAAAATCTGACAAAGTGAAAATTTTGCCCTCCTCCAAATTTCATGGTTCCTGCATTAAAATATTAATTAACTGCCTCGAAATCCATGCTCGCCTTCTACCTCAATATATGTGCCTGCAGTCTCTCTCCTCTATCTCGAACTATGTGCACTAGTAAAAATCACTGTTTATATACAAATTTCAGCGTATTTACTAATGTAAATGGTTAGCGCATTAGCAAAAGAGGCATATGGTTGAGGAGAGGTCGGGGGATCAAATCCCACCCCTCCATATATATATTTTATAAAACCCGAAATGATATATTAATGGGGGTCGGGTCCACCTTGGGCGGCCCGCCCCTTAAACCCCGCACTAACACTTAACACCTTTAACTGTTTTCGGTGTAGTAATAACGGTGATCGGCGCATTAATCAGCGCTTTGTATGGTATCGACGTTATTAAATCAGAGAAATTTAAGGGGTTTTGCTTATATATATATATATATATATATATATATATATATATATATATATATCGGTGATATATGAAATCGGCGATCGGCGCGCTGTCGGCATATTTAAATAATCGCAATCGGCGGTTAAATGGGAAATATATATGGTATCGAGGAGATGGGGTGTGGGCTGAGTCCACCGCCGGTGGCTTTCCCACCCCGATATATATGGAATATATGATATATGCGGGGGTTGTGGAGGAGGGTTCAGCGGGGGTCATGGTCGTCGACCCGAAACCATGTATTGATGCGATTCGGTCGACGGGAGGTTATGGTCCGTCGGCCTTACATGTTTAATAATATATGTGATGCCGACCCGATATATATTTGTGATTTGTTTAAAGGTTTGGGGCGATTAGGCCGGCGGGAGTTAGGGCCTGTCGGCCTTATAATAAATATATTTTTGTTATGATTTTTTCGGGTGGCGGGGTTGGTGGCCTACCACCTCATAAAAATTATATTTTTGGATTTTAATTTTTATAAAGAGGGAGGTGTGTTTAAAATCTTCAGAAAATAAGGGTCATTGGGAAAATTAACGAGGCAACAATTTCGACCGATTTCGGGAGCTAGGTTCATGCCTCGGGGTTGGTCAAATTGTAAGACACTTAAACCTGGCCCACAACCCAACTTTGACCAAAATTTGATTGGCCTTTTCTCCTTCATACTAGCTCGATTTGACGAACCATTCGCACCTCCATGATCAGGACGACAAGATATACACTTTGGTTCTAGTTCAAAGTCATTCTAATCGCTTTGATTTTTGAGCCCTCTTTGTCCTGTGTGTCTCTCTAGAGCCACCTAGATCAGCAAGACTATAAACTACTCTGCCCGGGAGCTGCGCAATGTCAGGGCTGGGCATAGGAGCGAAGTGTCACATGGTTCGTGATAGCGCAAGGGTAGCTGCACTGCCGCACGGTTCGGCTGGAAAGTGACTGTTAAAGTCACTATTCACGATGTGATGATTGGTTTGAGACCAAATGGAGTAGGCGGCAGGCATTTAAGGCAGGTTTTATGGGCTATATTTGGGAAAATCTGCCACCAAGGGAGCATTAATGAACTGAATATGGGGGGAACGGTCTAATTCGAATTCAAAAGGCGCTATAAATTGCAAAGGGCTGCCCAACAAACAACTCTTGGCCATTTGAGAATTGAGCTATTGTGCGCCCAAAGATCTATGAACCCAGATCTGTTTGATTTTTTCAAGTCTAAGGCATTGTTTGACCACATACTAGAGCTGTTAAGAGATTTATGGAACAACAGTATGACCACACTAGAGGAAGCCATGGATATCAGCGAAATGACCACTGAAGAGGCCATGAAAACCATGACAATAGGAGATGCCCCTGAGAGCATCGGGATAGTCGAGGAAATCCGTAAATCACCACGCATGCCGAGACCCAAGAAAGATAAGCAGTCCATGGTTCCGGTGCGCGCTGCGAACTAAACTAACTATGGAATAAAAGGGGAAATCGGTTAATCTGGAAACTAATGAGGAGGAGGAAGACCTTGAGGAAATCCTTGTTGAAGAGGAGGAGGACGAAGACATGGAGGAAGAAACCCAAGGTGCGGACCCTCTAACTAGGCTTCCATCATATGTTCCTCCACGAAAATGGAAAGCAAGGGTACCTAAGGACCTAGATGAGAGTTAGAGCTCTCTGGAGAGTCCACTACGACCTCACGATATCGTTTTTGAAGGAGCACACTTCGGATGAGTTCCGAACCTAAAGTTTGAAGACTGGGATCTCACGGACCACGATAAGTTCCCACACTTGGAAACCATGCAGCTCATGAAGCCGAAGAAAAACATTGCTGCGGGAGTCATAGAGTTGGAGCCGCACAACTGGTTGTGTGGAGTAGAGAAAGCAAGGTTGTTGAACCTGCTCTGGGTGCCACATTACCATCACGCCCCAGTAACTATCTTTGTCATCATGCAACTACTCTACCTAGTTCATGATGGGTGTTTATGGCTGGAGGAGCCCATCCCCATCACGGACCACCTGATTCATAGAATTACTCGACTTCCTTGCGAAGGGGAGGACCCAGCGGATATTTCGGAAGGTAAGAGCAACGACTTGGCCATTGCAAAGGCCATGAAGGCAAAATTCAAGCTGGAGAAGAAGAATAGAGGGTATGTGATCTCCAATATCAACAATAAGGCAGTGAAAGTTGCGACCCATATATTGGCTGGCAAGGTTATACGGAAGTGTCGCGCGGATGAGGTGCCTGCGCCAGTGATAGCACTTGCCGCATAATGCGCAGAGGGGGTCTAGTTTAATTGGTCTGAGTACTTGTGCAAGGAGTGCCTGGAGAATTGCTGCGAGGCACAAGAATAGGGAAAGACCTTCCACTATGCATGGCTTCTGTTGTCCATAATGTTGGTGGCTTTGGAATTGCCTGAGGACAACCAGTTCCCCACAATTGCGCAAGATCTTCCAGAGGCAGCAAAGTACGCTTTTCTATGGGCCACTAAAGGCACGTGCAGAGGATCTAAGACAATAAGATATTCTTGGTGTTAAATTTAGATGAACATAAGAATGGGGATTAACTGCAAGCCACGGTTATCGCCCACTGTCTACAATAGCCTACAAAGCTTCATGGAGTTCAAGGCAGACTTCCATCACGTGTACAATAGGGCGCACAATGACCCCGCGAAGAAGTGGAATGAACTACCTTACTTGACCACTGACGGTGTTATATTCGCCATGCTTGAGTCATGGCCGCCGGAGTGGCATGCTCCAGCCATCTCTATGATGGAAATAGAAAATCTGTTGCACAATGGAAGAAGGAGGAGGCAAAACTGCGAATGGCGCAGTTGGCAGAGAAGAGAAGAAAAGAGGCAGCAGCAACAAAGGCATAGGAGGCACGAGACATCGTGAAGGCAACATCAGAACAACAGAGGGTAGCCGCAGAACGGAAATAGGTAGTATAGAAGGAGCACAAGGGCCATAAGTTGTCATCGCCCGAGGAAGAGCCCGAGACAGAGGAAGGTGGCTCGGACCCAAAAACAACATCTACACAGTTGAAGCGCCAGCACCCGAGAGAATAGGTGGGGCCGTGAAAGAAGTCGAAAGATTCTAATACTTATTTCGACCTGATCACCCTCACCGAAGGAGATCTCCATGATATAGGGGAGATGGTGTGCGATGTCACTGCGGAGGCCCTCCAACAGTTCGCAGAGGAGAATCAGATTATGTTGGGTGTATAATTTCCCATTGTAGATCAACAAATTATGCAATAGACTAAAGAAAAACACAAGATCTACTTCTACAACAAACTTTGTGGAATCTTAATCGAATTGAGCAAGAACAATGAGAACACATATAACTGAGAATGAGAAATCAATCAGACATAACACAGAATAAATAACCCAGGGAAAGCCTCGGCCTAAAACCCCAATCTCTGTATTAACATACAAGTGGAAATCTTGTTCAAGTTACAAAAAGAATCAGCTCTCAAGTTATCCTACTCTCTGCAATCAAACAATACTACTCATAGACAATCAAAGGCTCTCACAACCTTCTCCTCTACCCTCCAAGCCTCCTATTTCCTTGCGCAGTTTTTTCTGAGGTCTAGTGCTTCCACTTGTGTGAATTCCCGCCTCACACAGCTCACTTGGCTCAAAAATAACTACACAAACATGAAGGAGATAAATCCTTTTGCATCGATGAGTTTCCTTTATAAGAAAAATTCATCCAAATGATAATACATTGTCCCTATTCTAATCTCAACTGGGTCTCTGACTGAACTGACATGCATGAGTTATTTATGAGAGAATATTCAGTTATATGAAGTGCAGCGATTACATGCATGTAAGCATTAACTAACTGAACTCACAATTAATTCAACAAACTTTTTGAATTAATCTAAATGGACTTGCCTCAGTTAACTGAGCCAACTAATTACAACTCAATATTACAACTCATCCTTATCTCTTTAAGTGATGGATAAATTCCTCAATTAATAGAGAAACTGTTGCATGTCCCCACATAGACTTCATGTTTGATTTTCTACAACTAATTAACTCATGGTGAATTAATTAATTATTTTACAAACAACTGCTAAGATCAAATTCGAATTTGCACTTACTCTGAGTAGTCTATCCACCTAACAAATTTGTTCAGAAAATAGTTTTTACTTCTCTATTGTAGTTCAGGGACTAACTAAAATAGGAATCCATCCCAAAATTCTATTTTTAGCACTTCCATTTTTCATCCCTTATTGCTATGTCCAACACTAGTACCCAAACTGCTATTTATAGAAATGCTATTTTTAGCATTTCTTGTTGCCATTTTCAACATTGGGGGCCCTCCAGGAACAAATACAGGAATTGCAGGTGTGCACTTCTCAGGTTGGTACTCTCTTGACCCGCCTTGCAGTAGGAACAACCGCGGCTGAGGAAATATTACCCGCCCGCATGACCAACACCATAGTGCTACCAGAGGGGGCACTGGTTACAGAGAATGAGGCCGACAGGCCTATAGTCAGTACGCTGAAGGGAGTAGGGATCAACCTCGTTGCGCTCCCTCGGGAGACACTCTATGTCTTGTAGGAACGAGTGACTGCAGAACTGCGGGCTAGGGAGGGCCGCGCACTACAGGTGTTGAGCGAGTAGAAAATTAATATGGAACAACTGAGCTTGCAGCACGACGATGTAGTGGCGTAGAACTGACATATGGTACAGGTGGTTGAGGACGCCTGCCAAATGGTCCCTGAGTTGGCCATCCCAGCAGACGCACCAATAGAGGCGTGCATCCAGAGGTTAGCAACAGGTGTACGTGAGGCACAAGAAGAGATCGCTAAGGTTTAGCTGGAGCTAAACCTTCAGATAGTAGAGCTGCGGTTGAAGGCACAGCCTTCAACTCCTCCAGAGGTGAGGGAATAGTGTGCCAGTGCTATTACATTAGGGATGGAGGAGATCAGTAATGTAGTGAAGGAATGCATCAAAATGTTGGAAGAGTCGTTTGAGGTCCTCACCACTCTGCTGGAGGACCCAAACATACGGCACTTAGAAACAAAGGAGCGCGAGCTACAGAAATAGTATGATGATATAAAAGGGACTGCGTACATGGTGGCCCTTACACAGAGGCTTGCATGGATGCAATAGGCAAAAGTGCTTAAGGAGCAAGTAGATAGGGTGTGACACAAAGAAGTGATTTTTAAGGCACAAATCCAGCCATGGATCGATGAGGCATTCATCATTATAGCCTCGATCGAAGGCAAGCTCATGTAGATGCAGGGAACATAGGAGTAGATGCAGGGAAGCAGTTCAGTAGTCTCTGAACAACACGTCCAGGAGATATAGAAAGCATTTGCTTAGTGCGCTACTGACCTTGCAGCAGTTCAAGCAGAGTTGGGAGGTCTTCGCGCGAAGAACTTCGCACCGAAAAAGTGACTCGAGGGTGAGTCACGATGTTTGTGTTGGGGGCCTGTTGGGCACGGGATCCCCCAAGGAAAGTTTTGGGGCTTAAAGCCCAAATTTTGACTAAATTCGATGTAAAGACTCCGCATTTTATGGGTGCGGAGCGCAAAGATTGTAAATGAGTCATAGTGTTGTCTGCCCTCATTTTTTTTAATGTAACTTCAGCTTTATAAATATTGTATAAATAGAGCGAGGCTTTAAGTTGTAAGGGAATGAGAAGCAATGAATGAAGGATGAAGAATTGAGTCTTATCTAAGTGTCGAGTCGAGTCTTTGGGTCGTAGAGTAGGAGATGGCTCTTTAGTTGGGTGTGCAGAGGTCTAGTAGTCCGTAGTTGAGTGCGTGGACCCCTGCAGCTGAGTGCGCAGGGAGAGAGGTCTGTAAACTTTGGAGAAGAAATAAAGAGAAGTTTTACATCATTTTTGTGTATCTTTTTCCTGTTTTTTGCATTGAATGTATCGGATATAAATTGTGTTTCTATTGTTTATAAGATGCGGGAACTTACATGAATGTGTGGATAAAGTGCATATAAGATAAAGTATATGTTTACGCGAAGATAACTAACTGTTATAAGAAGATAAGTAAGATATACGGTGCAACTTGGGGAAATAGCACAGAATGCTGCCCTAGCAGCGCAAAAGAACCTCAGCCCCTGGTTAGGGCTGCGCGAAGGCAATTATAACAGATCGCGAGGGCCTCGCAGGTCAAGATAGTGCGCGAAGTAACCAGCGCGAAGGTATTCACAGTTGGACTAAACCGACCCCTCAAACATCTCAAGGGTGTGGAAACTTGGTTCCAGCATCCCCTCGTACTGCTTCAGGTGAGACCTCAGTCCACACTCCGTGGTCTATTGCCGAAAGGGCCAGTAGTGTAGGGATTTGTTTGGCTAAATAACTCCAAGCCTAGGTCAGGCTCCCTCAAGCCAACACTAATTTAGCTTTAAGTTTTCCAGAAGCTGACCTATTGGCTTTTACCTCTATAGCATTTGTTTGCATGCTTTCTAATGTTTTAGAAACCCTTTCCTTTAGCATGACCGCAAATTCATCTTCAAATGCTTTGGAAAATATGACCTTTGCAGCTGCTACTGGTGGTTTACAATCAGCAGGCATTTTATGATAGAGTTTGTTAAATCTTTTGATGAATTCAATAACTGGTCCACCAGGGTTTCTCATCAATTCTTCAAATTCAGTGAGAAAGTAAACAGGATATTTCTTTAGCCCCCATTAGTTTTTAAAGATAGTTATGAGCTCATTCCATGTTCTAATAGAGTCAGCTCTAAGTTGCCTAAACCATATCCTAACATTTCCTTCTAAATATTGTACAAATAATCTCATATAAACATTTTCCTCTTCTATGTTCATATTGTCAGCAAAATCTAGGAAATCTAATACATGATCTTCTGCTGAGGGACCTGTTTCTCCATTAAAACTTGGCAGACATTTTAGATATCCATCAGAAAAATTTCCTAAGTTTGCAAGGAGAACCAGAGCAACATACCTTGCTTGCACAATGGGTCAAAAATCCATAACGGCAGGAGGAGTATGGGGTGACTTAGTGGATGATGATGAGGAATAGGAAGATGATGAAGATGAATATGAAACCGTAGGGGTACTAGTATGTTGATGAGAGAAAGAGGGAGGAGACATTTTGAGGATCTCAAAGGGGTTTTAGTAAAAAACTTCTGAACTCCTAGAGGAAAGCCTTCTGTATTATCAAACAAAGGATTCGAATAGATAGAAAATGTCTCTTCAAGATTAGCAGATGTTGATGGAATAGAATAATGAGTTGGAGTAATAAAATATTGAGGCTTGAATTCAGGTAAATATAAACCCAATTCTTCCTCAGATGAAGGTGATTTGTAGGAATGGATGGGACTTGATATGACTCAAGTGACTATATTAAAAAGGCTGATTGAATATCTACTCCTCTAAAATGGAGTTCATAAACCCTAGGAGGTAGTTCAGTTCAATGAGGATGGGATGGTACAGATGAAAAAGGATCTACAGATGAGATGTCTTCAGGGTGTAAAGATGAAGAAGAGGAAGAGATCTATGTTTTCTCCTTGAAGAGGGTCCCCTAATAAGTATTTCTGGGTTTGGTAGAGGGTTAACAGTCTCAAAAGCAGAACGTGATCTAGTGTGCTTAAAAGGAGCCAACTTGGACTAGTGGAATTTCCAGGTGAAAGATTTTGACCTATATCCTTATCCTTTATTCACCTTAAAGGAAGGGGAGAATCATTGCCCCGGGGAAAATTTATCTTTCAATTCTTCGATCCCCAGCAACGACACCAATATGATGTTTTCCTTTGAGATAACGTAACTTAAATTATTTATGCCAAATCATCTATAATGTTTTGTTGTTTTAAATGAATGGATGACCAGTGAATTGTTTATAAACAGGTGCTTTAAACGTAGATAGATTTTAAATAAAATAAAAGGTTGTTCTTTACATGCACATGGTTATTTTGATTTTAGTGGGATGGATAAGTAGAATATGGAGAAATATAATTGGTTTAATATTCAAACTGAGTATTTAACCATTTATAAGCATAAATAAAGAAAACAGTGTTTCCTTGATCAACATAATATAATTGAACCATTACAAAAATCTAGTGTAATTTATGTTCAAAGAGGAATTTACAATAACAAATAGTTCTATAAATTAATCTCTTATTTAAATTACAACTTCACAAAGGATCTAAAATGAAACTGATATTCAATTAAATTTTAAATCGGATGACTGTAAAAGAATTTATTGATATGAAGAAGACATAATGAATAACCAAGATGAAAACAACTCACTGAGAGATAAACCATATGAGGAAAATTCATAATCTTTTATTATCTCAAATATGGTCCAGCTTAGTACAAATCTGCTTGATAACTGGTTCAAGTGTTCAAACCTGAATACTTCTATAGAATGAAGTATTTAAGCAAAATTACAAAAATATTGCAATTAATGCCCGAGTAACACGACATTCTATTCTTAACTTAGAACTAACAGAAAAGAAGTAATATGATCAAAAGGAATGAATCTGAACATATGGCACTGCTTTGAAGGAGAAGAGTTGTTGAGTGGCCACTATTTCGAGTGTTGCGTTGATGAAGCTGATCTGTCCTTTAATCCTGAAATTCACACAACTTATCCCATCATTCTTCATCTGGAATAAAAATATTGGTTACCTTGCGATAGATTTCATCTACCTCAGTATACCGAGAAAAAGTGGGTTTTACTGCAAAAATATGTTTTATCTCATGTTGAATAAAACTTATGTTGCTGATAGCTTCGTAAAAAGCTCTCCCTGTCATAGAACCTTTGATGTTGGAAGACTTAGTTGTATCCTTGGCAATGTCCTGAAGCTTCTTCATGTAGTCTTCCCTGGTCATTAATTTGTCATTGATTACAAATAGTGAAGGCAGACCTTTCTTGTTCAATGCATCTATCCTAGTGAAAAACATGTTAACTGCTACCTCCAAAGTGTGACATTTCTCTGTCAGCTGTACAACCAAGTTCTTCTTTGTTAGAACTTTCTTCACCTCCACGATGGTTTTTGTTCTGTCATCTACTCCCAGATCATCCAGCTCATATCTGCTTTTGGAATTGAGGAACTTTATGATGTTGTTGGTTGTAGCAGGCATTTCTCCCAGTTGAGCATTGATAGTGGAAATGGTCTTCTTTTCTTTCTCCATGAGTTCCTTTTGTTCAAATATAATTTGGATACATGGCCAGATTTCATCTATTTCTTCAATGATATTGTTCTAGATGATTTCTTTAACATGACCCAGGGTGTGGCCAATAGAAGATTCAGCTGCTGACTTCTTCCATGTCTCTATCTGATTTTGAGCTCTCTAAAGCTCTGCTGCATGAAAAGTCTCAGTTTTCTTTTGATGATCCTGTAGAATTTTCACTTGATCCTATAACTTTTTGATCTCTTCAATCTAGAGAGACATGTTTTGTACTGCATTCGCCAACTAATCTGTAGCATCCCCAGTACTTGTTCAAGAATATATAGTTGTAGGAATGGTTGTAATAGGGAGTGATTGCAAAGGTACAACAACCATTTTGGGAGCTTTCTCCTTCTCTTTACTCATTTTTTCCATCTCTGTCTCCGTTTGCTTCAGCTGTGCATTCTGCTCCATGATGAGCTTCGTCATATCTGCCTTTTGTGTCTCTATCTCTTCCATTTCCTTGGCTAGAGGATCTTCTATAGATGGAAATTTTAACTGCTTCCTTAATGCTTCTATGTCTAAATTATTTTTCTTTATAAGCTCTTTTGCAGCATCGATGTTTGAAGGGTCATAACCCACTTTGATCACCAAGTCGTCTTGAGTTTTAATCCTGGTGTCTTTGGCAACCACAGAGACCTTCTCCATCTTCAGCTGTGATTGGACATTTGCTAATGTAACATGCAATTTAGACAAACTCATAGCAATGTTAGTGACAGTTGAAAATATCATTTCCCCACTCTTCTTATGCATCTCCATTTGGTCAATGGGATGTATATCTTTTACATCAAATTCAAAAGTTGTCTTCTTGTAGTTTGATGCTGCCTTGGGCTGGGGAACATGTGCCTGGAGAAATGCCATTTGCATTTTCCATTTCTTTGAATAAAAGGCTGACAACAACCTACTTTTAGCACCAGAAGTTTGCTTCCAGAACTGGTTGTAGGTGTTAATCTTCAAGGCCTCATTCTTGACTTTTATCTCCTTGAAAATGTCCATTATGAGTTTCTTTGTCTCCCGTGCAGTAGATGTGTTGGTCTGTATTACTTGTTGTTGTTCTTGTGAAGCTATGGAGGTAGTGGGAGACTGTGTGGTCTGATCACCCACTAATGAGGAAACAAGTGGCTCATTAGTGGTGATAATGGTCTCCTGCTCTGAGTCCTTGCTAAGGCTTAGTTTGGAACTAAGCTTGGCCTTCTTCCTATACATAATTTTGAATCTCTTGCTGAAAATTTCAGTCCCTGAAGGGGGCTCTTCTTGTCTGATTCTCTTAGATGTTTTCTCCTGCATGGTAGGAGTCTGTACTATAGAGGATGATACCAGCTTCTCTTTTGCCTCTCATAGGGTATTCTTAACCCATTCTAGTTGATTTTTGTACTTCTCTATCTCTGTTCTGGAAGGGTGAAAACAAAGAGTAGATTTGGTTTCTATTTTTAATTTAGTAATGATCCATAATGGATCATATGACCAGGTGAAGCTTAGGCTGAACTACATTTCCTTTAGTAGCTTGTCTGCTTCTTGCCCTGATTCTCTTATGTTGCAAATGAAAGGCCCAATCTGTGTTTTGATTTTGAACTAAGACTTCTTCTTGGCAGCAACAAAGTGGATCTCATCCATATTTAGCATCTACCTTATGTACTCTAGTGCAAAAATCCTCATTGGGAGGAATTTAGGCAGCTTGTAAGGTGCAAGCTCACACCCAAATATTCTCAATTATGTATAGTTTTGGTAGAGGTACCAATCCCTTGTCTAAACTTGGTCTGATAGCTGCAACACCTTTCTAATTTCCTCACTGATCCTTGGTTCTATCCTGCTACCTAAGAGACCGATTTTTGGATGCACAAACATCTCTATAAACTGTTTATATGTGTATTTCTTCTATTCCTTCATCGTCATAGTAGTCCAAAAGATAACTGACTGTTGGTTTCCTTTTTCATCCAGCATTTGCAAAGCAAGGTTGATGTTGTCTCCCTGAAAGTATAAGAACATAAAACTAATATAGAAGAGTACTTGAATACCTCCTGAGTTGGGAATCTGATAAGATGCTAATGAATTGACTCTGCAAGAAATTGGCTAAAGTTAAATATGATGGAGGGCTTAGAATCAACAGAGAAAATGGACATAAATCCTATGATGGCCTCATCTACCCACTAATCTGAGTAGTAGCCAAGGAGGTAGGAGACAACTGTGATGATTTGTTTGGCTCTCTCAAGGAAAATAGAGGAGGGGTAGGGAGGATTTTTCTTTGGCAATGGGGCATCTTGTGTGAAGATCAACTCAAGAGTTTGGGCCCTCTTAGCAAAGTCTAATTTTGGGTATATCTCAACAAGTGCTTCATAGGAAAAGGGGGTAGCATTCTCTACTGTGGGGGCTTGCATCATCTGGTCTATGGCCTGAGGGGTAATAGTAAAGAGAATTCATCTAGTGGGGGTAATGATGGCCCTTTGGCTTGGAAAATAAGATGCATGGCATTTCCTAACAAACTCTAGGGTGTTGTGGGTACAAGGAAAAATATAGTGGGGTAAATTGGACTCCCACAGCTGAATGTCATCGTATTTGTCAATGCACTTGTCCTCAAGCCAGAAATACATCTCAAAGAGGTCCAATTCGAAAAGAGTTTCATGGATTTTGAGGTCTCTGTCAGCCAAAGGGATGTGGTGAAAATCAATGGGAGGATAAATCAGAGGATTGACAGGCTCTTCTGGTCCTTTGTCCTTTGGAGGCATCTTTGGATAAGGCTAAGGACAATAGTGAAAATCGGATTGGAGGTTTCAATACACAGAGAGGAGTCAGGTTTTGGGGGGGAAAACAAAGGCAATAGGACGAAAAGAATGAGCAGAGAGTGTCGTTGGCGGGTAGAAACAATCTAAGTTTTAATCCAGCAAACCTGTAACAAATCAATAATAGTGACAATTCATGAATTTAGTAACCTGTTCACAAGCGAAAGGGAGGTTTATATAATCAATTTGGTTTTTCCGTTGGAGGTGGCATGGGTCCATTGGATTAACGGCTAAGCCAATTGATTGCTTAACGACTTAATTATGGAGGGAGTGGAGGTGATTGGTGGATTTAACGGGCAAATGTCATGGCGAAAGGTGAGTGGCGGGAGCACAATGGGTAGGAGAATGGTATCGAAAATAAGGGAAACAACTTTTCGGGGGGTGGGAGAGCAGTTAGTGGTTTCACCTGAGGGGGGTCCGAGAAGCTCTAGAGTTGACACGTAGGGGAGGGCGTGGTTTCATATACTGCCCATTTTGGACTCCCCGCACCCCCTGCCCTGACGGTAAAGTTCGGATGGTGAGGGGGGGCTGAAATGTCATGTGGGTCATCAAATCTTGGGAGATAGGAGGAGAGGGAGCATGATGTGGCAAAAAATTATCGAGATGGGATAGGACAATCAGCAGGAATTATTTAATGCATAGAGTGATATTTGCAATGTATGAAAGGGGTGTTAAAACTTTAGGTATAATTGAGTGGAGGATAATATGATCGGAGTGATTATTTGGGGGTTTTAAGACAGGAATAGGGGGTTAATACCAAAATTAATTGATATATATATAACCTTAGAGAAAAACCTTTACTCCTTCGCCTTTTTGCTTTTGAACATGAAGATCACATTTGATATTTGATTTGTGGTGCATTTTGACTAGCATCCTGTGCATTTATACAAATATGAAATTAAGTTTTCCTTTTCTTTTTGCTTCCCTGACATTTTATTTCTCTTTTGCCTTCTTTATTTAGGGCAGCTAACACCTAACATTTTATTGATATGGATGCATATAAAAAATTAAATTGGCCTAACATTTTAACTTATCTTTCTTTTGCATCCATATCCTAGCTTAAAATTTTAAAATTATTTTTGGCTAATATACTAACTTACTAAAACTAAATAATGTTACAACAGCAGTCACTCACATTCCAAGTTCTGCTAGCACCCCCATCCCGAGAAGTCCATCGCTTGGAAAGACTTCCTTGCATTAGAAGATACAAAAACCAAGGCATATCACTACCTCAACACATCATACCAGTCATAGCATGCTCATGGAAATCAAATGACACTATTGGGTACCAGTGTCCCACAATGGCCCTGTTCCTGAAGCTCTTTACTAACATATTGTTGCCTATTTCAATTCCTTTACTATTGTTGTTGCTAATTCTTGCAGTCAATTTCAACCACCCAACTGGGCATGTTCATGCTTAGTGTACCAAGAACATAACTTCCATTAGATTCAAAATAAATTGAAATAACCTCAAATCATACCTCATTGGTAGTTCGTCAATAAGGTACACTTGGAATATTGTTCACTTCCTGTCACAAGAAGTCAAACTAGCATCTTTGATCAAATCAACATATATAAAGATACCACATCAGGCTAGCTCAAAACATAGCATCAAAATCATAAATTATATGTAACCATCATAAATCAAAATCATAGATCACATGTAATCATCATAAACCAAAATCATAAATCACACACATAATAAAATTGAAATACAATACTGATACTCGTCCTTCATTGATCCTTATTTCTGCATTTGTTCTTTTGGACACACACGGGATTGGTTGCCACACCCAGCAAACACCCAGTGCCTTCTCCTCCACCAAGTGCACATAAACCACACACGCCATAAAACTTCATGCAACACATGCACCTATACCTAACATACAACACATACACCTACACCTAGTCTACATACGTATACGTCCACAATGTACATCATAAGACATACATCCACACACAACGTGCGACAACACAAAATTCATACACGTACACCTAGTATACAACACAACTTGTACACCTATACCTGATGTACAATGAAACTCATACTTTTACACCCAGTGTACAACACAGTATATCCATTTATACCCGGTGTGCAATACCACCCAATACATGTACCTACACAGAGTACAACACAACGAGTACACACCGCAATACCATGACTACATGATGCACATAAATAATACCACATGCCCTAAAAACAACATAGATGACATGCACATAATACCACACGTACACCAGTACCATATGAACAACATGTACACAGTACCACCAGTACACCGCACCACCTGCACATGTGCACAACGCACATGTACATGGCACGACCTGCACAACGTTTACACAACGCCACATGTATACTACACCACTATAAAATGCATACACAATACCACATGTATACAGTACCACATGCATGACATGTACGTACCCCAAAACAACTTAGCTGAATGTGCCGACGGAACCTAGATGCAATATGGGATGTTAGAGCTGCAAGGTTGATGTTAGGAATGAGCTCTGCAGCGTCCGATTCATGAGTTTTGATAAAATCTAAGATGTGACACACATGCCAAAAATCTAGGAAGAGCGACACTTGGTGGGAGGTTTCCGAGATGATCCTTGCATGCAACCTCCAGCTACTCAAAGTAGATCCCTGAATCAAGGGATGCATTTGCATGCTTCCTTGGGAGAAGCAAGCCATGCATGCAAATTGGTTTTGCTCAGTCTGGGAGGGAACCAATCAACTCAATTGCACATGGAAGAGGTTGCTCAACTTCTGGGAAAAAATGCGCATTTCTAGGAGGGAGTTGGGCTAGCTGCCCAAGAGATTTGCGGAATTTTTGGGCAGAGAATTTGACTACTACCCAGGATTGCGCAATTCCTAGGCTGAGCAGCCCTACTGGGTGGAATTGCGCAATTTTTTGGATGAAGCCTGACTGGCAGAATTGCGCAATTTCTGGAGCCCAGTAGACTACCAAATAGAATTGCGTAATTTCTAGAGGGAAGGCTGGTTTCCCTCCAAAATTATGCAATTTCTTGAGGGAGTTACTCAACCTACAGTTGGACCAAGTCTGGACAAATAGCCTATGAGGGGGATGCCTCAAGCTCTGATAGACAAACTGCCTTTCTACAAGAAAAACACTGAAGCTTGAGTACTTGACAGAGTAAGACATGCTGCTGTGAAAGGTTGGTAGGGAGGCTCCAAAACGAAGCTAAGGCAAACTTTTGGAGGGTGGTTGTAGCCGCTACAACATATTTGAACATGGAGCGACATGAAGGAGAAATTTTTATCAAATTATCAAGATTATTGTAGAACTAGGGACTTAAGAGAGGAAGTATTCAAGATAACATAAAAGGAGGACAAGAGCCTGGAGGACTATGTGGAGCGATTTCATTACAATTTGCAGATATCTAAACACAGTGATTTAGATCACGAGATCTTGAATACCATATTCATAAGGGGAATGAGGGATGACTACCTTGATACCCTGAATCTATTAGGGAAGGGGGACATATCTTAGGAACCATTCGCCGAGATAATAAAGCTTTGTATGAGATGCTCTAGAGGATCATTGAAGGGGAGAAGCACAATCCGAGATGCCTTTGCCCGAATACAAAAATATACAAGTGGAGGAGTAACCAGAGCAGAGATCGGGAATTTATTTGAAAATTTCAAGATCGGCATCCTCAGTACTCTATCTGCCCAAATAACGACAGCACAGATCAAGAAGGCACAAGGAAATGCTGCTACATCTTTAGTTGTGTTCTGTCTGAAATGCAGAAAGAAACACCCCTTGAGGGATTATGAAATGAACAACATCATTTTGTGCAATATTTGTGAGCCAGAACATCCTACAGGTAAATGTACAAAGCTTCCCAGAATGAAAGCAGTGCTTAGAGAGTCGAGTGAAGAAGTTCAGTCCTCTTATTTCATCGCGCCCAGGAGATCATGGCAGCCACGACCTCTAGGTATGTCCCAAGATTTTTCTTCTTTTAATGCGTGGAATAATGCATATAACGCTCAACAATGTCCATGGAAATACTCCACTCCTTCTCCAGCACAGCTTCCTTCACCTTGGAACCTATGGTCACCCTCTCCATCTATTCAATATCCTTCATCTCAATTGTATCCTTGGAATCAGAACTAGAGGGGGAATGCCCAAGGTCTAGTTCCATCTGGATTACCAATGTAGCAGTAGCTAAAATTTCCCCCTTTCCAAACTCATGTTCCTACACCACATGTGCGACCCCAATTACCTGTGCAACCTAACCCTAACCTGAATAATAAAGCAACCTAGAGCATAGAGGCTCCGACTACCTTCTAGACTTACCTTATCACTCCCGTCAGACTTAATGAAATTCAACTATGGTCGGGTAAGGTGATTAAACCAAACCACTCCCCTATCATCACTGAGGAGGAATGTGAGCCTTCCAGAGAAGGTACAGTAGATCTTGAGGTGGCTATTACACCTGTAACAGCCGATACAGAGTGGATTGTTACACCTGTAACAGCCAACCCAAGGGATCACAGAAGATGGAATTCGATTAAGAACTATTACTCTTGTAACAGCCAACTCAAGTAAGGTTGATACACCTATAGTGGCTGATTCGGCTGTTATGACTCAGGATCCTCTGTATCCTCAAAGATTAATTGAGACTAGAATGACCTCACAACCCGAATCTAATTTTCTTAGGGAGTTGCAAAACCTGCACGTACGAATTCCTCTACTGCAAGCTCTTAAAGAAGTACCTATTTATGCCAAAACAGTACGAGACATATGCATTAAGAAACCTGGAAGGAAGCCTAAGGACCTCGCTACCATACATGTGATGGGGAAATTGTCTGAATTAATGACTGCTCAGCCTCTTTTAACTAAGTATAATGATCCAAGGAACCCTACGGTTACTGTTTATATTGATGGCCATCCCATAACTAATACATTGATTGATCTTGGGGCAACCATTAATGTAATGACAAAGGACCTCTTTACCACCTAGGGCTAAATGGACTTCGGCATGCCTATCGTACTTGAATTAGTAGATAGGTCCCATGTTAAACCTGAGGGGGTATTAGAAGACGTAGTAATCACAATAGCTTCCTGAAGGTATCCAGCTGACTTTCTTATCTTACAAACCAAATCCAACCTTAGGGGGACCCTGGCTGGCCACTACATATGCATTTATAAGGTGTAGATCCAGATCTATGATGATTTCAGATGGTCATGCTACAAAGACCCTTAGCGTTTTTCCCCCCAGAAAAACCAAATATGGATTTGAACAATCCCTGGTGGGATGAATTTGAACTCGAATCAGATCTTTCCCTACCTCTCCTCACTCTTGGAAAAACCCAATATTTCGAGGATGAGACAGAAGACAATATCATTAATTGCTTTATTAGTAACTCACTTTTTGTCGCTTCAATTGAAAATTCAAAGGAGGAAGAGGGGGTAGATGATGTAAACTTTGAACAAATGAGAACCACTCTGCATATTGATAGCAGTCCAATTGAAATAGAACCAAGGAATTATTTGAATATTAATCCCAACCTCACTACTAAATTAAAAAATTATCGGTACAACTGTTACAGAAATACAAAAAGGAATTTGCATTGGACTACATGGATATGAAAGGGATTCATCCCAGCCTATGCACTCACCAAATTTATTTGAAAGATGGTTGCAAACCAATTAGACAATCACAGCATCACATGAACCTTGCACTAAAGGAGGTAGTGAAAGAAGAATGCTAACTTTATTTATCCGATATCTGACAGTCAGTGGGTGTCTCCGCTATAACATAGTTACCGATAAAAAGGGAACGATTACCTCAAAACAGATACTTGAGCCCAAAAATCCCAAAAAAACATGACAAAACAGCCCAAAAATAAAAAGTGTTGATTCTGCATCACCATTTTTTTTTAGAGTAAATTTTCAATATTTTTTAAAAATAACAATGAAAAACAATAAATCCATTTTGTTTGGTGCAAAAAACACCTTGAAATCAAAAAGTGTTGATGCCAGAATAACATTTTTTTCTTTTTTTTTTCTTCTTTCTTTTAGGGTACATTTTCAAAAAAATTTAAGCATGAAATTAACAATAAAATATCACATCTTTGAAAAGCCTTAAAATTCCAACGATTTTTAAGCATGATATTAAATTTAAAATATCATTTCTTTGAAAACCTTAAAATTCCAACAATTTTCAAGCATGGTGCTAAGAAAAAATATTTCTAATTGTTTTCAACCATAAGATTAAAGATAAAATATCACGACTTATAAAAACATTAATCTTGACAATTTTTCAACTATGGAATTAAAACCAAAGATTATGACTACAAAACAATCTTAAATTTTCAAAATATTTGAAGACATTATGGAAAAATTTTATGACTAAAAAAACTTTAAGAATGAACACACGAAGGAAAGAGTTATTATACCAAGAGTATTTTTTTTTAAATGCTAAATGTATAGCGATTTTAAAATCTTAGCCTAAGATAACTTGATATATTGCAAAAAAATATTAAAAAACAACTATCAAATTGACACGCAGTGTAAGTGAGCTCAACCCATTATAATGAAAACGTAAAGACCAACCATGAAATTAACACATTATGGGGCAGACTCGATTCATTATAACGAAAATTTAAAATCAACTATCAAATTGCACATAATGGGATCGGGTTGCTAGTCAAGCATCGACGCATACCCTACAATATATATATATGTGTGTGTGTGTGTGTGAAAACAAAAATTCAAATATTGAAAAAAATAAAATAAAAAATAATAACAAGTAATAAAACATGACAAAAAAGTCAAATATAAAACATATATAGTAAAAAAAAAAAAAACTATAAAATGTAAAAAAAATTAACCATACCATTTAAAAAAAAACAAATCAAAAAAAATAAAAATAAAATTACAAAAATAAAATATAACATTAAAAAAAATTAAAAACTTAGAAAACAAAAAATCATCGGCCACCGTAAGGCCCAATCAGCGGAGGCAACGGGATGATTCATGACAAAAAATAAATTAAATTTCATAAAATATATAAAACAAAATTAAAAAAACAGAAAAAAAACCATAAAAATGTAAACAAAAAAAAACAGAATTAACTTGTAAAAAGGAAAATAAATTAATTAATAAATAAAATATATAAAAGCAAAAAACAAAAAACAAAAAATTAAAAAATAAAATAAAACCATTTTTTAAGTTAAAAATTAAAACTAAAAATTAAAAACATCATTTAAAAAAATGGTTAAATAATTACCAAAAAAAAAATCAAAACAATTATAAAAAATTATATTATAAATAAATAAATAAAATAAAAATAAAAATAAAATAAATAAAAAAATTTCAAAATTAAAAAACAAAATTGAAAAAAAAAAATTAAAATTAAAATTAAAACAAATTAAATTTAAAAATTAAAAAATAACCTCCACGCTGCCTCCCCTTTCTCCCCTCTCCCCTACCCCTCCCTCGCCCCCCTCCCCCATCGCCTTCCCCTCCCCACCCTCGGCCCTCCCCTCTCCCCTACCCCTCCCTCGCCCCCCTCCCCCATCGCCTTCCCCTCCCCACCCTCGGCCCTCCCCTCTCCCCTTCCCCACCCTCCTCCCCCTCGCCCCTCCCCCCACCGCAACCCCCAGCTAGCAGCCAAGAGGTTGCAAGCTGATTCCGGGAATCAGCGTATGACCTCTTGGCCGCTAGCTGGGGGCCCGGGTGGGGAGGGGAAGGTGGCGGGGGTTCGAAGGGGGAGGGGAGAGGGGAGGAGTGGGGTCCGGGGGAGGGGAGGCGGGTGAGGGAGGGGCAGTGGCGGGGGTCTGGAGGGGGAGGGGAGAGGGGAGGGCCGAGGGTGGGGAGGGGAGGCGGGTGAGGGAGGAGCAAGGGTCAGGGGGGGAGTGTCAGCTAGCAGCCAAGAGGTCGCAGGCCAATTCGGGGAATCGGCCTGTGCCTCTTGGCCGCTGCCTAGGGGCCTGGGTGGCCAGGAGAGGGGAGTGAGAGAGGGCAGGGGAGGAGAGGGGGGTGCGGTACGGGAGGGCGCGGGGGTTGGGAGGGGGGGAGGAGAGGGTGGTGCAGGAGGGGAGGGGGTAGATGTCGGGAGGGGGGAGGAGAGAGGGGAGGGTTGATGGCATCGAGGGGAGGAGGGGGGTTGGGAGGGGGGGAGGAGAGGGTGGTGCAGGAGGGGAGGGGGTAGATGTCGGGAGGGGGGAGGAGAGAGGGGAGGGTTGAGGGCATCGAGGGGAGGAGGGGGGTTGGGAGAGGGGGAGCGAGGGTTTTTTTTTTAATAGTTTTTTATTAATAATTTTATTTTTTTTGAATCGTTTTTTTATTAATATTCTTTTTGTTTTTTCATTTTTGTGGAATTTTTTTTTTTTTTTTTTTTTTTAGTTTTGTTTGTAATTTTTATAATTTGCTTTTTTATTTTTAATTGTTTTGATTTTTTTATGATTTTTTTAATTTAATTTTTTTATGTCATTTCTTTATTTTATAATTTAATTTTATAAAATAATTCTTAAATTTTTATTTTATTTTATTTTTTATTTTTTATTTTGTTTATTTAAATTATTTAATTTAAACATTTTTTAATTTTTTATTATAATTGATTTTTTTTAAAACAACATTAGCTAATTTAGAAAAAGTGTTGGAACGTTGTATTGTTGGGCGCAGGATCCCCCAAGGCAAGTTTTGGGGCTTAGAGCCCAAATTTTGACTAAGTCTGATGTGAAGATCTGTGATTTGTGGGCGCGGAGCGCGAAGTTCTAATTGAGTCATAGGGTTGTCCACCCTTACTTTTGTAATGTAACGTCGGCTTGAAAGTTCTACCTATGGTCTGCGGACCATGGGATTGTATAAATAGAGCGAGGCTCTAAGTGTAAAGAGATCTAAGAGATCGAACAAGCTGATGATGAAGAATTGAGTCTTATTGAAGCGTCGAGTCGTGTCTTTGGGTCGTAGAGTAGGAGAAGGCTCTACCGCTGAGTGCGCGGAGGCCCAGTAGTCTGCAACTGAGTGCATAGGGCAAGTTGAGTCTGTAGCTGACTGAAGCATTAATAAAGAGAATGTTTACATCATTTCTATGTATCATTTTCTTGTTTTATGCATTGAAGTATATTGGGTATGAATTGCAAGTTTACTGTTTATTTGTTGTGCGAACTTATATGAACGTGTTGAATACGTAAATATAAGATAAGTATCTATTTACATGAAGTTAACTAACAGTTATAAGAAGATAAGTAAGATCCGCAGTATAACTTAGCGAAATAGCACAAATTTCTACCTTAGCAGCACAAAAGCACCTCAGTCCTTAGTTAGGGTTGTGCGGAGGCGATTATAATAGAGCGCGAAGGTCTCGTAGGTCAAGGAAGTGCGCAAGGTGACCTGTGCGAAGACCTTCACAGTTGGACTAAACTGACTCCTCAGACATATCAAGTGTGCGGAAACTTGGTTCCATCATCCCCCCATACTGCTTCGAGTGAGACCTCAATCAGTGCTCCGCGGGTTGTTGCCGAAAGGGCCAGTAGTACAGGGATTTGTTTGGCTAAATAACTCTGAACTTGGGTCAAGCCCCCTTAAGCCAACAAATGGTTCCATTGCCGAGACCGGAATCTACATAGAGATGTTTGATGTCATATCATTAGAATATAACTAAGAAGGAAATTAAAGGTTGGTTGGACAGGAGAAATCACGAATTTGCGGCGCAAGAGAACAGGAATCTGTGACTGACGAAGGAAGAGTGGTTAGACTGCTACCTGTACACAGAGATCCACGAAATTTTCTTTGCATCTTTCGCTACTGAGTTGTACAAGTGGATCATGAAGCTAGCAGGTAGTCAAGGAAGGTGGGAGTTCGATGATCCTATTATGTGGACCCCTAGAGTTGGTGCACATATTGGAAGCATCAGAGGATAAGATCATGCACGCTGTTGATCATTGGCTCAATCGGATTATAGGAGGATTCATTACTGAGTTCGCGATGCATACTTCAGTTACCTATAGAGAGGCAGAGCAACGCTTTCTCAAAGGATCGCGAGGTAAGTACGTAAAGTCTCTGAATACTTGGATTAAAATGTTATTGTATGAAAAGAGGGTTATGCAATTACATTGATGTCCAGAGCTATGCGAGGTGGAAAAACCTACAGAAAAGAAGGAAGTAAGGGACCATAGCCCTTTGATTTCACCTCTGTAAGGGAACGAGGAAGAGCTCGTGAAGGTCTCACCATCAAGTGCAATCAATTTGATAAGGTAGAGAATTCCGTGCATACCAACCCCACCCACACCACCACCAGCTTCACCACCTTCACCCCCATCTTCACTCGTACCACCTCTGCGACCACCACGAGTCAATATGGCAAGAACGATAAAGTTGCATGTTTTCAAGGGAATTGGAAATGAAGATTTGGACTAGTTTTGGTTCACAATAACAGCCATATGGGAAGCGCAAGGAGTTACAGATGATAATGTAAAGAAAGCGACGTTGGTCAGCACTCTGTAGGATCGCGCGCTGACCTGGTATAGTAAGCATTCTAATGACAATCCGAATGTGGGGATCGCGGATATCCATATTGCGCTGAACAAAGAATTTAGCAAGCCTAAGTAAGAGGCGCAGTTGATCATTGGATTCAAAGAGATCACAATACTACCAGGCGAGACTCCTAGGAGCTGGATCAGAGGTTGAAGTGTACAATTCGCGAAGCTAATATTACTTTGACGGATGGACAACACTACGAATGGTTTGTAGCATCACTAACGCCACATTTGAGGAACATGTTGTCACAACAGAGGTTAACGACTTAGGCAGGGGCCTTGGAGATCGCGATGAGGCTTTATGAGACCCTGATACAGGATCCTAACTTGGGAGTTTAGCAGATCCACGCACAGTTGAAAAACTTATGCCTTAAGATGCAAAGTGTGAAACAGGACAGGGCAGCCCGACCAGAAGTGCGCGAAGAGGTATGGTGCGTTAAATGTAAGGGTCAGGGTCATGAGAAGGGCCATTGCCCGGTATTCGCGAATTAGCTCGCCGGAGGAGGATCGATGTCGTTAAGACCAGAGGCACAAGCAAAACCTAACACAACGCCTGCTTTGTGGTGCGCGATTTGTCAAATAGGAGGAATGAATGCTATGGTCAACTGCCATTTGTTACAGAAGTACACACAGAATTCGCAACAGTTGTTCTGTAATTTTTGTAGATCGGTTGGACACGATGAGCACAATTGTAGAAGCTATGAGTTGATGATGGATAGAACTCCCACATATAGAGTTCAGGCTGAATCGTGGCCCCTTGACCAGAACGCAGGAGTGGCGCGAACCGAATTCCAAGGGCATAGGCAAGGCCGAGGTGGAGGAGGGCCTGGAAGAGGTTGTGGACAGCTAATATGCTACAATTGCGGAGGTCCAAGACATTATTCCCATGATTGTATGAATCCAAAGCGCCCATCATGTTTGTATTGTACCTTTTTTTATCATGAAACGGAGGATTTTCCTATGCTGATAGCTAGGTTACATGACAAGGGAGTGCTACCACCTCCCCCGACTCAGAACCTGCAGATGATGAGGTCTGAGCCACGCGAGAAAGATCCAAATGTGAACATTGTGCTCTGAAGTGGAATCATGGCGGGAGATGATAAAGGCAAATAGCCTGAAGATAGTTCTTGGGTTCGCAAGGCTCAGACGAAGGAAGCAGAGTTTGATTTGGAGCGTGTTAAGGAAACCTTCATGGAAGCTAAGAAGAGCTTCGCTAATGCCTCCACTTCAAGAAGCAAGGATAGAACGAAGCCGGAAATGGACCCATCTATGCTTACGATGTTCCTAGAAAAATGCATGAAGCTACTACGTGACAGTAAGGCTATAAAAGGATTGCAGGAATTCATTAACAGATGCACTAGGACCGCGCCAGGAGAACTGCGCGTAGTCCAGAAAATTGGAAAGCATGAGACAAGGAAGGGGAGAGAAATGAGGTTGACCACACAGATTGGAGAATATGAGATGGATCAAGTAATTCTAGACTTAGGATCAGACGTGAACGTTATGTCGAAGCAGACATGGGAGCGCATGGGAAAGCCTACGCTACAATGGTCTCCTATCCAGCTGCGAATGGCGAACCAACAAAAGATAATACATATGGGGAGACTGCAGGGAATCACCGTGGATATTGAAGGGGCGAGCGCGCTAGTAGACTTTAAAGTGATAGAGATTGTTGATGACAGCAATCCCTACCCCACGCTCTTAGGAATTGATTGGGCCACTGACATGAATGGGTTGATTAACCTAAAGAAGTGCAAGATGATTTTTGAGAAGAAGTCTCTGCGCGCAGTCATACCTTTAGACCCTGCTGAGGGATCGCACTATACAGAGCCAGTGTGCGACTATGAAAGCAGCGACGATTTGGATTGAATCTACATGATAACCGCATGAGAGCAAGACTAAGTAAATCCCACCGCGGATGGATGAATCTCATGGGAGCGCGAAAGCTCCTGTACATCGGATTTAGATGAAGAGATAGAGTGATGGCAGAACTGGTTACAGAAGGTAACCACGGTGAACTGCAATATGATGACAAGATCATTGCATTGCGTATCAACAGAAGTGAGGGATCTCCCTACTTATGATGGATTAGGTGAGGTAGATGCTTTCTTGGACAGATTTGAAAGGGAGGTGCCGAAAAAGCAACATTTCCAGGCTTTCAAGTGGGTACTACGCGCTACGCCCACGAGGTGGTGCGGTACGCACCAAGGAAGCTTGGATGATTGGCACGAATGCAGGAGAATGATGCGCATGAATTTTGGGAAGCCTAAGATGTGACTAACAGACAAATACAATGGATGGGATGGTCCGTGTGCGCATCTGTCCAAGGGGGTATAGGCATATGGTAAACGACCTACGGGAATGCACATGAACTTCATTTCTGGAATATGGTCAATAAGCATGTGTTGGGGCGGAAATTGTGTGAACGATCCCTCAAGTTGGAATGACAGAGTGTGGAAAGAACAAGTGTGCAGAAGGTTACCCATGAAGAAGCATTTAACAAAGTGTGCGAAGCACTAAACAAGGTATGTTATGTGCAGCGAAGTGATTGGGACCTGCGCGTACCAATAGTTTTGTGGGCTTATAGGACAACGTGCAAGAAACTAACGGGACAAACGCCTTCTAGGCTGGCCTATGGAGCAGACATTCTAATGTCGATGGAGTATATTATGCCTAGTCCACACATAGCTGCACCCGCGGATATGACAGTTCACAGAGCCTTGGAAGAAGGGATCACGTAGCTAGACGAAGAAGAACACTTTGGACTTGATGAAGAAATCCAAAAGGGTGATCTTAGGTTCCAAGAACTCATGAAGGAAATAGTTTTGTTAGGGGCGAAAAGTGCCATGACGGAAGAAGAAGTCAAGAAGTTTGAGGAAGGAATAAAGGACTTTCTTGATAAGAAAATTGTGGTGATAAAATAGGATGTGCATGATTACGTTGACAAATTTGGGGACTACCACCAAGAGTTGATCAGCTTGATGCCTTGGATTGGACCGTATATTACTAGAGGGATCACTGATGGTGGCGCGATGTAGATGGTGAAGTGCACGATGCAGATAGTAAAGTTAAAAGGCGGACTTTTCCCAGAAAAAGTAGTTGATGGTTGATTGAAGCCATATACAGGTGGCCCGGCCACCTGACTAGCCGTGGGAAGCACAATATTAGCGCTCTAGGCAGTTGAAAGGAGGCACGGGACTATAAACTACCCTGACCGAGAGCTGCGCGATGAAGGGAATGTGCGCAGGAGCGAAGTGCCACAAGTTCTGCGACAACGCAAGGCATGGGTTGTTTGGAAAGTGACTGTTATAGTCACTATTCACAATGTCATGCTTGGTTTGAGACCAAATGGAGCGGGCGGTAGGCATTTAAGGTGAGCTTTATGGGCAATATTTAGGAAAATCTGCCACCAAGGGAGCATTAATGAACCAGATTTGGGGGGAACGGTCGAATTCAAATTCAAAAGGCACTATATATTACAAAGGGTTGCCCAGCAAACAATACTTGGTCATTTGAGAATTGAGTTGTCGTGCGCCCAGAGTATTCTGAATCGAGACCTGTTTAACTTGTTGAGAGCGTTGTTTGAGCACCCGGTTGAGTAGTTGAGAGACTTCTGGACAAAAAAAATGGCAGCATCTGAAGAAGCCAAGGAAATCGAAGTAATTACTGCCGAAGAGGCCGCACATGCCATGACAGTAGAAGATGCCCCTAAGAGTGTCGGGATAGTGGTGAAAATCCCTAAGTCACCGCGCACGCTGAGGCCCAAGAAAGATAAACAGCCTATGATTCTGGTGTGCATGTCCCCTCGAAACCCGCTGAGAATTAAATTGACCACGGAAGAAAAGGGGAAAGCAATTAATTTAGAAACCGATGAGGAGGAGGAAGACCTTGAGTACATCTTGATAGAAGAGGATGAGGATGAGGACATGGAGAAAGAAACAGAGGGCGCGGACCCTCTAACAGGCTACCCGAGTATGTTCCTCTGTAGAAGGGGAAGGAAAAGGTGCCCAAGGACCTAGATGAGAGCAAGAGCTCTCTGCAGACTCTGCTGCTACCCGACGATATCATTTTCGAAGGAACGCACCTGGGACAGGTGCCGAGTTTGAAGTTTGAAGATTGGGATCTCACCAACCACGAGAAATTCCCTCACTTGGCGACTACACAGCTCATGAAGTTGAAGAAAAACACCGCAGCGGGAGTCGTAGAGTTGGAGCCGTGCAATTGGTTGCACGGCATCGAAAAGGCAGGGTTGTTGAACCTACTCAGGTGTCACATTACCATCACGCCCCAGTGACTATCTTCGTCATCAGGCAGCTGCTCTGCCTGGTGCATGATGGGTGTTTGTGGCTGGAGGAGCCCATCCCCATAACGGACCACCTGATCCATAGAATTACCCAACACCCTTGTAAATGGAAGACCCAACAGACATTTCAGAGGGTAAAAGAAGTGATTTGGCCATCACAGACGCCATGAAAAAGAAATATAAGCTGGAAAAGAAAAAGAGGGGTTACATGATCTCCAGTATCAACAATAAGGCACTCAAAGTCGTGACTCAGATACTGGCGGGTAAGGTCATGCAGAAGTGTTGTGCAAATGAGGTGCTCGCGCCGATGGTTGCACTTACCGAGCAATGCACAGAGGGTGTCCAGTTTAACTGGTTTGAATACTTGTGTCAGGAGTTCTTGGAGAATTGTTGTGAGGCACAGGAACAGGGGAAAACTTTCCACTATGCATGGCTTCTACTGTCCATAGTGCTAGTGGCTGGGGAATTTCCTGAGGATAGCCAGTTCCCCCCAATTGAGAGGGATCCCCCGGAGGCTGTGAAGTACGCTTCGTTGTGGGTCACTAAAGACGCGCACAGGATCCAAGACAGTAAAATATTTTGGGTGTTCATGTAGATGAACATTAGAATGGGGATTAACAACAAGTCGTGATTATCACCCACAGTGTATAACAGCTTACAAAGCTTCATGGAGTTTAAGGCAGACTTCCATCACGTCTACATCAGGACACGCAAGGACCTCGCGAAGAGGTAGAATGAACTACCCTACCTGGACACGGATGATGTTATCTTCGACGTACTTTAGTCATGGCTACCGAAGTGGCGCGCTCCAGCCATCTCCGTGATGGAAACGGAAAAGTCTACTGCATAGCAAAATAAGGAGGAGGAAGAACTGCAGATGACGCAGTTGGTAGAGAAGAGAAGAAAAGAGGCAACAGTAGCTGAGCAGCAACAGGCAGCAGAGAAGGAACGCAAGGGCCATAAGTCACCCTCGCCCGAGTAAGAGCCCGAGACAGACGAAGGTGGCGCGGACCCAGAATCAGCATCTACACAGTTGAAGCACCAACGCCCAAGAGAGTAGGTGGGTCTCGAAAGAAGTCAAAAGCTTCTAAGACTTCTTTTGACTCAATCACCCTCATCGAAGGAGATCTCCACGATATAGGGGAGACAGAGCATGATGTCACCGCAGAGGCCTTCCAGCAGCTTGCGAAGGAGAATCAGATTGTGTTGGGGAACCTCCAGGAACATATTTAGGAGTTGCAAGTGCGCACTCCTCAAGCTGGTACTCTTTCAACCAGCCTCGCAGTAGGAATAGTCGCGGCTGAGGAAATGTTGCGCGCCCGCATGACCAACACCATAGTGCTTCCATAGGGGGCACTGGTTACAGAGAATGAGGCTGACAGGCCTATGGTTAGTGCATTGAAGGGAGTAGGGATCAACATGGTTGCGCTCCCTCAGGAGACGCTCTATGTCCAACAAGATGGAGTGACTACAAAACTGCAGGCTAGGGAGGGTCGCGCACTAGAGGTGTTGAGTGAGAAGAAAATTAATATCGAACAAATGACCGTGCAGCATGATGAGATAGTGGTGTAGAACTTTCAGATGGTGCAGGTGGTCGAAGAGGTCTACCAGATGGCCCCTATGTTGGCCATCCTAGCATAGGCACCAGCAAAGGTGCACTTCCAGAGGTTAACAGCAGGGGTGCGCGAGGCACAAGAGGAGATATCTAAGGTTCAGCTGGAGTTGAACCTTCATATAGCAGAGCTACGGTTGAAGGTGTAACCTTCAACTCCTCCAGAGGTAAGGGAACAGCACGCTAGCGCCATCACATCGCGAATGGAGGAGATCAGCAGTGCAGTGAAGGACTGCACCAAAATGTTGGAAGAATCGTTTGAGGTCCTCACCACTCTATAGGAGGACCTGAACATACGGCACTTAGAAACAGAGGCGCGTGAACTACAGCAAAGATATGATGATATAAAAGGGACGACGTAGATGGTGGCCCTTACACAGAGGCTCACGCAAATGCAATAGGAAAAAGTGATTAAGGAGCAAGTAGATGCAGCACGACACAAAGAAGCAGTTCTAAAGGCACATGTCCAACCATGGATCGACGAGGCCTTCATCTTCACAGCAACTATTGAAGGCAAGCTCATGCAGATGCAAGGGATGCATGAGTAGATACAGGGAAGCAGTTCAGATACCGCGGTCTCCAAACAGCGCGTCCAGGAGATACAACAGGCAGTCGCTCAATGCGCTACCGACCTTGTAGTAGTCTAAGCAGAGTTGGGAGGTCCCCACGAGAAGATCTCCGCACCAACAAATAGACTCGAGGGTGAGTCACGATGTTTGTGTTGGGGTCCTGTTGGGTGCGGAATCCCCCAAGGCAAATTTTGGAGCTTAAAACCCAAGTTTTGACTAAGTCTGATGTAAAGACTCGGCGATTTGTGGGCGCAGAGCACGAAGTTTTAATTGAGTCATAGGGTTGTCTGCCCTTACTTTTGTAATGTAATTTTGGATTGAGAGTTCTACCCATGGTCCACGGAACATGAGATTGTATAAATAGAGCGAGGCTCTAAGTGTAAAGAGATTGAACAAGCTGATGATGAAGAATTGAGTCTTAGTGAAGTGTCGAGTCGTTTCTTTGGGTCGTAGAATAGGAGAAGGCTCTGCAGCTGAGTGTGAAGAGGCCTAGTAGTCCTCAGCTGAGTGCGTAGGGCAGGTTGAGTTTGTAACCGATTGAAGCATTAATAAAGAAAAGTTTTACATCATTTCTGTGTATCTTTTTCCTGTTTTATGCATTGAAGTATATTGGGTTTGAATTGCAAGTTCACTGTTTATTTGATGCGTGAACTTATATGAATGCGTTGAATAACTGAATATAAGATAAGTATTTGTTTACGCGGAGTTAACTAACAATTATAAGAAGATAAGTAAGATCCGCAGTGTAACTTAGGGAAATAGGGCAGATCGTTGCCTTAACAGCGCGAAAGCACCTCAGCCCCTGGTTAGGGCTATGCAAAGAAGATTATAACAAAGCACGAAGGTATCATAGGTCAAGGAAGTGCGTGAGTTGACCTGCGCGAAGACATTCACAGTTGTACTAAACTGACCCCTTAGACATCTCAAGGGTACGGAAACTTGGTTCCTACATCCCCCCATATTGCTTCAAGTGAGACCTTAGTCCGCGCTCCGCGGGCTGTTGCCGAAAGGACCAGTGGTACATGGATTTGTTTGGCTAAATAACTTTGAACCTGGGTCAGGCCCCCTCAAGCCAACATGTATATAGACTAATGTTTCTTTGAGCACCGAAAAAGGTCACATGATGATGACTAAAGGGATTGTGCTGGGACACTTCATCTTTGCTGAAGGGATCAAGGTAGACCCTACTAAAATAGAGGTAAATCTAAAAATTCCAACTCCAAGAAGCAAAAAGAGGTACATAGTTTCTTGGGACATGCAAGGTATTATAGAAGTTTTATAGAGAATTTTTCAAAAATTGCATCGCCATTGTTTTCCTTACTTATGAAAGATGTAGAATTTGTGTGGACAGGAAAGTGTGAGCAGGCCTTTTTGAAGCTGAAATGTTTTGTATCAGCAGCTCCTGTTTTACGTGGACCTAATTTGGAACTGTCATTTCACATAGCTATAGATGCATCTAATATTGTTGTAGGTGTTGTTTTGGGCCACCTGGAGGATAAGAAACCTACGCTATTTATTACATTAGCAAGAATTTGACTCTATGACTGAGAAATAATTCATAGCAATAGTGCATGCCATCAACAAGTTTCGACATTATATTACCGGGTATCAAGTATTTGTACACACTGACCACTCTACCATTCATTTTTTAATGAATAAACCAATTACCAATGGTATAATTACATGTTGGTTATTGTTGTTACAGGAATTTGATATCACAATTTTAGATAAACCTGGAAAAGATAATGTAGTAGCTGACTTTCTTTCTAGGTTAACTATTGATGACAATTGCATTCCTACTGAGGATTCTTTTCCTGATGAGTATCTCTTTGCTATTTCTACTCACTCACCATGGTATGCAGATATAGCCAATTATCTTGTTGCAAGAAAGTTTCCACAATACTTATCCTCCAAGGAAAAGAGAAAAATCATACAACAGAGTGCTACTTATTCCTAGATAGAGGGGAATCTCTATCACACTGGACCATATTTTCAGATCAGACGTTGTGTTAGGGAAGATGAGATCTTTGACATCCTTAAGGCTTGTCATGAGGAACCTTGTGGAGGGCACTTCACAGACAAGCAGACAGGATACAAAGTCCTCTCGACAAGATATTATTGGCCAACAATATTTCAAGATGCTAAGAAGTTCATGAAAGGGTGCGATAGCTGCCAGAGGATGGGCCAACCGTTGTAATCAGATGAGATTGCATTACAACCTCAAATAGTCTTAGAACCATTTGAGAAATGGGCCTTGGATTTTGTGGGACCAATTAATCCTTCATCTAGACAAAAGTCCTACATCTTGGTCTACACCAACTATGTCACAAAATGGGTTGAGGCAAAAGCACTAACCAGAGCCATGGAGCAAGTTGTTTCAGACTTCCTATTTGAAGACATCTTTTTCTATTTTGGGATACCCAGGGAGATAGTGACAAATGGAGGGCCCCAATTTACATCTCACTTGATCCAAAAGTTGGTTGAAAAATATAAAATCCATCATAGAATCATGTCATCTTATCACCCACAAGCAAATGGCCAAGTGGAAAGCACCAACAAATTCATTGAGGGGATTCTTACTAAGACTGTGGCTAGTCACCGAAGGAATTGGGTTGATAAACTTCCAGAAGTGTTGTGGGCATATAGAACCACATGGAGGAATACTACGAGATTCTCACCATACGAACTTATGTATGGTAAAAATCCCTTATTCCCTATCGAGTTCAAAATAAATACATTGAAAACAGCATTACAGGTAAATCTGGATCTGGCTATAGCACAAAAGAAAAGGTTGAACTAGCTCAATGAATTGGAGGAGAAACGACTGGTTGTTGTCCAGCAAACAGAGATTATCCAGCAGCAGAGAGCTAAGTGGCATGACAGGTTTATCAAAAAGAATAAATTTCAGAAAGGAGATTGGGCTCTCTTATGTTATTTGAGATTCAAGGACTTCAAGGGTAAGCTCTACACCAAATGGCTAGGTCCCTATGAGGTAGATACATTCTTTGACAATGGGACTATGAATTTGGTTACCATTGACAGTGCGGGGACACCATTGTTTGCTAATGGGCACCATCTTTGGTTATATCATAAACCTACTTCAAGGGATTCATTTGCTAACATTATCACGAATTTAGACCTTCAGATTATAGGAGCAGGGGAAAACTCCCATGTGCTGCAAAAATTCTAATTTCTTTTCAATAAGTGTAACAGCTTAAAGCCAACCTCTATTGGCAGATGTTACACCTGCTATATATATATATATATATATATATATAAGTAAATAAATAATGAAAATAATCTGGTTGTGAAAACCTCTTTTTTTAGGGCACACGCAGGCAATTTTTGTAACATTTGAAAACCACTTTGTGGTGGTTGTTACACACTTTTATTGAAACAACATTTGTCATTTCAGGCATGTCTTACGATAATATTGTTACACGACTATTTTTAGTTCTTTGTTTTCATCTTTTTTGGGAACTAATAATACATGTCATTCATCTTGGCTGTTACATCTAAAATAGCTGACGACTTCTAAAAATGATCTAAACAAATTATCTATTGTGATATACAGTACGCATCACCATGACTGAGGAGCAATTTCCATGATTGTCGGAATTAATTTCACGCACCTCCTCACCAATGTCTTCTCTCCACGTCATATCAGGTACGTCATGAAACGGTAATATCACTCTCCTCTTTTATTTAGTAATTATGGAAATTTAATGTGATATCCTTTTCACGGCCGAGGATGGCCGTCACATTTAAGTCGTGGGGAGGATGAATTATGACATGGTTTGTGCATGACTTGTGAGCATTTAAACCAAACCTAAAGTATGATGATCTCATAATCATTATCATTTAATGATAGATCATGCTGAAAAGGTAATTGTAGCTCATACCAAACCTTCCATAACTCAGCATGAATGAGGAAATGATATTGTGCAGTACAAACCCTGATTTGAAATCCTTGCCTTTAACCTCACTACGTCATCCTACCATTTCCCACTATTGAAGCGTTGCATCCTCATTTAGAACTCTTAGAAGAAGTGAAGGAGAATAGTTTGTAGAGCCAAAAAAACATAGCAATGGGTGGGGCGGCAATTCCACATGAACCAGGATCAACCAAGGCATTGGAAAACTGTCCTGAAGCATGCCAAATTTTCAAGGATGCAGGTTGGTTTGAGATTTTCCAAAGGCTAGAGGGATCAAATGGAGAAATTGCTATGAAATTCACTAAGAATTTGAAGAGGAATCAAACAGAGGTCAGGGGTGTTGGGGAGGTAAATCCCCTCTGCGGACAGAGACGATCCCTACTAGCCTAGACCGGGTCTAGCAACAATCAAACAATGCTATCACGCAAGTTCCTAATTGAAAATTAAAGGTGGATGATGAGAACCTACTTGGATTCCAACTCTAATATTCGTAGAAGAGACGTCGCTCTCGTTCCTTTGCTTTGGCCGGTCACGACCCCCACGATCTCCGTGATTGGACACCTGCACATGCAAATAACGACACAAATACAAGCATAAAATCCAATAGATGCAATTATATATTAGTCAGAAAAGATATAACTCAACATCAATCATTACAAAAGACAATGAGAGTGGAACCATAGTGATAGTCATCTACTATTGATCAATAACAAAGAAGAATACAACCATAGTTCTAACGTCAAATCCTCCTTTGGCTGGGTGATCAGCTACACAAGTCTTGCAAAGATTGTTGGGATGGGAAACAAGCCTCTCTCTCCTTGGTGACAAGAATCTCCTCACTTAGATTTGGCCTTATGGAGGCAAAGAAGGCTCTTGCAACTTTAATCTCTTGAACTCCTGGAATTCTCACTATCACTAGCACTCTGCTGGAACTAGCTTGCTCAAGGCAAAAGAACAAGCTTTTATAGATAGAGGGGAAGGAGATAGGATCAACCACAATTTCCATGGGATTGGCTTTATCACTTAGAAGCTTCCATGAAAGGAGGAAAACCACTTTCCTTCTATGGAGATTCGAAGCCAAACCATCCTAACTCAACAGGGATTCAGTTGGTGAATGGGTTAAGGAGAACCTTCGGAAATTTGTTTGTTAAAGACTTTACCCAACTAGGTTGGCGCGAGTGCGACACTGAGACAGAGCGCCAATGGCGCGCCCTCTTTAGAGGATTTCCTCCATTGGCGCAGGCAGTACACTGTGGACCCGCGCTAATGCAAAAAGGCTGTTTTTATGGGTATACTACAGGAGATGTCTTCAGGGCATATGAAGCTCATACTTAGAGGAATATAATGCAAGTGGTTTCAGGTCATGTCACTTCTCACAGGTCCCAGAATGAGTCCTCCAGCATGCGGGAGAGGGTAACAGGGACGATGACAAACGGTGAAAAATTACTGTGTAACAAGGGGATTGCAGCTGGAAGTTACAGAGGAGGTAATTTCTCGTGTCACGGCATTGCCAATAGAGGGAAAGATGTGGTTCAATAGAAAAATCAATGACCCCTATTTAAAGGAGGATTTTCTCCAAGGGGAAGAATGGTTAGTAAAGAAAGGAAGAGGAATTGATAGGTTGTTTCTTCCCCAACCATAGGCAGATGTCACCCTTTACCTCATTAAGTATATCACCTGTGAGGGAAGGGAAACAATTGTATTTAATTATCACTTCCCATTGCTAAATCACCTTTGACATCAACAGATGATAAACCTCTCGTATTTTCTGCTAGAGAATATTAGGCGTATGGTTGTGACCATGAAGACAACTGCACACCTAGAGAACTGCATCACAAACCACAACCTCATGAAGCTAATTGTGTTAGACGCCCTAAGTCACCAGGGAAAGAGATGGGATGAAGTCCTGAGGAAGAAGGCTAGGACTACCCGAAGGAAGCGCGCTGATACTTCTGAGGAAGCTCCGGAGGAAACTAAGGAGCAGCCCCATGTAGGAATTTACAGGGTAAGTTCCACAGAAAGAATACCAAAAGGACACCGCTCACAACCAGATCTCAAATCAATACACCAGTATTTTTGACGTGGTTAAAACCCTCAGAGTGCAAGGAGGGAAACAGTCCACGGCCTGTCCCAACGTGGGTACTACAGGCAATTTATTAATCAAAGAATGAAAATTTACATAAGCTTCTCTCATGCACGGATTACCCGAACAATGACCCTCCATGCGCTTTAAATAGAACTCATGGACCAATCGGGTGTCAAGCCACGGATCAAGTGTCGGTAATACCGAGGTGAGAGTGAACCGTCGGATCACTACATATCGTGACCGTCGGATTGTAAGTTACAAAATGTACAACGGTAAAGAAACACACTTTACCTAACTCTAACCTAACTCTATACTAGACCAAGTTGAACTTAACTATATCCTATGTGTCAGAATATCCTAACATCCCCCCTTAAGAACAACTTGGGATAGGATTGAAGGATTTACAAATATGACACAATAGGAGAAGGAAGGAGGCACTAGAGCCTATCCCCCCTTAGTGACAACTTCCTGAACTCCAAGCATATATCGAAGTTTAGTGAACTTCGCCTCTGTGAGAGCCTTTGTGAAGATGTCTGCAACCTGATCATCTGTTGGACAATATTGCACTTCAAGAACATGGTCATGAATGAGCTTTCTGATGAAGTGCATGTGTAGTTCAATTTGTTTGCTGCGCTGATGCTGGACTGGATCTTTGCATAGCTGAATGGCACTTTGATTATCACACCAAAGTGTGGTTGGATGCTGCTGCTCAAAGCCAAACTCTGATAGGATCTGACGAAGCCACAAGGCTTCCTTACTAGCTTCCACGGCACCACGATACTCTGCTTCTGCTGACGAAAGAGAAATGGCAGCCTGTTTCTTACAAGCCCATGTAATAGGTCCTGAACCAAGAGTGAAGACATAACCGGCAGTAGACTTCCGATCATCATGGTCACCAGCCTAATCAGAATCAGTGAAACCAACTAACAGAGGAGCTGCTTTGGCACTGTAATGAATCCCAAACTGTACTGTACCTTGAACATAACGAAGTATTCTTTTAGCTGCTTTCCAATGACTTTCACGGGGGTTTTGCATAAAACGAGCAACAAGGCCAACAGCAAAGGAAAGATCAGGACGAGTATGGGTTAAATACAAGAGTTTTCCGACAAGTTGACGGTATAAGGTAGCATCAACTTCAGGAGAAGTACAAGAGATTGAAAGTTTGACTCCATACTGAAAGGGAGAAGGGGTTGGCTTACAGTCTTCCATGTGAAAATGACGAAGAATATCACAAGCATACTTGGACTGGGAAAGGAAAATACCCTCCTGGGATTGCAAGACTTGAAGACCGAGAAAATAGTGTAAGTGTCCTAAGTCTGTCATTTCAAATTTCTTTTTAAGGCTGGACTTCACATGGTTTATAAGGTTGGGATCACTACCAGTAAGAATAAGATCATCAACATAAAGAACAAGGATGATAAGAGAGTTTCCCACTTTCTTGGTGTAGACAGTATTGTCAGAATGACACCTAGAAAAGCCAGATTCTAAAAGAAAGCTATCCATTTTGGCATACCAAGCCCGAGGAGCTTGCCTGAGGCCATAAAGGGATTTCTTAAGTCGACAAACAAGGCTGGAGTCTGTTTGTATGAAGCCAATGGGTTGTTCCATATAGATTTCTTCCTGCAAGTCCCCATGCAAGAAGGCAGATTTAACATCCATCTGATGGACTTCCCATTTTAAAGAGGCAGCAAGGGAAAGAACAAGGCGGATAGAGTTCATTTTGGCAACAAGGGAGAAGGTTTCATTGTAATCAATGCCTTCAACCTGTGAAAATCCCTTAGCAACGAGACGAGCTTTATGTTTATCAACTTTCCCATCTGGTCCATACTTGGTTCTGTAAACCCATTTACATCTAACAAGTTTGCGTCCCTTTGGTAGAGGAACAAGATCCCATGTATCATTTGTCATTAATGAATGATATTCTTCATTCATAGCTGCTTCCCAATGTGGATGGCCTGAAGCTTCTGCAAAAGTGTCAGGATCATGATTTACTGGAGCTTGAGCCAGTAAAGAAGAGGCTCTTTCAAACTGAGAACGTGTACGTCGCTGATCTGTAGGATCACCGGCAAGATCACCTGCTGCATCCCGAGTAGCACGGACCCATCTTGGAAGTTGAGGATCCTGAGAAGGTGGGGGAGGATTATCATCCTCGCTTTCATCATCTGAAGAAGAAATGGTTTCAAAAGTAGAAGAGATAGGAAGAGGTGGCACATCCGCCGGACTAGGCTCGCAGGCCGATTTATTTTCATCAAATTTTACATCTCTTCTAATGATAACATTTTTTGACTTAAATGGAATAAGTCTATAACCTTTTACATCTTCAGAATATCCAACAAAAGTACATTTCTCACTCTTAGGTTCTAAAGCTTTATGCTTTTCATCTGGAATATGGGCCCATGCTTCACTTCCAAACACACGAAAGTGACTTACATCTGGTTTAATGGAACTCCAAGCTTCTTCTGGAGTGATATTCTCTAGAACCTTAGTAGGAGTGCGATTGATTATATAATTTGCACAATTAATTGCTTCGGCCCAAAAACTAAGACTGAGTCCTTTAGATTGCAGCATACAATTAGCCATTTCCTTTAAGGTGCGATTTTTCCTTTCAGCTACACCATTTTGTTGTGGAGTGTATGGAACAGTATGTTGCATTTGAATTCCATTTTCGATGCAAAAGTTGATGAATGTGTTTTTAACATATTCTCCACCATTATCAGTTCTTAGCTTAAGAATTTGATGTCCAGATTGTTTTTCAACAAAGGCTTTGAAGGCCAAAAAGGTGTTAAATACTTCGCTCTTGAGTTTTAAGAAGTATACCCAAGTGCGTCTGGAGAAATCATCAATGAAAGTTAAGAAGTACTTGCAGCCAGAGAATGAAGCAACAGGAAGAGGACCACATAAATCACTGTGCACAAGCTGTAAAGGGGCTGAGGCGTGCCAAGAGGCACGTTTGTCAAAACTGTCCCGATGATGTTTTCCGAGTACACATCCGGAACAAACACCATCTCTGCAAGAGACCATAGGAAGACCTGTCACCATATTTTCTTTACATAGATGCTGAAGGGAGCGATAGTTTAAGTGACCAAATCGCTCATGCCAAAGTTTGCTCACTTCATCATTATGAGCAACAAATACTGAGGGAAGATTGGATGACCCAAAGTTGTGAAACTTATACAACCTTTTGGAATCATCAGCAAGACCAGCAGCTAGAATCTGTTTAGGATCTTTTAGATCCTTGATTACAACATCATGAGGTGAAAATTCAACAATTTTACCTTCACCTGAATGAGTTATCTGATAGACAGATAGAAGGTTGCAGGATAAGGTTGGAACACATAATACATCATTAAACTGGCCATTGTCTAGATGAACAGTTCCAGTCCCTACAACATTAAGAGATCTATCATCACCAATATATATATTTTTGGTGTTACAATCATTTAAAGAAGAAAACATGGCTTGGTTTTTGGCCATGTGACAAGAGGCTCCAGAATCAATGAGCCACTCATGAGAATGAGAAGAAGAAGAAGATACATTTAATGCATAACCAGACTGAGATGATTGATAATGACATGCAGAAAGCGCCATTCCGGAAGTTGAAGTTGAAGTAGGCTCCACATGGATGTTATGTTTCTTCATTGCGGCTTCCAAGGCTTCCATCTTCTTAAAGCATTTAGATTCTAAGTGGCCATCTCGATTACAAAAGTTACAATGTCTATCAGTCTTCTTCCATTTGTTTTTATTGGTCTTATCATTTTGCTGAAATGATCTTTCATTTTGAGGCTGAGATGGTTTAGGACCATTCTTTTGAGGATATGACTTCTTAGGATTCTTTGAATTTGGTTGCTGCTGGGCGGCTAATGCTTTCGTGGAAGAGTTTCCAAGATTAAGAAGACCAAGGTGTAAGAGTTTTTCTTGTTCTCTTATTAAGGAATCACAAAAGGAGTCAAAGGAAGGGGCCTTGTAGTCTTGTCCTTGACAAATGAAAGCTTCCCTTGTAGAATGGAAAGTGGAAACAAATACAGAGTAGGCTGGTCCCAACTTAGTAAGGATGGAATAAATAAGGTTACCATCTTCTTTCTTAACTTTAACACCTTCCAAGAGATATCTAAGGGTCTTGAATTTGGACAAGAAATCTTCAATGCAAGAAAAATTATTAGGATCCAAAGTAAGCAGCTCATTTTCAAGTTGATGGGCTCTAATTTCATTTTTAATCCCAAAAACTTTAGCAAGTTTTTCTAATGCTTCATGAGGAGTCTCAAGTCCTGCAATGTGGAATCTAAGATCAGGAGAAATAGACATCCCTATCAAACCACGTGCTTGATCTTGTCTATTTTCCCATTTTTCCGCCTTGTCTTCATCTTTTGGTTTCTTCTCTTGGTTTGTGGCTATTCTGAAGAGACCTTTACTTCTAAGTAAATCTTCCATGTATTCTACCCATTGGAAGTAGTTAGTGCTGTCAAGAATGACTTGGCATGGACTTTCCATTTTTTTAAAAAATTGAAGCTGAAGATGATGAAAGTAAGTGTTCCAACGGATAGATCTCGAAAAAATAGGCGGTTTTAAAAAAAACGGCTCTGAAAAAGGCTTCCGGATGAAGAAGTTATGGCTTTTTGAAAAAAAATTGTTGACGTTGCCGGCAAAGTGCGCGAATGTGCGGGAATGAAAAAATCCGCCCCCACAAAATGGAGACTTGAACCCAAGACCTCTACTCTCTTAAAATAGCTTTGAACCAATTGATCTATACAAAAAATTTGAGAGAGAGAGAGAGAGAGAGGGGGGGGGGGCCTTGGTTTGCGTGCTTGCCTTGAGAAAGCTCTTTTTCCCTACAAAACACAAAACACAAAACCCAACATGAATATGCAAAGAAAAACGAACCTTGCGGCTCGAAGTTAGCTTTAGCCAAAAAACTAGAAATTTTTAAAAAAAATCTCAAAGTTAGCTTTAGCCGAAAAACTAAATATTTTTCTCAATGTTTCTGATTTTCCGAGATCACACTAAGGTGCAGGGAAAAGAGCATACGCATGAGAAAAATCCTTCCTTTCTGTTTCTGATTTGCCCAGATCGCACAGAGTCGCAGGGCAAAGAGCATACGCAGAAATGAAAGGTATAGATCCGGTTAAAAAAAAAAGGCTAAATAAACTGAGACCGAAATAAGCAGAGAGAAAATAGCAGTAAACTGCAAAAAAAACACTGTATACCTCCCGATCTGAAAAATGACGCAGCTAGGGCTACCGGAAACCTTTTCGCGTGAAACGAAAGGGTATCCTCACTGGAATAGATGCTCCGAACGCAACAGAGCAGTCCTCTCAGCTCGAAAGCAGTCAGAAACAACAGATCTAGGAAACGACAGCCGCATGCAGTTCTACCGGCTTCAGATTTGGATCACCAACGGACGCGGCCCTCAAATAGCTCTGATACCATGTAGGAATTTACAGGGTAAGTTCCACAGAAAGAATACCAAAAGGACACCGCTCACAACCAGATCTCAAATCAATACACCAGTATTTTTGACGTGGTTAAAACCCTCAGAGTGCAAGGAGGGAAACAGTCCACGGCCTGTCCCAACGTGGGTACTACAGGCAATTTATTAATCAAAGAATGAAAATTTACATAAGCTTCTCTCATGCACGGATTACCCGAACAATGACCCTCCATGCGCTTTAAATAGAACTCATGGACCAATCGGGTGTCAAGCCACGGATCAAGTGTCGGTAATACCGAGGTGAGAGTGAACCGTCGGATCACTACATATCGTGACCGTCGGATTGTAAGTTACAAAATATACAACGGTAAAGAAACACACTTTACCTAACTCTATACTAGACCAAGTTGAACTTAACTATATCCTATGTGTCAGAATATCCTAACACCCCATGTAGGTTTTAACCCCATACAGAATTTACCTGCATACGAATTCTAAAACATAGAAAATAAACAATGCGAAAGCATAACACATAAAACACATATACACAGAGATTTTCCCCTGGATCCCAAAACCGGGACTACCAACTTGATTTTTCATTATGTTCCTTTCAATGTTACAATACATATTTATACATGCTGAGGCATCCAATACCATGGACTGAAACCATTGCATCCAAAGCCATGTGCGAAAAACATGCACAAAACCATAGGTAGGTCCGCCCAACCTAATATAGGGTCCAAAACCAAAATTTTCTGGGGTGTTGCCCCAGACCCCATAGAGTGGGGTTACCTGCACCCCTCAAACCCCCTGTGACTCCCCCTGATACGCAATCAGTGCAACAAAGGGGGGGCTACTCTCCCCTTTTAAACCCCTGGTTAACTACATGGGCTAGTTGTGGAAAGAATATAACACAACCCAACATTCTCCCACTTGTTTTTTTCTTTCCACAGGGGGCCACAAGAGAGCTTAGTCATTTATCTAGCCTTGCAATGCCCATTGTTTCTCTACACCAAGATAACTTCATAGAGCTCACAGATTTTTTCAATGCATCTGCAGTATTCTTCAAAGTGTCTGCCTTTACCAACAACACTTTTTTGTCTTCTATCATATCCCTCGCAAATTGATACTGAACATCGTGCTTTGTCTTTGAATGATATGCAGGGTTCTTTGCCAAGAAAATTGAACTTTGGCTGTCACAGTCTATCCTTACAGCTCCCTATACTAACCCCATACTTGAACACAATCTCTACAACCAAACTGCTTCCTTGCTTGCATGGGTGGCTGTCATGTATTCTGCCTCTGTAGTTGATAGTGCCACTACAGATTGTTTCTTACTCATCCAACTGACTGCACCTCCAAATAGATTAAACACATACCCACTTGTAGATCTTCTCTAATCCAGATCTCCAGCCCAGTCTGCATCAACAAAGCCACGAATATCCAACACTCTGTCAAATCCCTGTCTTCCTTGTTAGGATATTCCGACACATAGGAAATAGTTAAGTATAACTTGGTCTAGTGTAGAGTTAGGTAAAGTGTGTTTCTTTACTATGTACTTTTGTAACTTACAACCCAACAGTCACGATATGTAGTGATCCGACGATTCATTCTCTCATTGGTATTACCGACACTTGATCCGTGGCTTAACACCGGATTGGTCCATGATCTCTATTTAAAGAGCATGGAGGGTCATTTGTAGGGTGACCATTCATGAGAAAATCTTATGTAAATTTTCATTCTTTTATTAATAAATTTCCTGAAGTGGCCACATTGGCTCAGGTCGTGGACTGTTTCCCTCTTTGAGGGTTTTAACCACGTCAACAACACTGGTGTATTGATCTGTGATCTGCTTGTCAGTAGTGTCCTTTGGTGTTTTATCTGAGGAACTTACCCTGAAAATTTCTACATGGTATCGGAGCTACTTGAGGGCAGCATCCGTTGGTGATCCAAATTTGAAGCCGTAGAACTGCATCTGACTGTCGTTTCCTAGATCTACTGTTACTGAGTGCTTTCGAGCCACTCCAGTGAGGAACCCCTTTCGTTTGACATGAAAAGGTTTCCGGTAGCCCTAGCTACATCATTTTTTAAGATCTGGAGGTATACAGTGTTTATTTGCAGTTTTTAGTTATTTTCTCTCTGTTTATTTTGGTCTATTTAGCTCTTTGTTTTTTTTATTACCGGATCTATACCTTTCATTTCTGTGTATGCTATTTTCCCCGTGACTCTGTGCGATCTGGGCAAATCAGAAATAGAAAGGAAGGATTTTTCTCATGCGTATGCTCTTTTCCGCCGTGTCTTAGTGTGATCTCAGAAAATCAGAAACATTAAGGAAAATATTTAGTTTCCATCTAAAGCTAACTTCAAACCGTAAGGTTTCTTTATTTTGTATGTCCATGTTGGGTTTTGTGTTTTTTGTTTTGTAGGCAAAAAAAAAGCTTTCTCAAGTAAGCACGCACCCGAAAGCTTCAGTGACTAAAAAAAAAAAAAACCCTTCCTCTTTTCCAAAAATTACTTACCTTTTAATCTAGCTCACTTGGTCCAAAGCTACTTTATGAGAATAGGGGTCTTGAGTTCAAGTCTTTCTTTTTGTTGAGATAATTAGATTAAGTTTGGAAAGGGGGCAGATTTTTTTTTCAATATAACATTATCATTCATTTATGCACATTCCAGCACTTCGTCGACATCTTCAACAACGTTTCTTCAAAAAGTCATAACTTCTTCATCCGGAAGTCATTTTCAGAGCTGTTTTTTTAGTTAGCCTAATGTTTTGAGATCTTTCCATTGGAACACTTAGTTTCAGATCTATAGCTTCAGTCTTTGCTAAAATGGAAAGTCCATGCCAAGTTATTCTTGACAGCACCAACTACTTCCAATGGTGGTCCTACATTGTGGATTTACTTAAAAGTAAAGGTTTTTACAGAATAGCCTCAGGCCAAGAAACCAAACCTAAAGATGAAGATAAGGCAGCCAAATGGGAAAATAGGTAAGATCAAGCACGTGGGTTGATAGGGATGTCTATTTCTCCAGACCTTAGATTCCATATCGCAGAACTTGATACTCCTAATGAAGCAATGAAACAGATCACTAAAGTTTTTGGAATTAAAAATGAACTTAGAGCCCATCAACTTGAAAATGAGTTGCTTACATTGGACCCCAATAATTTTTCTTCCATTGAAGATTTTTTGTCCAAGTTCAAGACCCTTAGACTTCTCTTGGAAGGTGTTAATGTTAAGAAAGAAGATGGTAACCTTATCTATTCCATTCTTACTAAGTTGGGACCAGCCTACTCTGTGTTTGTTTCCACATTCTACAAGAGAAGCCTTCATTTCTCAAAGACAAGACTACAAGTCCCCTTCCTTTGATGCCTTTTGTGATTCTTTAATAAGAGAACAAGAAAAACTCTTACATCTTGGTCTTCTTAATCTTGAAAACTCTTCTAAGAAAGCCTTAGACGCCCAGCAACAACCAAATTCAAAGAATCCTAAGAAGTCGTATCCTAAAAAGAATGGTCCTAAACCAAACAAGGGTCATAAGCCATTTCAGTCTCAAAATGAAAAATCATTCCAAAAAAACGATAAGGCAAATAAAAACAAAGGGAAGAAGACTGATAGACATTGCCACTTTTGTAATCGATATGGCCACTTAGAATCCAAATGCTTTAAGAATATGGAAGCCTTGGAAGCAGCAATGAAGAAGCATAACATCCATTTGGAGCACTCAACAACTTCAACTTCATCTTCAAGAATAGCACTTTTTGCATGTAGTTGTCAAGCATCTCAGTCTGGATATGCACTAAATGAATCTTCTTCTTCTCATTCTCACGAGTGGATCATTGATTCTGGAGCTTCTTATCACATGGCCAAAAACAAAGCCATGTTTTCTTCTTTAAATGATTGTAACACCAAAAATATATATGTTGGTGATGATAGATCTCTTAGTGTTGTAGGGACTGGAACTCTTCATATAGACAATGGTCAATTCAATGATTTATTATGTGGTCCAACCTTATCCTGCAACCTTCTATCTGTATATCAGATAACTCATTCAAGTAAAGGTAAAATCGTTGAATTTTCACCTCACGGTGTTGTAATTAAGGACCTAAGAGATCCTAGACATATTTTAGCTACTGGCATTGTTGATGATTCTACAAGGTTGTATAAGTTTAACAACTTTGGGTCATCAAATCTTCCCTTGGTATTTGTTGCTCATAATGATGAAGTGAGCAAACTTTGGCATGAACGATTTGGTCACTTAAACTATCGCTCCCTTCAGAATCTATGTAAAGAAAATATGGTGACAGTTCTTCCAATGGTATCTTGCAGAGATGGTGTTTGTTACGGATGTGTACTCAGAAAACAACATCGGGATAGTTTTGAAAAATGTGCCTCCTGGCACGCCTTAGCCCCTTTATAGCTTGTGCATAGTGATTTATGTGGTCCACTTCCAGTTGTTTCATTCTCTGGCTACAATTATTTCTTAATTTTCATTGATGATCTCTCCAGACACACTTGGGTATACTTCTTAAAACTCAAGAGTGAAGTATTTAACATGTTCTTGGCCTTTAAGGCCTTTGTTGAAAAACAATCTGGACATCAAATTCTTAAGCTAAGATCTGATAATGGCGGAGAATATGTTAACAACAAATTCATCAACTTTTGCACTGAAGATGGAATTCAAATGCAACATACTGCTCCATATACTCCACAACAAAATGGTGTAGCTGAAAGGAAGAATCGCACCTTAAAGGAAATGGTTAATTGTATGCTTCAATCTAAAGGACTTATTCTTAATTTTTGGGCAGAAGCAATTAACTATGCAAATTACATAATAAATCGCACTCCTACTAAGGTCTTAAAGAATATCACTCCAAAAGAAGCATGGAGCTCAATTAAACTAGATGTAAGTCACTTTTGTGTTTTTGGAAGTGAAGCATGGGCCCATATTCCAGATGAGAAACATAAAGCTTTAGAACTTAAGAGTGAAAAATGCATTTTTGTTGGATATTTTGAAGATGTCAAAGGATACAGACTTATTACACTTGTTATGGAACTAGCTCACAAAAAGATAGAAAAGATAGATCAACACCTTAGAAATAAGCGTCTTCAAGGGGGCAACCTCCTTTACATTACACAAATGAACAATTCTTGGATGATACAAATGTCAAGACCTCCTTTCTATATATAGGAGTCTAAGGGGTCATAATATAATTAGAGCCGACATAACAATAATAATGTAAGGGCACAATAATAACAATAGTGGGGTTCTATGGGGCACAATAATAACAATATGGGGACTACATGGGCACAACAATATAATAAGGGGGTTGTATTAATAACAATAAGGGGTTACACTAGTAGTATAGGGACCTAACATGCCCCTCTCCTTCAAAAAGTGTTGTCGTCAACGCTTGAGTAGTTCTTGATGTTTCTGTATAAAATTTATGTCCTCCCATGTAGAATCTTCAGCGGGTAAGTTCTTCCACTTGATGAGATACTCTGAAATTAATTGATTTCATAGTTGTCGGGTTCTTGTTTCTATGACTGCTCCAGGCTCCAATATGATTTTTCCTTCCTCATAAAGTTCTGGAAATATTGTTTGAACTGGGGTATTCTGCAACTTTCGAATGAGTGGCCACACTTCTTCGTCCTTCATCCATTCATCCCTTGCTTTGTTTATCCAATCTGGTTGGATAATAGAAATAGCACAAAACAATGCTTGCACATCCTCATCCTTTCTTGAGAGTGCATCTGCAACAACATTTTGCTTCCTTTTTTTGTATATGATTTCAAAGTCATAACCTAACATATTTGTGACCCATTTTTTCTATTCTTCTAAAGATAATCTTTGTTCTAAAAAGTATTTAAGACTATCATGATCCATTTTTAGCTTGAAGTGTCTTCCCATTAGGTAAGGTCGCCATTTCTTAAGTTCATGTAGTATCGCCAACATTTCCTTCTCACAAATAGCTTGCTTGAGATGTAGCTGTAAAAATACCCAATCGCCTACATCAAAACTTTTTTCACTGCGAAGTTGATCTGCCTATTGTTTCATTTGATTCTGCACCAAAGTGGCATTATCCTTTAAAAGTTGGAGAACTTGTTGTTGATGCTCGATGTGATATTTCACTGCTTGAATCTTTTTCTTCTTGATATGTCCTTCTATCTTGAGAGTTTTAGGAGTGGTAATTTCTTCCAATGCATTACAAGATATGGTCGGATTCCTTTCTTGATGCTCAATGTGATCTTTCACTTCAGGAACATATTTCTTCTTGATATGTCCTTCTATCTTGATAGTTTGAGGAGTGGTAATTCTGGCCAATGCATTACAATATATGGTCGGATTCATTTCTTCTTTCTCGATGTGATCTTTGACTTCTTGAACATTTTTCTTCTTGATATGTCCTTCTATCTTGAGAGTTTAAGGAGTGGTAATTCTTGCCAATGCTTTACAAGATATGGTCAGATTCATTTCTTCTTTCTCTGGGCCTGGTTCCTAGTGTATATCCTCTTCTTTTGATGTTTCTTTATCCTTTTCTTCCTCCTCTTCATAATCTATGTAAAATAATTTCTTCTCAACACACTTATGACCTTTAGTGTATTTGCAATCACAATTGTAAGAAAGCCTTTTTTCTCTTTCTTCTTCCAATTGTTGTGGTGTAAACCTTGTAGATTCTGGAAGGCTAGGAGAAAAAACACTCCCATAATTATGGTCGTGAGTGGTGGGATTCCTTATTTCCATAATTTCGCTTTCAATTTTTCTTGCCAACCTGAATGCCTTCTCCAATGAATCAGGTTCCCAAAGATGAACCTCATGTTGAATGTTATCATTTAAAGTTCCTATGAAGACATCAGTCCTTTGCTTCTCTGGAATATCATTTACCCTTATATTCAATTTTTGAAATTCCTCAATGTGCTCTGCCATTGAACCCTTTTTTTTGAGATTTATCAATTGGCTAAAGAAGGTGTTTCTCTTTGTATCCTCATAATGTGTTATCATTTGCTTTGTGAAAATTGACCACGTGACAAGTGGTTTACGATAACAAAACCCTTTATACCATAAAAATTGATTCGGTTCTAAATAATTATGCAATACGTACCTTTTGTAACAATGGTACACCATGTAGATCAAAATATTTCTCCATCTGTAGTACCCAATTTACCAGATCCTTGCCATCAAACTTCATCATCTCTCTTTTTCTTGATTTTATGAGCTCGATATTGAAACAACTGTAAATCTATACTTTCAAATATTTAAGTTATGAAATTTCATTCTATGATAGCCCTCTAAGTCCTCTTTCTAACTATGCAAGTCTGAGTGCAATTGGAGTGCTGAAGAAAGATCTATTCCCAATCTCCCGCGATGGCCTAATTATAGACCTTTTCAGAATATCAAACTTGTGTGAAGTTCCACGTGTCACTGTTTCAACCTTCGGATTTGACAAATATACATAGAAAACTATAGTCTTTCCTCTTTTTTTAATTCCTTTTGACATTTCAATCTGATGCTCAAATAGAAAGTTATGATGATTTTCCCAAGGTCACCTATTAAGATGTAATTCGGTAGTCTACAAAAACCCTAACTTCCTTAGATCATATATCCGAAAATATAGCGAGATAAGATCTAAAATTTGGACCCAAGGTTTAGAACACTTTCTTCTCAAATGGGTTTTTTGTTTAGCATTTGAAACTTCGTAGTGAACAAGTTATAGCAAAACTTCCCCGATGACCTATTTTAGATGAAATTCTAGAGCTTGCAAAAACCCTAACTTCCTCAGATCATATATCCTAAAATATAGTGAGACAAGATCTGAAATTCGGACCTGAGGTTCAGCGAGATTTCATCTCAAAGGGGTTTTTCTTTTTAGCTTCTGAAACATTGCATAAAAAAATTTATAGTGGAAATTCCACGATGACTTGTTTGGAGCAGCGAAACCCTAGAATCCAAAGCTCTGATACCAAATGTTATGGAACCAACTCACCAAAAGATAGAAAAGATATATCAACGCCTTAGAAATAAGCCTCTTCGAGGGGGAAACCTCCTTTACAGTACACAAGTGAACAATTCTTGGATGATACAAATGACAAGACCTCCTTTCTATATATAGGAGTCTAAGGGGTCATAATATAATCAGAGCCGACATAACAATAATAATGTAAGGGCACAATAATAACAATAGTGGGGTTCTATTGGGCACAATAATAACAATATGGGGACCACATGGGAACAATAATATAATAAGGGGGTTGTATTAATAACAATAAGGGGTTACACTGGTAGTATAGGAACCTAACACCACTTACGTCCAAAAATGTTATCATTAGAAGAGATGTAAATTTTGTTGAAAATATATCGGCCTACGAGCCTAATTCGGTGGATGTGCCACCTCTCTCTATCCCTTCTACTTCTGAAAATATTTCTTCTTCAGATAATAACAGCGAGGATGACAATCCTCCCCCACCTTCTCAGGATCCTCCTTCAACTCCTCAGCTTCCAAAATGGGTCTGTGCTACTCGGGATGCAGCAGGTGCTCTTGCTGGTGATCCTACAGATCAGTGACGTACACATTCTCAGTTTGATAGAGCCTCTTCTTTACTAGCTCAAGCTTCAGTTAATTATGATCCTGACACCTTTGTAGAAGCTTCAGGGCATCCATATTGGGACACAGTTATGAATGAAGAATATCATTCATTATTGGAAAATGATACATGGGATCTTGTTCCCCTTCCAAAGGGACGAAAACTTGTTAGATGCAAATGGGTTTACAAAACCAAGTATGGACCAGATGGAAAAGTTGATAAACATAAAGATCATCTTGTTGCTAAGGGTTTTCACAAGTTGAAGGCATTGACTATACTGAAACCTTCTCCCCTGTTGCCAAAATGAACTCTATCCGCCTTGTTCTTTCCATTGCTGCCTCTTTTAAATGGGAAGTCCATCAAATGGATGTTAAATCTACCTTCTTGCATGGGGACTTGCATGAAGAAATCTATATGGAACAACCTACCGGCTTTATACAAATAGACTCCAGCCTTGTATGTCAGCTTAAGAAATCCCTTTATGGTCTCAAGCAAGCTCCTCGAGCTTGGTATGCCAAAATGGATAGCTTTCTTTTAGAAACTGGATTTTCTAGGTGTCATTCTGACAATACTGTCTACACCAAGAAAGTGGGCAAGTCTCTTATCATTCTTGTCCTTTATGTTGATTATCTTATCCTTACTGGTAGTGATCCCAACCTTATAAACCATGTGAAGTCCAACCTTAAAAATAAGTTTGAAATGACAGACTTAGGACACTTGCATTATTTTCTTGGTCTTCAAGTCTTGCAATCCAAGATATTTCCCTTTCCCAGTCCAAATATGCATGTAATATTCTACGCCATTTTCACATGGAAGACTGTAAGCCAGCCCCTTCTCCCTTTCAATATGGAGCCAAACTTTCAGTCACTTGTACTTCCCCTGAAGTTGATGCTACCTTATACCGTCAACTTGTAGGAAAACTTTTGTATATGACCCATACTCGTCCTGACCTTTCCTTTTTCGTTGGCCTTATTGCTCGGTTTCTGCAAAACCCACTTGAAAGTCATTGGAAAGCAGCTAAAAGAATACTTTGTTATGTTCAAGGTACAGTTCGGTTTGGGATTCATTACAGTGTAGAAGCATCTCCTCTATTGGTTGGTTTCACTGATTCTGATTGGGCTATTGACCCTAATGATCGGAAGTCTACTATAGGTTATGTGTTCACTCTTGGTTCAGGACCTATTACATGGGCTTGCAAGAAACAAAGTGCCATTTCTCTTTCTTCAGCAGAAGCAGAGTATCGTGGTGCCATAGAAGCTAGTAAGGAAGCCCTGTGGCTTCGTCAGATCCTGTCATAGTTTGGATTTCAACAGCAGCATCCGACTACACTTTGGTGTGATAATCAAAATGCCATTCAACTATGAAAAGATCCAATCCAACATCAGCGCAACAAACACATTGAGCTGCACATGCACTTCATCAAAAAGCTCATTCACGACCATGTTCTTGAAGTGCAATATTGTTCAACAGATGATCAAGTTGCAGACATCTTTACAAAGGCTCTCACAGAGGCAAAGTTTACTAAACTTCGATTTATGGTTGGAGTTCAGGAAGTTGTCACTAAGGGGGGATAGGCTCTAATGCCTTCTTCCTTCTCCTATTGTGTCATATTTTTACATCCTTCAATCCTATCCCAAGTTGTTCTTAAGGGGGGATGTTAGGATATTCTGACACATAGGAAATAGTTAAGTATAACTTGGTCTAGTGTAGAGTTAGGTAAAGTGTGTTTCTTTACTATGTACTTTTGTAACTTACAATCCGACGATCATGACATGTAGTGATCTAACAGTTCATTCTCTCCTCGGTATTACCGACACTTGATCCGTGGCTTAACACTCAATTGGTCCATGATCTCTATTTAAATATCATGGAGGTTCATTTGTAGGGTAATCATTCATGAGAGAAGCTTATGTAAATTTTGATTATTTTACTAATAAATTTCCTGAAGTGGTCGCGTTGGCTCAGGCCATGGACTATTTCCTTCTTTGAGGGTTTTAACCACGTCAACAATACTAGTGTATTGATCTATGATCTGTTTGTGAGCGGTGTCCTTTGGTGTTCTGTCTGAGGAACTTACCCTGTAAATTCCTACATTCCTTGGTAGCACAAACCATAATCACTAGTGCCACGCAAATACCTAAAAATCCGCTTCACTGTTGTCCAGTGCTCCTTCCCTGGTTTTGACATAAACCTACTCAATACTCCCACTGCATGTGAAATCTCTGGTCTAGTACAGACCATCGCATACATCAGGCTACCGACTACACTTGCATATGGAACACGGGACATGTCCTCTTCCTCTTCTTGTGTCTTGGGACACTATTCAGTAGATAACTTTACACCTACAGGAATAGGAACCTTCACCGGTTTACTATCCTGCATATTAAACCTCTGCAATATTGTCTCGACATACTTCCTTTTGTTTAACCAGAGCTTCCTCTTTCTCCGATATCTTTTAGTTTCCATGCCCAAAATATAGTTTGTAGCACCAAGATCTTTCATGTCGAATTTGGAGGACAAATGGGTCTTCAAATCCTGGATAATTTCTTTGTCATTTCCAACCAGCAACATATCATCCACATACAAGACCATATAAATTACACGGTCACCAATTAATTTAAAATACACACAGTGATCTTCTTTGCTTCTAGTGAAGCCAAGTCCCCGTATAAATGTATCAAATTTCTGATACCACATCCTTGGTGACTGTTTTAACCCATATAGAGACTTCTTTAACTTGCATACCAGTTCTTTCTCACCCTTCACTGCAAAACCATCAAGTTGCTTCATGTAGATCTCCTCTTCTAGATCCCCGTGAAGAAATGTTGTCTTCACATCCATCTGTTCTACCTCAAAATCAAAAGCAGCAACAACAAATAAAAGTAATCTAATAGAAGCTACCTTGGCAACAGGAGAAAAAATATCACCAAAATCAATTCCTGGCACTTGGGAATAACCTTTTGCTACCAACCGAGCTTTGTATTTCTCCACCTTTCCTTCTACATTTCTCTTCTTCTTGAACACCCATTTGCTACCAATGGGTTTCCTTCCAGCCAGCAACTCCATCAGATCCCAAGCCTCATTTTTATGCAAAGATGCCATTTCATCACCCATGGCCTCTTTCCAAAGTTTTCCATCCTCTGAATCTAATGCTTCCTTCACAGTTCTGGGATCATCGTTAGTAATTGATAAAGAAAAAATGTGAACAAAAAAGAAAATGGACTATACCTTTCTGGCTGCCTTCTTTCTCGAACTGATCTTCTCACACCTGAAGTTTGTGGCTCTTCATCTTCAGATTCCTCCTCTGCTGTAGAGTCTAATTCTTCCTCCTTTAGCTCAAACTCTATCTTCTCAGGTTCCTTTGGTTGGACTTCATGTTTAATAACATAGTTTACCTCTCTGAAAACCACATCTAGGCTGTACACAACCTTCCTTGTTACTGGGTTCCAAAGCTTATAACCCTTTAGACCATCCTTATACCCAATAAAGATGCACTTTTTAGATTTACTATCCAAATTGGTTTGTTTCTCCTTTGAAACATGTACATATGCATCACATCCAAATACCCTCAGATGTGAAAGATAGGGTTTCTTACCATTCCATACCTCTTGTGGAGTCTTATCCTCCAACGCTGATGAAGGTGATCTGTTGACCAGGTAACATGCTGTCTCCACCACCTCTGCCCAGAATTCCTGTCCTAACCCGGCACTACTGAGCATGCTTCTTGCCCTTTCCATCAAATTCTTGTTCATTCTTTCTGCAACTCCATTTTTCTCAGGTGCGTATGGAGTAGTATTTTTTTGTGCTATACCACACTTCTTACAGAATTATTCAAATTCCTTACTGCAAAACTCTCCACCGTTATCTGTCCTCAACACCTTTATCTTCTTCTCTGTCTGGTTTTCCACCAAAGCCTTAAATTCTTTAAACCTATCAAAGACTTCAGGTTTCTTCTTAAGGAAATATATCCATGTATTCCTTGAGAAGTCATCTATAAATGATACATAGCACACAGACTTACCCAGTGATGGAACCTTCACAGGTCCAAACACATCACTGTGCACAAGCTCTAATATCTGTTTTGCCCTCTTGCCACCAGAGGAGAAACTCACCCGATTCTGCTTCCCATATACACAATTTTCACAGAAATCAAAATCCAGAGAGCTATTACTCATACCTTCTACCATATCTTTACCATGAAGTATTCGATGGCCCTTCTCTTCAATATGTCCAAGCCTTTGATGCCACAACATGGTCTTCTCTCTAGAGACCACTAGATTTTCTACTCCACTTTCAGGAACCACAAAACTGTTGCACCCATCAACAACAGTGCTACCTTGCAGCTTGTACAAAGTTCCATCCGAACTCCCCACATCAATACCAATGCTCCCCGAACCATCTTGCAGGTATCCTTCTCAAACACTGTTTTTACACCTGCATCATCTAGCTTACTTACAGAAATCATATTTCTGGCCAATGTAGGAATATGTAGAACACCCGGAAGTTTTCTAACCCTTCCACCTTGCAACTTGAACTTTACTTTTCCGCGACCAATGATTCTAGCCTTCCTATCATCCCCTAAGAAGACATCACCACCACTATATTTCTCATACTCGCAGAACCACTCTCCATGGGGAGTGAAGTGAAAGGATACAACTGAGTCAATCAACCATGCCTCATGATCTACATGTGTACTTGAAGAAGCCAAGTACACATCCCCACCTTCATCTAAGGTGGTTTTCACCTCTGCAGAAGGAGCATCATCGGATCCGTTTCCTTTGTCAAGAGCTTTAGATTTACGGTCCCTTTTATAGTGCCCTTCCTTTCCGCATTTCCAGCACACCACCTTTACAGGTTTACCTGGAGAATTAGATCTCCCTCTAGATTTAGATCTCCCACTCGATGAATTATTTTTGTTTTTGTTCTAGGACCGTCCTCATACAGACAAGGCATCACCATTCTGGCTCTCCATATTTTTCTATCTCATCTCCTCCATCAGCAAGGATGAGACTATTTCATCAAACTACAAGGCAGTTGCATTGCTACCTATTGCAATAACCAGACTCTGACTATCCCATGAATCTAGTGGAGAACACAACAAACTAATGCACTTATCTTCATCTGATATTTTGATATCAACAAATGATAACTGACTTACCACAGTATTAAACGCATTCAAATGCTCTGTCACCAAGTCTCCATCTTTCATTCGCAGGTTATACAGCTTTTTCCGTAGGAACAGTTTATTCACCAGAGACTTAGATTGGTACAAATTCCCTAACTTGTCCCATAAAGCCTTCGTCGTAGCTTCCCCTGATACACTCAGCAATAATGAATCTGAGGCACACAATCGTATTGTGCTATTTACCTTCTGATCCAACTTCTTCCATTCTTCATCAGATACTCTCGTTGGTTTAGTACTCGGATCTACCGCAATCCGCTAATCTTTATCCACCAACAGATCCTCCATCTTGAGTTTCCACAACTTAAAAATATGACCATTAAATTTCTCGATCTCTGTATTTCCATTGCTCGCCATCTTCTTTCACCACCAAAATTGATCCCACAGATCTCCCACTGAACGGGGTCTACCACAGGCCCGAGCAAAACCCCTCAGCAACCAAAGCATCCCCTTGAAGCCAAAACAACTCTGACACCAAATGTAGGTTTTAACCCCATACAAAAATTACCTGCATACGAATTCTAAAACACAAAAAATAAACAATGCGAGAGCATAACACATAAAACACATATACACAAAGACTTCCCCTGGATCCCAAAACTGGGACTACCAGCTTGATTTTTCATTATGTTCCTTTCGATGTTACAATACATATTTATACATGTCGAAGCATCCAATACCATGGACTGAAAACCATCACGTCCAAAACCATGTGCGAAAAACATGCACAAAACCATAGGTAGGTCTACCCAACCTAATATAGGGTCCAAAACCAAAATTTTATGGGGACCCCATAAAGTGGGGTTACCTGCACCCCTCAAACCCCCTATAACTCCCCCCGCTACGCAATCGGCGCAATGAAGGGGGGCTCCGCCCCCCTTCTAACCCCCCGGTTAATTATGTGGGCTAGTCCTGGAAAGAATATAACACGACCCAACACCCCAGCCCTCAAAAGTAAGGGTTGGAAAGAGACTAGTTGACAAAGCAATAGGTGATAAGCGGCTGAAGCAAAGAGTAAGGGTTATTAGTCACCCAAATTCCCCATCCACGTCAAGGAATAACAAGGACGCGACGAGGCAGGAATATGAAGAGAAGGCTCGGCCGGAGGAACCTCCCTCACTACATAAGAACGAAACCCAATCCTTGTTGCTTAAAATTGAAATTTTAGAAAGAGAAAAAAAAAGTTAAGACAGCAACTAGCAGAGGACAAGGTAGAAGCAAGGGCCTCGGGGTTAGATACTTTGGTTGAGGCTGTAGATAAGGCCAGGGAGGAAAATGTTTCGGGTTCTATATGCACGACCTGTGCTAAATAAATAGTAGGAGTAGGGTATAGAGTCTGTGCAATGGACACCTTTTCGAGGGAAACACAAACTAAGTCCTAGGAAGTTGATGCACAAGAACCCATTGAGGAAGTTACTGATACACAAGAACCAATAGTTGAAATGGAGCATCCCACAGAGAGTAACATGGAAGTTGATACACAGGAACTCTTGGATGTCACTGTTGTTACACAAGAACCAGGGGTGGAAGCAAAAGCTAACTAAAGGAAAAAAGAAGAAGCTGGTGTACAAGAACCTTTGGATGAAACTGTTGTTACACAAGAACTAGTTGTGGAAGTAGAAGCTAACCAAGGGGAAAAAGAAGAAGTTGATATACACGGACCTATGGATGACACTGTTGTTACACAAGAACCAGTAGTGGAAGCAGAAGCTAACCAAGGGGAAAATGATACACAAGAACATGTGGATGACACTACTATTACATAAGAACCAGCAGTGGAAGCAAAAGCTAACCAAGGAGAAAAATAAGTTGTTACACAAGAACCCATTGATGATGTTGTTGTTACACAAGAAACAGTAGCCGAAATGGAGCAGTTTCATCCTCGGGAGGATGTTACACCTTCATTTTTTATTGCATGTGAGATAGCACCGGGTCCTGATGAAGGATGGTGTTCGGAAAGAGTTTTGTTGATACTAGAATTAAAAAAATGGAAATAGTAGGCACTCTCTCTGCAAGAAGGAATGATCTCGCTCAAGGCACATCATAAAATGATGAATTCACTCTGGGAGAAGTGGTTAAAGGAAGAATGGGCGAGAGAATGGGAAGAGCAGAGGAATAAAAAGGCTATGAAGAAGAAAGAGGAACAACTACAACTGTTACAGCGACAAGTTCTGGACCTAACAAACGATAAGACGAAGCTTTGAGAGCTTACCTTGAACCTGTTAGGTTGTAGGACGCCTTCACCATCATATCCAGTGTTATTATGGGAATAATATTATTTGTTTCAATTAAAATCAGTTTTTTAAAATAGACCATATCTGGCTTCTGCTACTCGCACTTTCCTTGAAGTTTTTCGTGCTTGTGACTTTGATGAACAAAACTTGCTTTGTGAGCTATCAACACAAAGATGGTGGCAACTATTTTCTCTTATATGGGGGATTTGAAGTTGCGAGCCTTCATTTCTTTTATGAGGAATCAAATTGAATGGCATTTAGCCATGAAGTCGGTTGAAACTAATGAGGAAAGAGTAGTATTGTGGATTAGGGAAGAACCAAGAATGGTTGTTGAATTGATATGTGAGTTCAAATAGTTCCTGAGTACCCCGGAGATTAGGGAACAGTCAGCCACTTATAGAAAGAGGATTGTGGGGTTTTTCCTTAATCTTTATTCACAAATGAAAAGTCGATCACTAACAGGGTGCCTTAAGCACACAAGAGGGAGTAATGCTGGATTACAAGAAGGAGATCCTTTCAAGTTTCGAAATTTTTTGGTTGTTGTTACATGAGTACCAGAATATGCCTGGGTGGTGCAAACACTGGGATCCTTCTAGATTGGGCTTAGGTTCAGATATCCTTTGATTTGGTTACTAGTGGAGGAGTACCAGTCGTATTACCACTTGTGTGATTATGAAGAAGAGTCCTGGCCGCAACAGCTGATGGCTACTCAGGGATACAGGTTTGCTAGTGAAGACACTGTTGGTGCTTATAATTTTACGGAATTGCATCGGAGGTATAATACGAGAAACTGAGGTTTTGTATGAGGACATGCAATTGCTTCAGCTGGGGGGAAGATGTTGGGTGTAGTTTTTGTACCTATTTCCTATACTTTCTTTCCTCAGTTTTGACCCTTTTCCCTCCAAACCAACAAAACTTTACATGTTAATTGCATTTTTCCTTATTGTGAACAACATATTTGGGCATCATGTTATTTTGCCATTTTTGCTAGATATAATGATGCAATATTCCTTTTTATGGCTAACTGGGGTAAGCATTGGAGAAGTCTTTTGGATCCTTTCCTCTTTTTCAGGTGTTGCCCACAAGAACGAGGTTATGGAATGAACAGCTGTGTTGATCGATCTAAGAGCAGGATGAAACAGATTTTTGTTACACTCTGTTTGTTGTTATAGATCTTGTTGTTAGACCATGATGTTGTTATATACATTATTGTTACACCACATTGCTATTATAAATCACTGTTGTTACACCCCGGGTGTCATTACGAGGTCATTGTTATCCAGTGTTGATGTTACATCCCAAACCGTTACTCTACCGCAGGATGCTGTTACACCACAGCTACCAAAGTTGTGGGTACTATTCCATGCAACAGCTATTGGAAGTTATGAATTGTCTATTTAGAAAGTGACAGATCCAAGCAGTTATTATTTTAACCAATGTATTTAAATAGAATTCGTATTTTGGAACTGGTTATAACAATTTCTATTTTATGATCAGCATGAGACTGATCTGTTCCTGATTTTTGGGTATGTAATTTCAAAAAGAAAAACTTAATCCCTCAGGCACGGGGGACGACAAAGAGAGTATTGTTATTTTGATCCTGTAACTTTTAATTGTTCAGAATATCAAAGACATTGTGGGGATGTTGTTGTTGTTTCCAAGTTGAATTCTTAACTAATCTCGTGTTCATTCATGTGCCCCTTCTAGGGAGGAAGGGCCCTCCTCTTTAGCAGGGACTAGAGTGGTAGAGTAGCTTACATTCTAGTTCCTTTATTTTATTATTTCTATGGTTTTCTACTATCACTGTATAATTTTTAGAATATATTTTCTTCAGTTCTAGATTTATGTTATGTTGTTACATAGATTTGGATAGCAGTATGGCAGTTAACTAGCTGGTGTAGTTATCAGTATAGTGTGTGGCACCCCTTTTCTTTGGTAATTGTGAAGTGTGATTCTGTTTCTATTAAGTGTTTTAATTTCTACATGAATTTTAGTTTCTGCAATTGATTCAATGGCATTCTTTATTGTTTTCTATTTTCACTCTTGGATGTAGTGTATCGGCACAGATAGTGCAAACTCCATTGAAATAATAGACCTACCTTGGGTTGAAAATTAAATGGTTACAGTCTTGGTCAATTAGGATTGATTAAAACAACACTACGTGTACCATAATATGTACTAATTAGTTCCCCTGGGGTATTTCAATACATGCTTTGCTGCCTTCCAATACAGCTTGGTAAGCCTAACCATTGCTTGACTCAACTGGTTAACTACATAGCATAAATATAGTCATGTTTTCACCAAGTACATGGGTGAACCCGCAAGATGCCTGTAAATAGTAGATTCCAATACCTCTCCCGAAGTAGCATCCTCCTTCATCTAGTTACCAGCTAGAGGAGTCTCCGTAGGCTTGCAGCTGTCCATGCAGAACCTCTTGAGTATCTCATTGGCATACTTGCCTTGAGATACAAAGAGCTCCCCATCACCCTGCCATACTTCCATGCCAAAAAAGTAATGCATGAGCCCCAATTCCTTCATCTCAAACTCTCTTGCAAGGTCCTCCTTGCAAGATTTGATCAGTTGATCATCACCTATCAATATCATATCATCAACATAAAGTACAATGATCAACAGTTTACCTTCCACCACTATGTGGTACAAGTTCGCATCCGCTTCACTCTTTGTGAAACCCAACCTGGTGAATTAGTTGTCTATTCTGGTGTACAAAGCACGAGGTGCTTGCCTCAGCCCATACAACACTCTCCTGAGTCGGCACACATGCGACTCACGATCAAAGCTTTCAAAAACTTCAGGATGCTCGATGTACACCTCTTCCTCATTCATGCCATTATGGAAGGTTTTCTTTACATCCATTTGATGTATCTTCCAACCCATCTGCACTAATACTTCCAACATAGTTCTGATTGATGAGTACCTTGAAACAAGAGAAAAGGTCTCATCATATTCAATCCCCTCTACTTGTGAAAAGCCACGGGCCACAAATCTAGCCTTATGCTTCTCCACACTACCATATGCAGCTTGCTTTACCTTGTAAAGCTAATGGGATCTCACCACAAACTTATCCTCTGGTCTCGAGACCACCTCCCAAACACTATTACGAACTATGGAATCATACTCCTCCACCATGGCATCAACCCAAATCGGCTACTTCACTGCTTCATCAAAGGAAGATGGTTGTGTCACAACACATCCGCTCATAAGAGCCATGTATCCAATGTACCTGTCAGGTGACCTCCTATGTCTACGCTATGATGTGGGTGCTCCTACATTCTCTTTATCATCTGACAACAATCTATTTGCTTCTCTGGTGCACTTTCTCCCATCTCTAGAAGACTCTGCCTAAATGGATGTCTCCACTCCCAGATCCTCTGCATGTGGTTCCTCCACATCAATTCGAGGCTCCTCAACTGCATGTAGTTGAAGCTCCCTCTCAAGGGAAACTCACATGGCCTTCTCCTCATCAAATCTGAAATCCCTGTGAACCACTTTCATTCTACTCGTCGACAAGTACACCTAATAGTTGTGAGGTGTATCAGTGTAACCCACAAATATCCCCAACTCTGATGTCAGTTCAAGCTTCTTTCGTGCATCTTTGGTAACATGGAAATATATCGATGACCCAAAAATCCTGAAGTGACCAACATTTAGCCTCTCGTCTCTTCATCCCAAGCATTCGATGCGGGCTACGGTTCTAAACATAAACCACTATGTTGCATGCCTCACACCACAAGTGTAGTGGTAGGCCCTGATCATGCAACATTGCCCTCGTTTCCCTTACCATCCTTCTGTTTTTCCTCTTGGCCACCCCATTCTGCTGAGGGTTATGGGGTGTTCTCAACTCCCATTTAATCCCTTCCACTGCACAGAAGTTCTTAAACTTGTTTGAGACATACTCACCACCATTATCACTCTTTAGAGACTTAAACTTCTTTCCTGACTCTTTCTCCACCAATGCTTTAAACTCGCAAAAAATTGTGAAGGTTTGATCATTTTTCTACATGAAAAATATCCAACATTTTCAAGAAAAGTCATCAACAAATGTAACATAATACCTATGTTTGGTCATGGATGTTGTCAAGAATTTTCCACACACATATGAATGGACTCACTCTAGAATACCCTTAGGTCGACTGTCTTAGTCATGATAGGAATACTTGGGGTAATTACCCAAAGTACACCCCTTTCATGTATCAACTTGCTCTAGTGTACCTTTGGGAAAACTGGTGGAGATCTATTGCATGATCTTCAAAGCCCCATGATGCAAATGAATAATCTCCTGTGCCACAACTCACCAACGTCTTGGCTCTACACCATCTCTGCTTTCGTGCTCAAAGCAGCACAATCCTCTACCTCCAACTTATAGAGATTCTTCACTTGAATCCCTATCTTCATTACTTGATTTGTGGCTATGTGTCGAAGGAACGCCTTTCCTTTCGAGAAAATCACATCATAGCCTGTATCCTCAAGCATGGTAATGGATACCAAGTTCTTCTTCAGTTCTGACATACACGTAACATTATTCAAGGTGAGTGGAGCCCCATGCTCCCTTTAGAAAGTAATTGTTCCCAATCCAGTAGCACTATTACTCTCGTCGTCACCCGTCTCTATATGCATCTGAAGATATTTCTCATACAGGCCACTGAATAACTCCTTGTCACCAGTCATGTGGAATGAAACTCCACTATCTAAGTACCATACACTTCCCATCATTAATGACACCATGCACGCAATGAGGGAAAAATCCAATTCAAATTGAGAGGCCAAAGCCTCACCTGCCACTCCTCCTAAGGACTTCTTCTTGGACTTCTTAAGTGGAAAATTTGTAGAAAAATGGCCCATCTCATGAAAATGAAAGCATTTCACTTTTGTCATGTATTTCTTCTTGTCTCCATGACAATAATCCGATTTGGAATGGGAAGCTTTCCCTTTCCCTTTCTTCACCTTAAGAGCTAAGGCACAATTTTCTTCATCACCAGTCTTTGATGAAGAGCCATCCCTAGTGTTTCTCCTGATCTCCTCCTACATAAAATCTGACCACAGCCATTCCCAATCTGGCAGCTTCTCCCAACCATTGACCGAATCCTAATAACTAGCCAACTCTTTGGGAGTCCCAGAAGAGCAAGACTCATCATATCATCCTAGAAAACCATGATTCCAACACTTCCAAGTTCATCGTGACATTGAGTGAACTTGGTCAAGTATTTTGGAATAATCTCGCGTTTCTCCATTTTTATTTTTCAAAGTTTGTCCTTCAGTTTCAATTTCCTTTGGTCACTGTTGTTCTGATACAAGTTTGTCAATTATTTCCACATAGCATATGGATTTTCCTTTCCATGGAGACTTGAGACAATGTGGTCTCCAACTCCCTCAAGGATTATCCGTCTTGCCTTCACCACACACTTCTTCCATTCGACCAGATTTTGTGCATCCGATGTTGCTAGCTTAGGAATGTCTTGATCAATGAATTCCTTCAAGCCATTATCCTCCAGCACAACCTCCATTATGTCCCTCCAAGATATATAATTTGAATTTCCTTCCAAGGCATACTTGAGATGCAAACCGTAGAATGCCATTTGTCGATCCTGAAGTATGTATTGCAAATTCGAATTTCACCTGTAACCCAAAATTCAAAACTTCGCAATCTCCTCTAGTATATTGTCTTCATCTCTGATACCATGTAGATTTTTCTGTAGATTCACAAGCTCATGCAATTTACTAAAGCACAAGACAAGAATCTAATTCTACTTTCAACCAGCAGAAGCCAATAGATCAATGAAAACAATATGAACAAGAAGAAGACAAATCAATTGCACATAACACAGTAATTTTTCCTGGGGAAAGCCACTGCTCAAAACCCTGCCTATCTGTATTACATTAAATTAGAAATACGATTGAAGATACAAATATTTTTCTCACTATAACAATTTCACACAAGTATGCTCAACTCTCTACCTCACAAGCCCACTCTTAGCCAACACTTAGCCAATTTCCATTGCCTTCCAAGCCCCTATTTCCTTGCACAAATCCTAGGATGAATAACCCATATTGAAATGGAATTCATGCTTTCAAAACTATGCAATCGAAACATAGGTCCTTCTCTTATTGCATGCATGATATTTACAACTCAGTTAATCATACCACTGATAGTACATTGTCCCTACACTCTAGTCTCAACTGGGTCTTTCTCTGAAGTGACATGCATGAGCTTCTCATGAGGGAATCTTCAGTTAACTGGAGTAACACTGGTGCACCAACTGACTGATAGTCCTCTATTAGTTCCACAAACAATTAGAACTAATTTAACTTACCATAACTCAGTAAATTGAATTAATCTAATTACAAGTCAATTAAACTCATCCTGGACCCCTAAAATTTAGGGAGAACATATACATGACTTCCACAAGACTTCCAACTTGAAATTCCTAAGCTAATTAAGTTAATTAAACCTAATTAACTATTTACAAGTCACTATGAGAATAGAATTCTATTTTAATTCTCAGTTTAATTCAAGGACAAATTAAACTGGAATTTCTTGTTTCCATCTCTCAACACTAATGTGTTGAGGCATCAATTCTTCTTAGCGATTCTCAGATAAGTATGTGACACCTATGCTCAAATATGTTGTTTAAACCTATAGATTACATAATTATGACATGGTTGATGAAATTCCTATCATGGCTAATAGGGGTCCAGACAAGTCCTTGTTCAAATAATTTTATGTTTATCATTATTCTGTTGTTATCTTCCAATTCTAAAAGTTTCACTGAGTTTTGGGCAGTGATTTGGGCTTTGGGCTTGAAAAGTGGCTAAAATCCCAGAGACGTAAGCACAACACTAGGTAGAAAAGCACCTGGATGCATGCATTCCCATGTCGTGGGAGCATCTAGAGCCTCTTGGACGCATGCATTCCCATGTCGTGGGAGCATCTGGAGCCTCTTGGACGCATGATTGTCCATATCAAGGGAGCATCTAGGGGTTTAATGGTATAAAACCTCAGTGGGGCCTAGGGGCTAGTTACCTGAGTGGTTGGAACGGTTCCTAAGAGTCATGCTGCTTATGTGGAAGGCCTGTATGGTGTGTTTTCGTCAGTTCCACTTCCTTAAGATGAATTAGGAGATCGAATCATATCATAGTAACTTCTCATCACATGTTTACCCCAATTGGCTGGTTACTTAGGCAGATGTGGAAGGAGGGTGTTACATAGTGGTATCAGAGCATGGTTCACCCCTCGGACTGGATAGGTTGTGTGTTGTTCATGCATTCATGTTGGTTGCATATGTGTTTCTTATGTTGTAGGGGATAGTGCTTGCGACATTTGTATGGTATGGGTTATGGTTGCAGTGAGGTCACCATGGGAAGTTGATGGTGTTGTTGTGGAGTGTGTCATCATGAGTGTATGGTTGATTATGCATTGTTTATGCACATTAGTATTCACATGTGGTCAAGTGTACAGTGATGTGGTGGTTTTTTTCATGCATGAGGTCATGGTATGTGTAGTTAATATGGTCATGCATTGATGACTGGACTCTAGCTAGAATGATGGGTATATGGTTATATGCTTATGTGTTATATTTCTATATGTTGTCATGATTATGTTATACATGTATTACGCTAATTGGTTGATCTTGCAGACGAGGTATCCTTCCCAAACTACGCTAAGGTACGTTGGTTTATTGTGATTTTGTTTAGCTGACATGATATACCTTGTAGGAATAATATCAAAGATGATTAGCAAGATGGTAGACTATAGTTCTCGAGACTCTCCCTATAGATCAGATGAGCAACATGGCATTGGGAACTCTTCTGATTTGGTAGACATACTAAGAAGCTTAAAGGCATAAATAAGGAATTGTAAGGATGACAATGACATAACCATACAGTCACGGGAGAAACAAGCAGAGGTAAATGTAGTGATACTTCAGATTTGTTCAGAATTGCAGCAATAGGGACCCCTTTGAATCAGCCATGAGCAGGAAGAATGACAGGGGATATTTACCAGATGAGTTTAAGAAAGAAAATCCACCTACATTTGGTGGAGAGATGAAGAAATGAGAAGATGCAGAGGCAAAGTTGCTTGGTATGAGGAAGTTCTTCAGGTTGCATGATTATTAGGAGAACATGAAAGCCATAATAGTTACATTCAGTGTCAAAGGTAAAGCATATATTTGGTGGGAAGATGTGAATAATGTCAAAGGTATTCATGAGGAGGACTTCACTTGGAGTTAGTTTGATAGACTCTTCAAGTAGAAGTACCTATTAGAGGGATACTTTGATGACAGGGAAAAAGAATTATATGAGTTAAAAATGGGATCGATGACAGATGAGGAGTACACTAGCAGGTTCTTGGAGCTACTGAGGTATGTGCCTTACCTCAAGGAGGAGAAGGACAAGATTCAAATAATCATTAGTGGATTACCATTACATTCAAAGACAAGATTGAGTTAAATGAGCCTAGATCATTGGAGGACGGCATATGAAAGCTAAAGCAGTGCTATGAGTGATCGAAGCACAGATCTGAGACTAAGAAAGACTGGAAGGAAAATACAAGGAACAAAAGAAAATGCGACAAGAAGCGAGAAAGACCTCAGGATTCAGGTAATAAAGAGAATGCATTGCCATCTAAGAAGTCTAATGCATCTAACAGATGATAAGGACTTCAATCTGAGGAGTAGAACAAGGATGTAGGATGTAGGCCTATAGAGTGTTGGACTTGTGGAAAAGATCATCGTAGGAGATATTTTCCACTGCATCGGGCTGGTAGACTGCAGATCTACAGTGCTCAGGAGGCACAGATAGTGGGAGATGTTGCACAGAGTATTTCTAGGATCTATGCAGTGTTGGATAACAGACATGCAGACCATTAGGCATCTATCGTTGAGATGGACGGTAAGCTTTGTGATCAAGTTTTTTTTATTTTGATCGACCCTAGATATAATTATAGTTATGTTGATCCTGACCTAGTGGATAAGTGTTGATCAACAAATGTGAATGTATTACCGTTGGGATCATACATTATGTTTTTGGGCATGGATTGGTTGTACCTTCATAGAACCAAGGTGGATTGTTATGGCCAATCCATTGAGTGCTTGGATGACAATGGAGAACAAAGAGTCTTGCAGGGTAAGAATAAAGCAACATCAGTTAGAATGGTGACGGCTATATGAACCAAGCATAGTTGCAGGAAAGGGTGTTTGTTATTTGTAGTGCACATTTATAGTGACAAAGGTAATGAAGTTGAGGATGCAGATGTTTTGAGTAGGTAACCAATTCTATAGTAGTTTCGAGATGTATTTCCTGCAGATATTTCAGAGTTGCCACCTCACAGGGAAGTAGAATTCTCTGTTGATTTTGTGTCAGGGGAAGCTCCGACATCAAAGGCACCTTACAGGATGAGTACACCTAAGTTTGTAGAGTTGAAGTTTTAATTGAAGGAAATGTTGGACAAGGGATACATTAGGCCAAGTGTATCACCTTGGGGCGCACTAGTATTATTTGTGAGGAAGAAGGATGGTACTATCAAATTATGCATTGACTACAGGCAGTTAAACAAAGTGACCATCAAGAACAGGTATCAATTACCGAGGATTGATGATTTGTTCGATTAGTTGAAGGGAGCACCAGTGTTCTTGAAGATTGATCTGAGATCCGGATATCATCAGGTACACATTAAAGAAGAGGACCTCTACAAGACAGCTTTTTGGACCAAGTCTGGGCATAATGATATTGTTGTAGTTCCATTTGGTTTAACTAATTCTCCAGCTAATTTTATGTGCTTGATGAATAGCATGTTGTGTCTGTATTTTGACAAGTTTGTATTGTGTTCATTGATGATATATCAGTATATTCAAAAAATGAAGAAGAGCATACCAATAATTTAGCAGCAATGTTGAGATTGTTGAGAGAACTTCAGTTGTATACAAATCTCATCAAGTAAAGTTTCTTTTAGAATGAGGTACATTACTTGGGGCGTGTTGTCTCTAAGGAAGGCATAGCAGTGGATCCATAAAAGGTAAGAGCTATCATGGAGTAGGTAGTTCCCAAGAATGTGGATGAGGTGAGATATTTCATGGGGTTAGTAGGTTATTAAAGGAGGTTCATCAGGAACTTATTGCAGATTACTTATCCTATCACATCATTGCAGAGGAAAGGTAAGAAGTTTGAATGGACAGAGGAGTGTACAACTAGTTTTGAGCAGCTCAAGTAGTTGTTGTCACATGCACAAGTGTTAAAGATTGCAGATCTAGACAAAGAGTTTGTAGTATGTACAAATGCTTACAAGAGAGGAATTGGTGGAGTCCTTATGCAAGATGGACAGGTGGTAAGCTATGAGTCATGGAAACTGAATGACCATGAGCATAACTACCCAACACATGATCTTGAGTTCACAGCAATCATACATGCATTGAATATGTGGAGGAACTATCTTCTGGGAAGGTTTATATTGATGAGTGATCACAGTGGGTTGTGGTATCTATTTGACCAACCGAATCTAAATGGCAGGTAGGCTCAGTGGCTGGCCACAATCAGTGAGTTCGATTTTGCGATCAGGTATATCAAAGGTAAAGAGAACAGGGTGGTAGATGCTCTTAGCAAGCGAATACAGATAAATAACATAGCAGCTATAAGCTCCTATGGGATAGACTTACAGGATAGGATCTTGTAGGTAGGTCAGCAGGATGATAGGTGTATGGAGATTGTGCACAGGTTGCAGCAAAGTACAGGTACAGGTATAGGTAATGGTACAGGTATAGGTACAGATGCAAGTCCACAGGATGTGGACTATAATCTCATAGTAGATGGATTGGTCAGGTTTAGAGACAGGATATATGTACCAGATAACAACGAGATCAATAAGGTGATATTGAGGGAGTTTCATGCGAAACCATATTCAGGTCACCCGAGTTATCAAAAGACGCTAAGAGTAGTGAAGAAATTCTATTATTGGCAAAACTTGAAGAGAGACGCAACAAAGTTTGTGGCTAGATGCCTTGATTGTCAGCGGGTAAAGGTAGAATATAAGCATCGAGGTGGACTGCTACAACTGATTCTGATTCCATAATGGAAATGGGAGGTCATTTCCATGGACTTTATCATAGGTTTTCCGAGGATAGTGAAACAACATGATTCCATCATGGTAGTGGTGGACAATTTGACAAAGGTAGCACACTTCATTCCAGTAAAGTCTACATTCTTAGCAAGTGATGTAGCACAGTGTAGAGCATTGGAAAGGTATGTTTTGATGCATAATTTAGTGATGTTTCAAGCAATGTTTATAATCTTTTCTTTGTTATAAAGTAAGAAGAATGTAATGAGAATGAGCATGAATGACCAATCACTAATAGTTATCTTCTCTATGCAGAAAATGACAAAAGTAGGAAGACGCAGTGCAAAACTGGAGTTCCATGAGAAGATAACGGTTGTCCCTTCGAAACTAACTAAAGTCCAGACCAGGGCGAGCAAATCTCGGCAAATCAATCTGGGACGAGATAAGGGACTGTCAGTTCGGAAGGCTAGGCAAAGAAAAGAGAGGAGTTAACAGCTTAACAGATCCCTCAGGATCTTTGATCCTGAGGGATCGTTACTTTCAATTATTTTGTTGTCTGGTTAACTCCGCCATTACTAGTATAAAAAGGGTAGCATTGAAGACTTGAGGGACTCTGGTTTTTATCTTGTATCTTTATTTTCTGTTTACAGACTTCACAGTCAGTTGGAACTCAGACTATCGAGTCTCTTTGAGACTTAGTTTTTGTTGTACTATCGTTGATGCGTTAATATAATATATTTGGTATTATTTTCCCTCTGCGTCTGAAGTAAATTCCGGCGGTGTGCCATTGGAAGCTAAGGGCCCGGCTCCAACGGACACTGGCTGATTGTATCATTACAGTTTGGCTTTGTGTGGTTTGTTTATCATTCTTAATAATTTGACATATTTTACATGCTGTTCCATATTCGTTCATCAGTAGTTTTTCTATTGTAAAATCTTTATAACAAGTTCACATCATATTTCCAGAATTGGTCACATAACGATTGTTCTGAGTTGTTCACTTCTGTTACAGAATTTATAAGTGGAATGCTTTAGCTACATATAGTTGGAGTGACGATCATAAGAAAATGGAATTAACGTTGTAGGTGGACTACTGGTGATCATGTCAGATTATCTGTACATATGATTGACGTTTCCTGTTTATTTGATTTAGTTGTCTACTTTTATATATGATTGACGTTTCCTGTTTATGATGGTTTGTTGTTCCATTTGGTTAAGCTGTTTACTTGTATAAAAGATTGCTCTGTCTTTGTATATAAGTTGATGCAAAGGATTGAGAGTGTTGAACTCGCGAGACTTAGTTTCTTTACTGCTGTTCCATTTCTGCATTGCCATTCCATTTTACTTTCCTCCTGTTCCTTTTTACTCGCATTCATTGGTTTGGTGTGAGAGGAGGATCAAGGCTGTCGTGAGACACAGCAGACGCTATTATGCTCCCAGATCCATGATCCATACTCTAATTTCTTTTCTTTCAACAGTTTCTAGAGGGATGGGTTACTACTTCCGCACCCTCGACTGGTAAAGTTGCTGCGTGTAATTTCTTTCTGCAAAAGTAATCTAGCCATAGTTTAGCATCTGTTTACTCTTGTATTTCTTAGGCCTATACTACTAAGCATTACTCTGACAAATAGCCTCAAATTGAGATACCCTTTGCAATAACAAAACGCTCCCGGATTGACTTGTAATGTGAGATAACTAGAGGTGAAAAAGGCCCTTGTTACAGCTCTACATTTTGGCGCCGTTGCCGGGGAAGGGTATAGCCATTTGTCTTTTAAACAGGGTAGTGTGCGAATCTGCTAGGGGAGAGTTGGATTTTAAAAACGAAAGGTAAGAACCTGCGTACGGAGCATGTAAAAGCCCTGCTCCACCATCCGCTTTCCTAGCATAATTGATTGGTTAAATAGGATTTAGCAGTTTAATTGGAGTGCATGACTAAGCAGAAAAAGCTAGAGAAAGATCAAAAGCCTCCATCCAAAGCCAAGGGGCCGGTGACCCTTGGACGAACGACCTTCATAAACGAAATCTATAAGAAAGCCAACTCTCAGCCATCGGTAGGTTATAAGAAAGTCAATTCTAAACAGCTTACTAGTTCCCTTCAGGCCTCGGGATCACCATCTGAAGCCTTTGCTGAAGTGCACAGTCAAACAGAGGAGCAGGATTTTCAAGAAATTGAAAATTTGACTCCTGGACCATTTCACGAAGGGACCCAAAGTAACCTTTGTGAAGGAGAAGGAGAAACAGGGGAAATCGAGGAACCTAGATCTCCTATTGAATTAAACCAGCCTTTAAATAGCTCGGACAAGGGAAGCGGTGCAAAAATCCCCGTTGAAGGAATCCATTCACCGCAGACAGTTGGGGCCATTATCATCCCTGATCAAGGGAGTGGTGTCAAGACAATCCCTGTTAAGACTACCCCTCCTCAACCAAGGAACACTCTCTTGGAAATTCCTGAAGATTACTGGCATATATTCGATCCCATGGCGCAGAATCAGCCAAACACCCAGACCTCCACATTGCAATATCCTATAGTAGATTCTGCAGCAAATGCGCCCATGAAAGCTATCCCTCTCCAGCATATCCCCACATTTCATGGCCTTACATCAGAAGATCCGGACGCATTCTTGTTTGAATTTGATGTATTATGTAGAGGATACGATTACACCACCGATCCCCAGAAACTGAAATTGTTCCCCTCTACATTAAAAGGGGTTGCGTTAAGATGGTTTATGGGCTTAGGTGGTGGGGTTATTAACAATTGGGATCAAATGAAAGAAGCCTTTTTAAAGAAATATCAAGATTACTGTAGGTCAAGAGAACTAAAAGATGAAATTTTTCAAATGTCAGCCAGACCAAACGAAACCCTAGAAGAATATGTGGAACGTTTCCAATATAACTTGCAAAGATCTCCTTATGCATCGTTACCTCTGCCTGATAACGTGTTGAAAACTGCATTAATTAGAGGTATGAAAGAACAATGGATTGAAACGTTAAACATTATGGGGAAAGGAGACATTTATCAGGAAAATTTTGCTGATATCATTGATCTGTGTATCAGGAGCTCAAGAGGCAGCATGAGGATAAAACCAACAGAATATGATCGCTTCACCAGAGATAACAGAACATCAACAGAGGGAGTAACACGGGTGGAACTTGGAAATTTGCTAGAAAATTTTAAAACTGATATCCTGGGGACATTAACTACACAACTTGACATTGTGCAGGCTAAACAGAAGCAAGCAGAGGCGGAACAGAATCTAGCTGTTTTTTGCCCACGATGCAGGAAGAAACATAGCCACAAGGAATGCCCGTTGGATACAGTCCAAATATGTGCTATCTGTACCAAGGACCACCTGACCGAAAGTTGCCCCTCACTGTCTGGTTTGAAGGCAGTATACAAAGAAGCAGAAGAGGAACCAGAATCAGCATATTTTATTAATCAGCATCGTCAATGGCAGCCTAGGCAATCAGGTATGTTTTCAGACCCCTCCTCTTCTTTTCAACCCCCGCAGTTCAATACTCAGCAACAGAATATGTGGCAAAACCAGTCTCAACCCCCGTTTTCAAATTGGTCACCTCAAATGTTTCCTACTCCGAATCCTTGGATGTCCCAATTTGGTTGGCCAAACTTCCCTTATCCTCCACCATATTGGCAGAATAATTCATATCCTCCACAGTGGACCCCTTCTACTTCGCAAAGCTCATCCTGGCAGACAAGCTGGCCAAGATCGACATATCAGCCAGCAGGATCAATTCCATTCCCTCAACCGACTCTGCCAGCCTTACAACAAAACCCCCAGCCTAATCTGAGACCGCAGCTCCCAGCCCAACCCAACCCTAATCCAAATAATAGACCAGTTCAATCTCTTCAAATTATAGAATCCTCATAAATTGAACCTGATCTGCGGGAGTGCAACGATCTTCAGTTAAGATCTGGGCGAATAATAGAAACTGAGGGACATAGAACAAATCACATTGAAGAACAGTTACCTATAGAACAGCCATCACAACAGGAAGATGTAAATAAAGACCAGGCTCATCAACAAGTAATTACATCTCCTCCACCATTCCCAGAATGATTAGCCATTCCACGCCCAACACAATATCCAGACTTTGATATTCTGGGAGAACTACAAAACTTGTATATAAGAATTCCGTTCCTTCAAGCTATACAGGATATCCCCATATATGCAAAAACCATAAAGGACCTGTGTAGCAGAAAACCAAAAAGAAATGTAACTTCTAACCCAAGAGTCCAGGTAGTCGGCACCTTATCCGACCTCTTATCAGGAAAAGAAACACCAGTTAAATACGAGGACCCTGGAAACCCAATTGTCACTGTTCAAATTTATGGGCAAACCTTGAGCAACGTCTTAGTTGATCTAGGGGCTGCAATTAACATCCTGACAACATCAGCTTGCCAGAAACTCAGAATTACATCGGTAGAACCTACTTCCACATTGTTAGAACTAGCTGACCGATCAGTAATTAGACCAGAAGGCACCCTGTATGATGTCATGGTTTCAGTAGATTCCTAGGAATACCCGACCGACTTCCTGATAATTAATCCGAAAACCCGACTAGATGGACATCCGCTAATTCTAGGTAGACCGTGGCTCACTACTGCTGACGCCTACATTGGTTGCAGGCAGGGAAACATGACCATAACCAGAGGGCCGGATATCAAAAATTTAATTTTGTACCCTCCAGCTCAGCCAAGCATCACGATGATGAAAGCCAACCTGCGCCCTGCCTCATATATCACAGACAACATTAGACCTCCATTAACAGTCCAGGAAGCGCTAGATTTCAAAGATCAAACCGAGGACGATGTCATTAATAAATTCATTAATCAAACAGAATCCACATCGTATACACAATGTTTTATGATAAAGGCGGCATTTGACAACGAATTAGAGGAGGATCCTCTGAAGGACGAACATGACCAAAATATACCGGTGACTTCTGACGCTAATAGCAAAATAGTGCAAATTGAACCGGGGAAAACTTTAAACATTAACGCTAATCTGACACCAGATCAAGAGACAAAACTCATCCAGCTGTTACGAAAGTATCAGGAGGCATTTGCATGGGACTATCCCGATATGAAAGGGATTGATCCCCAGCTATATACACATCATATTTATATCGAAAAATATGCAAGTCCTGTTCGACAACCGCAAAGAAGACTCAACCCCCATTTAAAAGATGTTGTAAAAGATGAGCTTCAAAAACTTTTGGATGTTGATTTCATTTATCCTATTTCTGACAGCAAATGGGTATCCCCACTTGTGGTAGTACCTAAAAAGAACGGGAAATGGAGGATCTGTGTGGATTATAGAGAATTAAACAAAGCCACACAAAAAGATCATTTCCCTCTTCCATTTATAGACCAGGTACTGGACACCTTAGCAGGCAAGAAATTCTTTTCTTTCCTGGATGGCTTCAGCGGATACAATCAGATTCAGATTGCCCCTGAAGACCAGGATAAGACTACCTTTACTTGCCCCTGGGGAACGTTCGCTTATCAAGTCTTACCTTTTGGTTTATGTAATGCTCCAGCCACATTCCAAAGGGATGTTCTTAGCATCTTTGCAGATTTAATAAATGATAAACTGGAAGTCTACATGGATGATTTCACACCATATGGAGAGGACTTTGATCCAGCTCTAGATACTCTCGAAAAAGTCCTACAGCGCTGCATCACTACCAGACTCTGCTTGAGTCACGAAAAGTGTTACATGATGATGACTGAAGGACTCATTCTCGGACACTATATTTCAGCAGCTGGTATTCAGGTAGACCCGGCTAAAATTCAAATACTTTTGCTTATTCCAACCCCCACTAATCAGACAGAGGTACGCATTTTTCTTGGTTTTTTTGGCTATTATAGACGATTCATACAACATTATTCACATATTGCCGCACCTTTACATGCATTAACTGGAAATGTTGACTTCTTATGGACAGAGAAATGTGATCGGGCCTTCAAAGAATTAAAGAGGCTGGTATCTACAGCTCCAGTTCTCCGAGGACCTAATTGGAATTTACCATTCCAAATTTCAACCGACGCCTCAGACACAGCAATCGGTGCAGTTCTGGGCCAAGAAGAGGATAAAAAACCATACGCCATCTATTATATCAGCAAGAATTTGGTTCCAGCTGAATTAAATTACACTGTCACCGAAAAAGAATTTTTAGCTGTGATACACGCTGTTAATAAATTTAGACACTATATTACAGGCTATCCTGTTATTTTGTATACAGACCATTCTGCTATTAAGTACTTAGCAAACAAGCCTGTTACAAATGGAAGAATAACCAGGTGGTTGATCTTGTTGCAGGAGTTCGACATTACAATCAGAGATCGACCGGGGAAGGAGAATCTTGTAGCAGATTTCCTCTCACGAATACCAAAGTCAGTTGAAGCAGCAGCAGTCGAGGACCAATTTCCAGACGAACACTTATTCGCTATCGCTGTTCAAACTCCCTGGTACGCTGATGTTGCTAATTATCTTGCAGTAGGTAAGCTTCCAAAACATTTAACTCCCAATGAACGGAAACAGATTGTTCAGAGAAGCAATCGATTTTCGTGGGTTGGGGGCTATTTGTTTCACACAGGAGCAGATATGGAAATCAGAAGATCTATTCGGGAGGATGAAATCTTTGATATTTTGAAAGCCTGCCATGACGGGCCATGTGGAGGACACTTTGCTGAACGAAGAACAACACATAAAGTATTACAAACGGGATATTACTGGCCTACAATTTTCAAAGATGCGAAAAAATTTGTCCAGGCCTGTGATAGCTGTCAGCGTGCAGGACGACCTGGTCCAGCCGACGAAATGCCTTTGCGGCCCCAATTAGTGATCGAACCTTTCGAACGCTGGGCTCTGGACTTCGTCGGCCCCATCAGCCCGCCATCAAATCAAAGAACCTACATTTTGGTGGCAACTGAATATGTTACCAAATGGGTTGAAGCGGAGGCATTGACTAGAGCTACAGAAGATTCGGTAATACAGTTCTTGCTCCATTTGTTTGTACGTTATGGTCTCCCAAGGGAAGTAATTACAGACGGAGGACCACAATTTGTAGGGCACCAATTAGCTGCAACACTCAATAATTATCGTGTCCAGCATAAAATTACTACCCCATACCATCCTCAGGCAAATGGGCAAGTGGAGAGTAGCAATAAGGTAATAGAGTCGATTTTGACAAAAACAATTGCCTCACATCGACATGATTGGGCCGCCCGATTACCCGAGGCACTATGGGCCTATCGAACCACATGGAGAAGCACCACCGGCTACTCACCATATCACTTAGTGTTTGGAAAGCAGCCCATTTTTCCTATAGAATTCGAAATCCAAACGCTGCGAACGGCCCAAGAAGTTGGATTGGATTTAAGTGAAGCACAGAAAAATCGATTACACCAAATTAATGAATTAGATGAAATAAGGCTCTCTGCATTACAGAATACAGCACTCATTCAACAGCAGCGAGCCAAATGGCATGATGCGCTTATCAAAAACAAGATATTTCATGAAGGAGACTGGGCTCTGTTATATGATTCTAGATTTCAGGATTTCCCGGGCAAGCTTCAGACTCGTTGGTTGGGACCATACGAGATTCAAAAAGTCCATGACAATGGGACCCTTACATTGACCACAATCGATGGGTCTGGATATACATTTAAGGTAAACGGTCATCGAGTTCGTCTGTATCACAAACCGCTCACTCGGGAATCTTTTTGTCAGCAGCTACGCCAAGATACTAACATTGAGATTATGGGCGAGGAAGCAAAAACTTCCTCACCTATAGATCAGTAAGAATTTACTTTTTATTACCACATTTTGTATATAAAATTGTAAATTTTGTATATATGTTTTTAGTATTTGTGTGTGCTGTTCCTTTTGAAAAGGAACAGCACCTTTGGGTTTTTGCTGTTCCTTTTCAAAAAGGAACAGCACTTTTTGCGTTTTGCTGTTCCTTTTCAAAAGGAACAGCACTTGTGTGTTTTTGCTGTTCCTTTTCAAAAAGGAACAGCACCTTTGGGTTTTTGCTGTTCCTTTTCAAAAAGGAACAGCACTTTTTGCGTTTTGCTGTTCCTTTTCAAAAGGAACAACACTTGTGTGTTTTTGCTGTTCCTTTTCAAAAAGGAACAGCACCTTTGGGTTTTTGCTGTTCCTTTTCAAAAAGGAACAGCACTTTTTTCGTTTTGCTGTTCCTTTTCAAAAGGAACAGCACTTGTGTGTTTTTTTGCTGTTCCTTTTCAAAAAGGAACAGCACTTTTGCGTTTTGCTGTTCCTTTTCAAAAAGGAACAGCACTTTTTGCGTTTTGTTGTTCCTTTTCAAAAGGAACAGCACTTGTGTGTTTTTGCTGTTCCTTTTCAAAAGGAACAGCACTTGTGTGTTTTTGCTGTTCCTTTTCAAAAAGGAACAGCACTTTTGCGTTTTGCTGTTCCTTTTCAAAAGGAACAGCACTTGTGTGTTTTTGCTGTTCCTTTTCAAAAGGAACAGCACTTGTGTGTTTTTGCTGTTCCTTTTCAAAAAGGAACAGCACTTTTGCATTTTGCTATTCCTTTTCAAAAGAAACAGCACTTGTGTGTTTTTGCTGTTCCTTTTCAAAAGGAACAGCATTTGTGTGTTTGAGCAGCACTTTTGGGTTTTTGCTGCTCCTTTTGAAAAGGAAGCAGCATTTGTGTGCTTTTGCTGATTTTTTTAAGGCAATGCATCAAATGAACTCCTCCTCACCCTTCCTTTCAAAAGCAAGTAGTATGCTCTTGTCCCTTTCACATAAAGGATGTGTTGTCCATCCTCTTTCCAAGGTCATAAGTAGCAGTTATACCTTTATGCAATGAATATAAAAGTCAGGACATATCGAGATCAGAATATCATGAATCGCTATCTTTAACAAGCCCTAGTATTGATGCAACAACAAAGGAAGAATCCACACACTCATAATTTTTGCTGTCATAGTCTCACCTCCTCTGCCTTGTTGGATATTTTTATCATGTTGAGTTCCTACAATTTTCTCTATTATTACTTGGAAATAAGAACAGAAGATTTATATCTTCCAAATTGAGATGACAAGACTTCTTCCGCCATTCCCACTCTTAAGGAGGGTTGAACCACTCTTATGTGTAATTATACAAGAGCACAATCTGTTATTTAAAAATATATATATATATATATATATATATATATATATATTTGTCAAATGCAGGATAGGGGGTTTCATTAAAGAACCAGCCTACTATGATCATAAGATTGGAAGCGAAGTGGCATTCCCATCATGGCCACCACACCAGGGATATGGTCCAACAGGTTCACTATATAAACAAACCTTGGAATAGGGGGTCTCATCACGAGCCGGCCTGCCCACGATTCGCGCCTCTCTGGTGAATAGCATCATGGTTATCTGGTTACCAAGCCAGCATGATGGCCTGCATTTTGACAAGAATTGCTCTTCAAAAACACACAAAGAACCATGGTTCCAGGGTGAAATAAACAACTCTGCCAAGGTTATGAACACCTGTCGGCAGCAGAGCTCTGTTAGTGGTATCGGAGTCGTAATATATACACCAATTTGGATGATATTAAATACTTCCTTCTATCCTTGTAATAATGATATCTTATATTTTGATGGATACGTCACATGAATATCTATCACTACCAATCATGGCAGAGGTATTGACTATGACTACCTTAGACTTTATATGAGTGCCAGACGTCCTATCCTCCTGTTTTGCATCACATCACGAAGGCTTATGCAAAACGCGATCTACCTGTTGCCTCGATCTCGGTATTTCTTTGTCTAATCTGAAACATGGCAAAACTCTACATGCTGTTCCTTTATGACTTGGTGACGGGATGGCGGCTCCTCCTCCATTTGACGGCTGGGACAGCCTATCATATTGCGAGGGGGGAGGTGACCTCATTACTCCACCGGCCACATGGTAACACACCATTCGGAAATGATATGGTACGAAGGTACGATATGGGCTAACGGCATCATAATACTATTTTTGCAATAAGTTGTTATTTACAATCAATTTTTCATGCATGCTCTGTGTTTTTTCTAGCTGCGATTACGTTCTTTGCGACAGGTAATTGCTGTTCCATCTAGGAGCCCGAAACAGAACCATGGGAGGCAAAGCTATCAGAAGCGAGCCTAGTGAGCTAGTAGTCTCCGAAGCTGCTCGGGAGATCCTAGAAAGGGCGGGGTGGTTAACTTATTTTAGCCGCCTACGTGAATCAAATGAAACTGTGGCCATGGAATTTCTGCAGAACTTGCAAGAAGAACACTCCGTAGTGGGTGGAAAGCAGATAACGGTCACGGAGGAAATAATCGCGGAGGTAACAGGATTACCAGCCTCAGGACCAATATGGACGACAAAGAAGGAGAGGCTGCAGAAGATCATAGAGATTTTCCAAGACGAAGGATAGAATCTAACAGTAAAAGGAAAAGGAGTGCTGCCGGCAACGTTGGGAGAACCCTGGAGCGAATTGGCAAAAGTAGTGCAGAACTACATCACCTGCGAAGGCCGAAAAGATGTGGTAAGACCGCGTCACCTTAAGCTCTTGGCTGTGTTAAAAGGAAAATGTTCCGTGCATCTCCCTGCATTGTTAAATTCATTATTGCATGATGCCTCTCGGAGCCTGAAAAAGGCACACCATGAAGACGCAGTAGTTAGCCACCATGGGTTGATCCGCCTAATAGTGAGCTACAGTCTCACTCAGCAGCAGAGAAGCTGGGGGGAGCTTATTACAGCAATTGGAGGGGGAGTAGCATCACCATCCCCAAAAGCTAAGCACCCTGCTAGTACCTCTGAAGCACCCAAGGAGCCCAGAGCATCACCATCCCCAAAGGCTAAGCACCCTGCTAGTACCTCTGAAGCACCCGAGGAGCCCAGAGAATCACCAAAACCTAAGCGTCCCTCGGATACACCCGAGCAACCCAAGAAAAACACGGAGTTATTAAAACGAAAACGCTCCTCTAGGGCATCTGGACATGTAGAAAAACATAAGGAACGGGCCGCAGAAGAGCGTGCTGCCTCGAAGCATAGGCATTCCTCTGGCACGACAGAACAATCTAAAAAATGTAAAAAGGTGGTGGTGGAAGAACAGGTGGCCAGTACACCTGAGCGACCCGAGAGACCTAGGAAGTCAGCTCGGCTGGCAAGAATAAAAGGCAGGCTGGAGAAAATCCAGCCAAGCATTGACCAGCCGATCGAAATAACAGATGAGCCACCTATGCCAGAACAGGAACCTTCGAGGGAAAATGTGGAACAAACTGAGGACGAAGCAGAAGCCGAGGAAGGAAAGAAATCTTATGACTCTGAGGCCGAAGCCGACTATCCGAAAGCAGCCATTGAGCAGCCAACTCAGGAGGAGGAGATGGAACAATTGGGGGGCAGCCCTCCACAGGTCGCCATGGAGGAAGAAGAGCTGGCCACTATCTTGGCCAGCCTGGGAGATTATACTTCACCTTCCAGTCCAGCAAGCCCTCCTGAGGGACCCTCTGGGGAAGAGGCGCATGAAGAATTGCATGAAGAGATAGCGGGAGGAGAAAACCTCCCTGTTGTTGATGGAGAGAATGTAAATACCGACCGGGAACAATCTGTTCCCAAGACACCAGAAGAAAACCCACCTGCTGATGATGTGGGGAATGAAAATGCTTATCGGGAACAGTCCGTTCCCAGAATACCAGAAGAAACCCTCGATGAAAGAGGAACAGAGCTGAGGGCCACTCATACGCCCACTGCCGAGGCAAGAGAAATTAAGAAATTGAGAAAGAAACAGCAGAGACTGCTGAATATTATAGCCCAGCTTCGGCAGAAAATTAGAAGTTTGAAAGCCAGTCTGAGAATAAGAAGGACCATAAGGAGAAAAAGAAGAACAAATGCAGCAGGGTCCTGTCAGAAGAGAAGGCAAGGGGCTTATAGGCATTTCGCAGGTCAATACTCTGCTGATAGACCTACGGCTGGTCCGACCAACACTGAGGAACCAAATGCCGTTCCATCTGATATGGAACAGCAGAATGTCGTTCCGAAACAAACTGCTGTACCAAATAGCCCATTGGGACCAACTGCTGTTCCAATCAAAACCGAGCCGCAAGACAATATTCCATTTACAGAGGGGCCACCGTACCCCTCTATCCAGGTGAAGAAAGAAAGGGAAAATAAAGAAGTCCAAACTGAGGCATCACCGTTAGGGATAATTCAGGATACGAATTCCAGGCAGCGAAACGTGAAGGTACAGGTAAGACTCCCTGCCTCTGAGAATTCATGGAAAAGGGATCCAAAAACCAAGGCCTTGCACCACAAAATGAAGCAAGCCCGACAGGAGGCTGACCAGCTGAGGGAACAAATGATCCCTCGGGAAAAATATGAGGAGTTGCAGCAGGAAGCTGAGCAGTTAAAAGAACAAATGATCCCTCGGGCAAAATATGAAGAATTGCAGCAGCAACTGCGGAACATGAGTCAATCAGAAAGTCAGGCCTTTGAAGGATGGCAGAAGGAACAGGAAAAGGCTGCCAAGGTAACATGTCGATTAGATGTTGTTATTAAACAATTTGACACTGTATGTTTGCTGTATGATGATGTTCTGACTTGCAGGGCCCCTGCAAAGAATTATGCTTTATTTCTCCTTGAAAGATACTAAAGACTGAAAATAAAAGCTATCAGGGCAGGTGCCCCTATTCAGATTAATACTGTTAATGATTTTATTGATTGTTGCAAACATTATGGGGTTAAGGTTCAACGGTTGCTATGTGAATTCTATTTGCACAATATGGTGCTCGAACAGGAAACTGACTTAAACCCGAGGCCCTTCGTGGGAGATATACAACTCCAAGCCTTTGTCTCGTTTGGGGTCAATCAGTTAAAGTGGCTCAAGGCTTACAATGCCTTTCAGAGGCAGGAGCACAGCCTAGATTTATGGGTCAGGGCCGAGCCTAGAGACCCAGTTCACCTATGGCAATCACACAAAAGCCTCATGAGAACCCAGGGAGTCATGGAGCTGTTAGGGCCCATGCATGAGGACTTGATCCGAAATAGCGTGGAATTCTTTCTGGCTATTAAAGATTCTGCCCTGGATGCTGCCAAATTCCGTTATCGGGTTTCTACCCCAAGCATCCAGCTCAGGGAGCCATTCAAATATGAGAATTTTGAGCTGGCTGTTGAACGGTTGAGCCTTTATGGCCAGCGCCTTTTGCAAGCTGGGCCGTCTTGGTTAGGATACCGGTTCCGTAGCCCAATTATTTGGCACCCTGCACCTGGATACCAGGCCTTGTATGACATGCCTGTAGATCAATTGAATTACTTCTTTGATAATCTCGTTGCTCACCATGGTTGCAGACCTCCTCACGAGATACCCTCTCCCGCTTATTCTCTTACCGCTCTCCATGTTAATTATAACGTTTTCATGAGGCCATGAAACAGGGTAAGCCGGGGGGTGTGTAGAGCATTGGAAAGGTATGTTTTGATGCATAATTTAGTGATGTTTCAAGCAATGTTTATAATCTTTTCTTTGTTATAAAGTAAGAAGAATGTAATGAGAATGAGCATGAATGACCAATCAATAATAGCTATCTTCTCTATGCAGAAAATGACAAAAGTAGGAAGACGCAGTGCAAAACTGGAGTTCCATGAGAAGATAATGGTTGTCCCTTCGAAACTAACTAAAGTCCAGACCAGGGCGAGCAAATCTCGGCAAATCAATCTAGGACGAGATAAGGGACTGTCAGTTCGGAAGGCTAGGCAAAGAAAAGAGAGGAGTTAACAGCTTAACAGATCCCTCAGGATCTTTGATCCTGAGGGATCGTTACTTTCAATTATTTTGTTGTCTGGTTAACTCCGCCATTACTAGTATAAAAAGGGTAGCATTGAAGATTTGGGGGACTCTGGTTTTTATCTTGTATCTTTATTTTCTGTTTACAGACTTCACAGTCAGTTGGAACTCGGACTATCGAGTCTCTTTGAGACTTAGTTTTTGCTGTACTATCGTTGATGCGTTAATATAATATATTTGGTATTATTTTCCCTCTTCGTCTGAAGTAAATTCCGGCGGTGTGCCATTGGAAGCTAAGGGCCCGGCTCCAACGGACACTGGCTGATTGTATCATTACAGTTTGGCTTTGTGTGGTTTGTTTATCATTCTTAATAATTTGACATATTTTACATGCTGTTCCATATTCGTTCATCAGTAGTTTTTCTATTGTAAAATCTTTATAACAAGTTCACATCATATTTTCAGAATTGGTCACATAACGATTGTTCTGAGTTGTTCACTTCTGTTACAGATTATAAGTGGAATGCTTTAGCTACATATAGTTGGAGTGACGATCATAAGAAAATGGAATTAACGTTGTAGGTGGACTACTGGTGATCATGTCAGATTATCTGTACATATGATTGACGTTTCCTGTTTATTTGATTTAGTTGTCTACTTTTATATATGATTGACGTTTCCTGTTTATGATGGTTTGCTGTTCCATTTGGTTAAGCTGTTTACTTGTATAAAAGATTGCTCTGTCTTTGTATATAAGTTGATGCAAAGGATTGAGAGTGTTGAACTCGCGAGACTTAGTTTCTTTACTGCTGTTCCATTTCTGCATTGCCGTTCCATTTTACTTTCCTGTTGTTCCTTTTTACTCGCATTCATTGGTTTGGTGTGAGAGGAGGATCAAGGCTGTCGTGAGACACAGCAGACGCTATTATGCTCCCAGATCCATGATGCATACTCTAATTTCTTTTCTTTCAACAGTTTCTAGAGGGATGGGTTACTACTTCCGCACCCTCGACTGGTAAAGTTGCTGCGTGTAATTTCTTTCTGCAAAAGTAATCTAGCCATAGTTTAGCATCCGTTTACTCTTGTATTTCTTAGGCCTATACTACTAAGCATTACTCTGACAAATAGCCTCAAATTGAGATACCCTTTGCAATAACAAAACGCTCCCGGATTGACTTGTAATGTGAGATAACTAGAGGTGAAAAAGGCCCTTTTTACAGCTCTACACACAGGTCTTTATCAAGGACGTGGTCAGATTGCATGGAGTTTCGAAGAAGATTGTGTCAGACAGGGTTATTTGTAGGTTTGGGCACATAGTTGGCCTTCAGTACAACTTCTCATCCGTAGGCAGATGGACATATAGAGAGGGTCAACAAGATGTAGGAGCACAAGTTGAGGATGTACATGATGCATCAGCAACGAAAGTGGGAATAGTACCTTCCACTCGTAGAGTTTTCTTATAACAATGGGTATCAGGAATCCTTGAGGATGATTCTATTTGAGGCATTATATAGGCGGAGTTATAATACTCCCATTAGTTGGAGTGATCTAGTTAACAGGGTGTTGATTGGACCAAACATGTTGGCAGACATGGAGTTGGAAATGCAGGTAATCAAGAATAATTTGAAAGCAGCACAATATAGGGAAAATATCTATGCACTTCAGAATAGGTTTTTCAAGGAGTTATACATTGGCGAACAAGTGTAATTGTGTATCAACCAAAGAAGAGCTCCTTGTAGATTGGATCATGTGCCAAGCTAGCACCCCGATTTTGTGGACCTTTCAAGATTATTGAGAGGATTGGGCTAGTAGCCTATCGACTTGCACTGCCTTTGATAGTGAAATTCCATTAGGAATTTACAGGGTAATTTCCTTAGATAGAACACCAAAGGTCACCTCTCGCAAACAAATCATAGATCAGTACACCATAATTCTTGATGTGGTTAAAACCATCAAATAAGGAAATAGTCCATAGTCTGAGCCAACACATCCACTTCAGGAAATTTATTAATGTAAAAGAAATAAAATTTACATAAGCTTCTCTCACGAACGGTGTTCTTTGGTGTTCTATCTAAGGAACTTACCTTGTAAATTCCTACATGGTATCAAAGCTATTTGAGGGACGCATCCATTCATGATCCAAATCCGAAGCTAGTACAACTGCATCCGACTTTTGTCTCCTAAATCTATTGTTTATTATCGCTTTTGGGCTAAGAGTACTACTCTATTGTGTTAGGAGCATTTGTTCCAATGAGGAACCCCTTTCGTTTCACGCGAAAAGGTTTTCGGTAGCCATAGTTATGTCATTTTTAAGATCTAGATGTATACAATCGTTATTTGCAGTTTTAGTTATTTATCTCTCTATTTATTTCGGATTATTTAACTCTCTGTTTTTTATTACCGGATCTATACCTTTCATTTCTGTGTATTCTCTTTGCCCCATGACTCTGTGCGATCTAGGAAAATCAGAAATAGAAATGAAGGATTTTTCTCATGCATATGCTCTTTTCTGCTGCGCCTTAGTGTGATCTCGGAAAATCAGAAACATTGAGGAAAATATTTAGTTTCCAGCAAAATCTAACTTCAAGCCATAAGGTTTGGTTTTTTTTGCATGTCTGTTTTGGGTTGTGTGTTTTTTTGTTTTGTAGGCAAAAAGGGGTATCTCAAGTAAGCATGCACTCCAAAGCTTCAATGACTAAAAAAAAAAAAAAAAACCCCTTCCTCTTTTCCAAAACTTACTAACCTTTTAAACTAGCTCACTTGGTCCAAAGTTGCTTTATGAGAATAGAGGTTTTGGGTTCAAGAACCACACTGGTTGGTTCGAAACGCGTCGACAAAAATTTCTCCATGTGATTTTCGCCGAAGAATTCTTCAAAAAATTTATATGGATCACAGAAGTCTCAATTCAATGACTTTCTTTTTGTTGAGTTACTTTTTCAAAAAGCACATGTAACTTATGTTTTAAAGCTACTTTATATAAAAGTGTTCTCGCCCATTATAAAAAGCGGGTCAATTATAATTCTAAAGTCTTTTTATCTTTTATTTAAGTTACAATTTAGTGGGTAGCTCATAAAGTACCATTGTAAAAGTGACTTTCACTTATTTATAAAAGTGGGTCACATAATTTTTTTTTAAGTGATCTAATTAGATTTAAGTTAGCATAAAGTTGCTTTATGTAAAAGTTATTGCCCATTATAAAAAGTGAGTCACTTATAATTCTAAAGTCTCTTTATCTTTTATTTAAGTTACAATTTAGTGGGTAGCTCATAAAGTACCATTGTAAAAGTGACTTTCACTTATTTATAAAAGTGGGTCACATAATTTTATTTTTTTAAAGTGAGCTAATTATATTAAGTTTGGAAAGAGGGGGGAATTTTTTTTAAATATAACATTATCATTCATTTCCGCACATTCACGTACTTCATCGGCATCTTCAACAACGTTTTCTCAAAAAGCCATAACTTCTTCATCTGGAAGCCATTTTTTTTTAATCGACCTAATTTTTTGAGATCTTTCCATTAGAACACTTAGTTTTAGAATCTACAGCTTCAGTTTCGGTTAAAATGGAAATTCAATGCCAAGTTACTCTTGACAGTGCCAACTACTTCCAATGGGTGTCCTACATGGAGGATTTACTTAGAAGTAAAGGTCTTTATAGAATAGCCTCAGGCCAAGAATCTAAACCTAAAGATGAAGATAAGGCAGTCAAATGGGAAAATAAGAAATATCAAGCATGTGGGTTGATAGGGATGTCTATTTCTGTAGACCTTAGATTCCATATCGCAGAACTTGATACCCTTGATGAAGCAATGAAACAACTCAATAAATTTTTTAGAATTAAAAATGAAATTAGAGCCCATCAACTTGATAATTAGTTGCTTACATTGGACCCCAATAATTTTTCTTCCATTGAAGCTTTTTTGTCCAAGTTCAATACCCTTAGAATTTTCTTGGAAGCTGTTAAGGTTAAGAAAGAAGATGGTAGCCTTATCTATTACATTCTTACTAAGTTAGGACCAGCCTACTCTGTGTTTGTTTCCATCTTCCATTCTAATAAAGAAGCCTTTATTTCTCAAGGACAAGCCTACAAGTCCCCCTCTTTTAATGTATTTTGTGATTCTTTAATAAGAGAACAAGAAAAAATCTTACATCTTGGTCTTCTTAATACTGAAAACTCTTCTAAGAAAGCCTTAGCAGCTCGGCAGCAGCCAAATTCAAAGAATCCTAAGCAGTATCCTAAAAAGAATGGTCCTAAACCAAACAGGGGTCCTAAGCACTTTCAGTCTCAACAAAATGAAAAATCAATTCAACAAAATGATAAGGCAAATAAAAACAAAGGGAAGAAGATTGATAGACATTGCAACTTTTGTAATCGAGATGGCCACTTAGAATCCAAATGCTTTAAGAAGATGGAATCCTTGGAAGCAACAATGAGAGAAACTTATGTAAATTTTCTTTCTTTTACATTAATAAATTGCCTGAAGTGGCCAAGTTGGCTCAGGCCATGGACTGTTTCCCTCTTTGATGGTTTTAACCACGTCAAGATACTGGTGTATTGATCTGTGATCTATTTGTGAGCAATTCCCTTTGGTGTTCTAGCTAAGGAACTTACCCTGTAAATTCCTACACAATTTGACAAAGGTAACACACTTCATTCCGGTAAAGTCTACATTCTCAGCAAGTGATGTAGCACAGGTCTTCATCAGGGACATGGTCAGATTGCATGGAGTTCCGAAGAAGATTGTGTTAGACATGGTTATTTGTAGGTTTGGGCACAGATTTGGCCTTCAACTTATCATCCACATACAGATGGACAGATAGAGAGGGTCAACAGGATGTTGGAGGAAATGTTGAGGATGTACATGATACATCAGCAATGAAAGTGGGAAGAGTACCTTCCAATCGTAGAGTTTTCTTATAAAAATGGGTATCAAGAATCCTTGAGGATGAGTCTATTTGAGGCATTATATAAGCGGAGTTGTAATTCTCCCATCAGTTGGAGTGATCTAGTTAACAGGGTGTTGATTGGATCAGACATGTTGGCAGACATGGAGTGGGAAATACGGGTAATCAAGAAGAATTTGAAAGCAGCACAGTATAGGAAAAATATCTATCCATTTAAGAATAGGTTGTTCAAGGAGTTCTAGGTTGGGGAACAGGTGTACTTGCGCATCAAACCAAAGAAGAGCTCCTTGCAGATTGGATCATGTGCCAAGTTGACACCCCAATTTTGTGGACCTTTCAATATTATTGAGAGGACTAGGCTAATAGCCTATCGGCTTGCACTTCCTTCGATAGTGAAATTCCATGATGTTTTCCATGTGTCATTTCTTAAGAAGTATGTTAAAGATGTTGATCATGTGATTGACTGGTTTGTATTGCAAGTGGAGCCAAAAGAATAACTCCAACCGAAATCGTAGTGCATTTTGCAGAGAAATATGCTCATGCTTCGGAACCAAGCAATCGAACAAGTTAAAGTGCAATGGAAGCACTTTGGGTCCAATGAAGCTACTTGGATATGGAAGATCAGATGCAGGCTATGTATCCTTCCTTATTCGTTGGTTGAGCGAATGTTTTGGTATATGTTTTTGCTACATGTTTTGGTGATGTTTGGTATATGTGCATATGTATATGGATGTAAATATTGCCATGAGCTATGTTATAAAGCTCCAATAAGCAATATGGGTGTCATGTCATTATGATGTTATACTCGTTACGTTGTCATGTTGGTTTGCTTCTCAACAGGTTGATCATTATAAATATTGTATCGAGCTATGTTATAAAGCTCCATGGGCAGTATGTTTTGCTTACAGCGACTTTATTGGTTATAGGTGTTGTTGAACACCAAGAATGGTTTTCACCCAAGGGGAGGGTTCTGTAACAGCCTAGGTGAAAATTCCATGTAATAAAAGCTAATAAAGGAAAAATAATAACCAAGGTTGATGGGACACTTATTTCAAGTTGAATGTTGGGAAAAATCATAGTGATGGGGATCACTGGTGATTAATTAATGGCAAAGGAACTAGAAAAGGCTTTGGAAAGGCAAAGTGGCATTTTGGCATATTTATTTATGAAAATAATGGAAATTAGGAGAAAATAAAGGTGACATTTCACAGGTTGCATGTGAGGAGGAAAATAATGGAAAATAATGGAAAATGAAGAAAATAGAGGCCTTATTAATAATAAGGCTTCTGAGGATCAGTTAACAGGCTTTTTTTCAGTTCACTTTTGGAGCTTTCTCTCTATTCTCTCTCTCCCATACTCTTGGACACTTAGAGTTTTCTTGGAGAACTCTTAGAGGAGTGTTGCATACTTGGAGTTTTGGAGAAAGAAGGCAAAGGAATAGCAAGAAACTGCAAGAGGACATCGAGATCAACAACTAAAACAGGTTTTTCTTACAGGTACCGAGTTGCATGTATGTTTTCCTCACTAGTTTTGGCATGCATGGCATATTCATGTCGTTTATTGGTCATGAGATGTCACTGGCATGGAGGATTTCCTAGATTAACAGTGGATTTTCCTAGCCTTGCCATTTCTTGGATAGTCATGGTGTTGTGGGTTCATTTCTTTGTTTTTCTGGTTGGTTCTCATGTTTCCTTTAGCTTGGGTTGAGTTACTAGTTCCTGGAAGCCCTCGTTGGACAAACGCTCTGAAAGCCCCATAACAACTTGGGTTGAGTTACTATTCTTGGAAGCCTTGGTTGGAATAACACTCTAGAAGCCCTTGATGGATTGAGTTACTAGTCCTATAAGCCCTAGTTGGACAAACGATCCGGAAGCCCGATGGTAGATGTGGGTTGAGTTACTAGTTTTGGAAGCCTTGGTTGGAAAAAACACTCTGGAGCCTCGGAAGGCTTGGGTAGAGACCAATCTAATGATGGTTGTGATTTCTGACCGTGAGGTGGAATCAGTATTTCATGGGTTGAGGTGGTTTGGCCTCTGGAAGCCCTGGATGGTTTTGATTGATGTGTTTTATGAGATATCACATTCATGATTGGAATATGGCATGAGGATGATTGTTTGAAGAGAGATTTGGCTCAGCCATGTCTATGGTCGGGTGTGTTTTCCTTTGAGATAACTCTCAGTCAATTAGTTATGCCAAAGCATTGATAATGTTTTGTTGTTTTAAATGATTGGATGACCAGTGAACAATTTTATAAATAGGTGCTTCAAACTTAGATAGATTTCCAAGTAAAATAAAAGGTTGTTCTTTAACTACACATATTTAATTTGATTTTAATGGGGTGGAAAAGTAGAGCAAGGAGAAGTACAATTGATTTAATATTCAAACTGAATACTTAACCAGTTATAAGAAGAAATTAATAAAATAGTTTACTTAATCGAGAAAATATAATTACACTGTTACTGAGATCTGATGTAATTGATATTTAAAGAGGAACTTACAATAACAAACAGTTTTGTAATTATTCTCTTATTTAAAATCACAACTTCACAGAGGATTCAAAATGAGACTGAAACTCAGTTAAATTTTGAATCGGATAACTACAAAAGACTTAATTTATATTTAAGAAAACATAATGAATAAACAACATGAAATACAACTCACTAAGAAACAAACCATATGAGGTAAATCAAGAATCTTTTATTATTCCAAAAAAAATGCTCCAGCTTAGTACAAATCTACTTGATAGCTTGTTCAAGGGTTCAACCCATAATAACTCAAAGAAGAAGTTATTTATACAAAAAATTGAAAAATATCTACGTTTTATTGGAACAGTATAACAAAATAGGAAAAAATTACAAAAATAGGACAATATTGTAGGAACCGAAAAACTGCAGAAGAGGTGGCTCTATCTTTTGGGAATCTGCTGATGATCTGACCTGAAAAAGTTGATGAGTTGGCATGTTGTTAGAATAAGAAATTACTAAATTGTTTCACACAATTGATCCCATCTTTCTTCACTTGGGATTTCCACATTCACCATATTTCTAAATGTTTCATCCACTTCAGTATACCTCTCGAAATTTGGCTTGGTGAGAAATAAATGTTTAATTTCATGCATGATGGTTAAATCAAACTCCAAGGCTTCCAGAAAGGTCTTCCTTGTTATCTGTCCTTTGAATCCTACAAATTTGGTTCTATCCACTGCAATAGCATACAATTCCTTGCATTAATCTTCTAATTTGATCAATTTATCATTTAGACCTACCAATCCTGGTAGTCCTTTCTGATTCAAGATATTAAACTTTGATTGAAATCTTTTAACAACAATATCCAGAGTTTGACATTTCATTTCTAATTGTTTGATCAAATTATTCTTTTGTAATACCTTCTTAATATCTGAGATGGTAGTTGTTCTATCAGAAATGTTTATTTCTTCTAGTTATTCTCTGCTTTTTGAATTTAACACTTTAATCATATATGTGGCTTCTGTTGGCTTGATCTTCAAGACTGCTTTCTATTCTTCTATCACTGCTCTGCATCTAGTGATGAGTTCTTGCTGCTCAAAAATAATCTGTATGGATGGCCTTACATATGTCATGGATTGGCTGATCTGTGTCCAAATATTTTCCTTGGAATGGGCCAAAGTATTTGCCCTTAGGGACTCACTCTCCAACTTTTGGATCTTAAGTTCCAATTTGTGGGACTTTTGCATCTCCTACACATACAAAGTATCATTTTTTACATTATGAAATTCTAAATTTTGGAATTTCTGTAGTAACTTCTCGTTTTCTTATTTTTGTATGGCCAATTCTTGTGATAATATGGCTGAATCAGCTATTGTTGAAGTAAACTCAATGGTTGTTGATGATGAACTAGGCTTTGTACCTGCAACTTCTATTAGGACTGTTGTGACTGGAACCATAGCAAGCTGTGCTTCTTCCTTCTCCTTTAGTAACTCTTCAATCTGTTCTTCCATTTTCTTCAGTTGTATATTTTGTTCAATGATAAGCTTGAGCATATCCTCCTTTTGATGTTCATTCTCTGCTATATCCTTTGTTAGAGGATCCTCTATAGAAGGTAGCTTCAAATGTTTCTTCAATGTAGCAATGTCTTCATCTTTCTTTTTGAGGAGTAGCTCTGCAGCTTTTACATCTTTGGGATCATATCCTACTTTGATTACAAATCCTCCAAATCCTTTATTCTATTATCTTTGGCTAAAGAAGAAATCTTTTCTAATTTGAGTTGGGACTGAACATTGGATAAGGTAGTCCTAAGTTTAGAAAGAGACATAGTTGTAGTTTTCATAGTAGAAAACAACATTTCACCACTCTGTTTGTGCATATCCATCTGGTCAATTGGATGAATTTGACTGGTACCAAATGTAAACATAGTCTTTTTATAATCTGATGGAGACTTAGGAAATGGAATTTGGGATTGTGAGAAAGCCATTTTCATTCTTCTTTTCTCACTGTCAAAAGAAGAAAGAAACCTATGCTGGGAAGTTGAAGTTTGTTTCGAGAAATGGTTGTATACATTGGACTTCAAAGTCTCATTCTTCTATTTATTCTCAAGGAACCTTGAAAAGATATTCTGATCATCTGAATAACTGATTCCTGTGGATTGAATAGAGGCTCTCTAGAAGGTGAAGTTGTAGGAGGAGTGGTTGGAACACTTGTTGTAGGAGGAGTGGTTGAAACACTAACTCCTGCTGATGTAGAAACTTCTGAATCTCCTAGATCAATTATAATTGGTTGAGTTTCTTCTGTTGAAGAAACCAAACCAACCTTTGGCTTATTCTGTTGAAAATTAAATCCTTTCATAATCTCCTCAGTATATGAAGACTCTTCTCTGACCCTTTTATGTTGCTTGCTTTGAGAAAATGGAGTCTATTCAGTGGAGGTGGATACAACCTATTCATCTGCCTCTTGAAGTGTCCCATCAACCCACTGCTCTTGATTCATGAACTTTTCTATTTCTGGTCTTGGAGTATGATAATAAGGGTCATTTTTAAATCAACTCTCAAGGTAGAAATAATACCAAAAGGATCATAAGACTAGGTGAAGTTGGGCTGGAAATTCATCTTCTTTAACAATATATCTGCCTCAACACTAGCTAATCTGGTGTTGCAAATGAATGATCCAATTTGTGCTTTGATCTTGAATTGATATTTCCTTTTGCCTGACACAAAGTGCAGGTCATCCATGTTGATCATCTACCTAATATATTCTAGAAAAAAAAAGATTCTCATAGGAACATACTTGGGCAGCTTATATGGTGCAAGCTCACAACCATATACCCTTATCTCTCTATAATTCAAGTATAAATACCAGTCACCAGTTTTAGTCTACTCACTTAAGTGTTAAATCCTTTTAATTTCATCTCCAATCCTTGGCTCTGTTTTACTGTTGAGGAGTTGTGCCACTGGATTTATGAATGTATCTATAAATTATGAAAATTAGGAGGTGGTAGAAGTTGTCATGACTATTTCTGTCCAATGAATCATTGATTGATTCACTCCTTGTTCATCTTGTTTGCTGAGCTTGATAGGAAAAACATCTCCCTGCTGAAAAAGAAACATGTGAACAATTACAGAGCTATAACTGAAGACTCCATGTACAGTCAAATTCATAAATTATTCATGTATATTATTAGCCAGGAATTGGTTGTAATTATACATGAATGTTGGTTGTTGATCTTTGTTGAAGATGGAAAGGAATCCAAGGATGGTTTCATCAACAGGTTGGTCATCTAGATATCCTAATAAGTAGGAAAGCAGAGAAATATAATGTTTGAAGACTTCAGGAAACATGGAAGATGAGTAGGGAGGATTTATTTTTGGTAATTCAGCATCCTCAGGTAAAAAGATTTCAAAATTTTGGGCTCTCTGTGGAAAGGTTAACTTAGGGTGCAGATCCATAAGTGTTGCCGGTGAAAAATCGCTATCAGAGCCTAATTGAGGGATTAGGAGCATCTGGTTTATGGTTTCAACAGAGATGGTGATCAGAATGTCTCCATTATGAGCGACCACTTCACTTTTTACAGGGTCATATTTGGCTTGGCACCAGGCAATTAGGTCAGGAAAATCATGTGTTTTTGGGAAACTGAAGAAAGGTAATAGTGATTCCCTAAACCTGATGGGGTCTTGCTGGCCGAGGTAATTTTGTTTGAGCCATAAGTGCAATTCATAGAAATCAAACTCACACTTAGCTTCTGCAATTTTAAAAAGTGAGTCTACAAGAGGAACATGGTCAAGGTCAAACTGGGTTGGAGTAGTAGTGTTTTCCTCTGCACTCTACTTTTTAGCTTTCCCTTTTGGGGCCATGTTGGCAGACAGAAGGAAGAGCGATTCTGGTAACAGATTGATTGAATAGGAAAAGGTCCTGCAGAAACTGTTTACCTACAAATAATAGAAAAGAGTCAGAGGAAAGTGACAAAGAGGCGGGTTTAGGTGTATTTCTAACATGTAGGGATGGGTTAACGGTTTTATTCATGACGTAGTGATTTTAATGCATAGGAGCGGAGCTACAACGAGTGAATAGAAACGAGTATGACAGCAAGGCAACAAGCACGTGAGGTGGAAATGGGTAGATGAGGTGGTAGTGTTGGATTGGTTAAGGAATAACGGTCCAGGCACGGGATGAAAGGCCGTTGGCGGACGGAAACCAGGAGCAGTTAGTTGGGAGGGAGGGGTAGCAAGTGGTTTATGATTTTGAGCGAGGGGGGTGCGGAGTAATAAGGTGGTGACACGTAGGGTTGGGGTGTTTGCCATTAAAACCACTTTGCGTACCCCCCACCCCCCATCACGTTAACGTGAAATGATCGACGGGGGTGTGAAGTTTCTCCTCGTCATTGATCCAGGCGGGGAGTAGATCAACTTTTCAATAATGTACGTCCTTTATTTGAGGCCAATATGTCGTTTTGTTGTTTAGTGACTTTGGTCTAAGCAAACATATATGCGCTTTATAACATAAAATTAAATGTCAAAGGTTTACAACCAAAGATTAATCCCAATTAAGGAAATTAATCATTAATTAACAAAAATTTAACATTTCTAACGTGGCACATTTAAATGAGCAACCCTTGTATTTATTCTATTTTTGAAACTAAAGCCTTTATTTCTTTTTGCTTCCCTAACATTTTTATTTTCTTTTGCCTTCTTTCTTTAGGGCAACTAACTCCTAACATTTTATTGATATGGATGCATATAAAATATATAATTGTCCTAACATTTTTTATTTTTCTTTCTTTTTCATCCATATCCTAACTTGACATTCTGAATTTATTTTTGACTAATATACTAACTTATCATAACCAAATAATGTTACAACAGGGTGGTTTGTGGAAGTCCTGAACCTGGTTGGCCTTTGCATCAATAATATGAAGTTATTTCTCCTTGTTAATTCATGAGCGTTATTCTAGTTTATATGTGGATTATATGGTTGTTGTTTCCTTAGCATTTCTGTGGTTATTATGTTGGTTATGAGTATGTATTATGAAAGTGGCTATGTATGAATATCATCATGTTTTTACCTGTAATTGAATAAAGAATGTATCTATAACCTAATGGATGAAACTGCAGCTAATGTGTTGAGGCATCAATGCTTCTTAGAGATTCTTAGATGAGTATGAGACCCCTATGCTCAGATCTATTGTTTAAACTTGTACATTACATAATTGTGACATGTTTGACGAAATGCACGTCACGGCTAATAGGGGTCCAGTCAAGTCCTTGTTCAAATAATTGTATCTGTATCATTATTTTTTTGTTATCTTACAATTATGAAAGTATCATTGAGTTTTGAGCAGTGACCTGGGCTTTGGGCTTGAAAAGTGGCTCAAATCCCAGAGATGTAGGAACAGCACTGGGAAGAAAATTCCTTGGATGCATGCATACCCATGTTGGGGAAGCGTCTGGAGCCTCCTAGATGCATGCTAGTCCACATCAAGGGAGTGTCTGGGGGTTTAATGGTCTAAAAACTCAGTGGAACCTAGGGGTCGGTTACCTGAGTTGTTGGGATTGTTCCTGGGAGTCCTGTTGTTAATGTGGAAGGTTTGTATGGTGTGTTTCTGTCGGTTCCACTTCCTACGATGACTTAGGAGGTCGAATCATATCATAGTAACTTCTCGTCACATGTTTACCCCTGTTGGCCGGTTACTTGGGTAGATGTGGGAGGAGGGTGTTACAACTGTTGTATTTTTCTTGCCCACTATATTGATACTAATGGCTGAAGTATTCCACATTGCATGTGTACTTTGATGAGTCTATCCTATGATGATGAGGATTGTGCTTACTGGTGCTCATATGATATCAAGAGAGTGTGGATGAAATTTGTATTTTAGATTCCTCACCTTGTTGATCATCATCTTATGCCTAGAGATTGTGCTACATAAATAAGGTTGCACAGTTACTACTGTTGATTTTATTTGAGGATTACTTGCATATGGTGTTGTTGCATCATTGTTTTCAGATCAGATTATTGAAGTTGAGTCATTGATGATATTACTGCTCGTGATGCATGTGTGTTGTTGGTGTTGGATAAAGCAAGGTTGTGTTGATATATATATATATATATATATATATATATATATATATATATATATATATATATATATATATATATATATATGTTTTGTCATATGATAGTTTCCTGATGATTAGAGGCTTGTTGTTGCTTGCTCTTCAGCTGGAGGTTATAGTGTTGATTGATCCATGTGGTTGGCTAATAGTATTTTGTTGCTTATTTCTACATGTTGATGGATAGTTGTTGCTATAGTTTATTCTTGGAGGCTTGTGATGTTGGTACTGCTAACTATTGATGTTGCAGATTGCTAGTTCATGACATGTGCTGGCAAATTTTTAGAGAGAGTTGTGAACACTCCTTTTGGCATGCAATTATTCATTTCTAAATCTTGATAATGGGTTTTTGTTTACATTTTCACAACATTATACTTCTTCATTATTGCTCTGTACTCTCATATTTTGGTAATGAGTCAAAATATTTCTGAGAGAGAGAGACTTGAGAGTCATTTCAACCTCGTTTTCAGCTGATATATGCTATTTCTTGTAGTCATGTGTGGGTTTTTGGATTCATTATGTAGCAATGTAATGTCATGTATCAATTTTGAGTCATTGGTGGAGTCATATTTCAACCTTGAGTAAGCATTGTATAGTCACATTCTATCATTCTTGTAGCCATGTATTAGGGCTATGAAGCCTTGTACTTTCATTGCAATATTTTTGGGTCATAGTCCTTGGTTATATTGGAGTAACCTCCTATATGTTGCATGGAAGAAATGGTTGTTACAGAAATATTTTTCTCAAGAGCTTGGTGAAACATTTGTAGACTCTTGTACATATTCAAGAGAAGTATATTGAGTGAGAAGAGACATGATGATGGTATAATTGTTCACTTATCAACAGAGAGGGAGAGTGTTGATACCCACACTATGCTATTGATGCATATGATTTGTTGTTTCTTAGAGATTTATGTTGCTAATGGTTATATGTATGCCATCGTTGCCTTAGTTGAGAGTGATGTTGATGTCGATGGAGTGTTCGTTATTTTTGTTGCTGCTACTTATGATGTGTTGTTGTTGATGGTTATGTTGTTGTTTAGGAGGATATTGTTGATGCCTACACTATACTGATGGATATGTTTTGTGTTGTTGTTTGAGCTGGCTTGACAATGTTGCTCATATAGATGGAGCTATTGTTTGAGTTTGTCGATAGACTACATCTTTTGTTACCACTGCTTTAGATGAAGGTTGAGATTGTTGTTGTTGCTTCAAGAGAAAGTGAGTTATTGTTGTTGCCTCTTATCATGCACTCATAGAGGAGTGAGAGCGTTTGTTGCTTGAATCAACAAATTATGTAGCCCTTGGTTTCTCTATATAGTGTTGATGGTTTTACTTTTTCCCTTTTCCATTGATGTCAAAGGGGGAGAAAGTGAAGAGTTATTCATTTTTTTCATTTCTTCAGAGGTTGTTTAGATGGTTCAGCTAGGGTTTCCATCAATGCCAAAGGGGAAGATTGTTGGCATTGATGTTGTGATGCATTGTTGATGGTTGGAATTGATGTCAACCTAATAGCATGAGTTGTTCATACCATGTGATGCATAGGTACTTGGTTTATGCATTGGTTCCAAACGCTATTTTAGTGGTTGTAGATGTTGGTACAAGTATTTGACTTGTATGTTGATGCCTTGGCATAATGTGGAGTTGCTCCACCTAGTTGATAGTGATGAAGACTGACAAATTATTTTTATGGTACCTAGTGTGCATGTGTATGGATTTTAGCTTGTATTATTAATTGCAGGGCCTATCATTTATGATTTGAATATCACACAAAAGTTGGAGTAGTTGTGGAGTAGTTTGATGGCTTAAGTGTTAGTGCAACTGATGGATGGCATTCAAGTCAACCTAGCTTGACTTGTGATGATGATGGAGTTGTAATAGTAGTTTTTCCAAGTGTTTTAGTGGATACAATGGGTCCCTAAGGTCTTAGAAAAGGTTGCTAAGTAGTGGAGAAAGTTTGGATAGATTTTGAGCTAAGGAAATTTGATTTTAGCCATTTTGTGCCCCAGTTGCATGGATGATGGTTTATCCATGCAAATGAAAGGCCCCAACCATTGTTTGATAGTTTTTTGCATGCAACTTTAGTCGAATTTTCACAAGCTTATCCATGAGACTAAAAGGAAACACGAAATTTACTCTATATTTCACACGCACAATTGAAATTATTTTGTATTTAGCGAAGCTCATGATCAAAATTTTCCAGAGAAAGGTCAATATAAGTCGTGGGGCCTCTAGAAGCTGATAAAAATTGAAAATATCAAAATGCTAGTGGAGTAAGTGACTTGATTTGGTCAAGATTCCTATCTCAATCAAATATGGAGTGTGTGGAAAGGTTTTGGGTGCGCTCCATCATCTGAAGAATTTATTGATTTAAACCATTTCCGAAAATTAAAAATATGATTACAAATATGAGAAGAAAGGTTGCTCATTTGGTTGGTTCTCTTGAGTGAGAAAGTTTTGTAATTGTTATTACCATTGATTCACCCCCAGCCCTCGCAGTGGTGATCCTAGTTCCAATAACATCTCCTTTTCCATTCATGAACATGGCCTGAAATATGGGCGGAGGTGGTTTGTTGAAAGTGAGTGAGCAGTTCCAGCCTAGTGTCATGGAAAATTGGGAGCTGGAAGAAGGTGAGGAAATAATTGGTTGAAGACTCAAATACTTCTATAAGCCTCTGACCTCGCTAATGTACCATTTCACTTCAGGGCCTCTAAAGGTGTGTTGAAATAGTCTCAGTCGAATTGATTCCTCAATGATGTTGTTGTAGGAGCACCATAAATTAAAATTCATGATATGGTTAGCTAGGTCTTCCCCCTGTTTTCCTTCGAATCTAGAGATATTCAATGGTAACTTCATTGGCATAGGGGACCATTAGGAATTATGTACAAATGGGTCATTGGTGAGTTTCATTAGATCTTGGAGGTTCAATGAAGCTACAAATGGTATTTTTAGTATTTTCCATGTTAGTATGACCTTGCAGTGTGGTGTTGATAGGGGTAGTGTTGGTAGGGTTACCCTGCGAGGTAGTGTTAGTGTTACCTTGAGAGGAACTAGAGCCTAACAAAGTAGCACCGATTGACCATGTGCCAAACAAGGTAGTTAGACGTTGCCTTCTATGATGTTGTGGTGAGAAACCAGGGACTCCTCCTGGCAAGAGTGGGAGGTATTGTAGGCACCTAGAGTGGTGAGAAATGTGGGGTCCCCTATGGTGCTCTAGAAAGTGTGTGACAACGGTTGTCATGGGATTATTTTAGAAAACTAACTGGATCCTATACATAAGACAAACATAAAAGTGAATGGTTAATTTTCCCTTTAACTCTCTAATGTGTGAATCAATCAATAAAAATGTTTGTGAGGTTTTGCATATGGTAAAAATCCTTAAAATACCTAGCATCCTTCCTCTCAATCAATAATTGGACCTTATGAGATTTTATAAAAGGGTTCTGGGGTCACATCCCGAAAGTACTAGAGACACTTCCAGCATCCAAATACCAACCAAGGTATGGAAGAGGGTTATAATGAGAGGGTACTAGGGACATGTCCTAAAAGTACAGGAAATACATCCAGCAGCTTGATTGAATCACCTCTAGGTGAAAGTGCTCCTGCACCCACCACCTATAGGGAAATATGCCCTAATATTTAACCCCTAAGCTACCTACTCCTAGTGGGAATGAGTGAACTGTATCTTGTAGTTATCAATTTTGGACCCAAAACCCCTGCCAAGTGTCGGGAGACAACAAGGGGGCCTATGATAATCCACCGTCTAAGCCTTGCCCCTTCATGGGCTTCTACTCATTACCAGTTTTTTCACTGGGTGGTGTAGGATTTTAAGTTCCCTAAAAAGAAACTATTATGTTTTAAGTGTAAACAACCATGGTGGCTTATGTGTTTCCTACCCTCGTGGTCCTAACCTGAACTATAAATTATTTTGTGACCCTTATGGGGAATTTAATGTGTTCAAGTTAAGATTTCTTTTTAAAGAGTCTTTTCTTTTCTTCCAGTGTGCCAAAATATAAATTCAAAATAAAATAAGTAAAAAGAGTCCAAAGGGGGATAAGCTTTGAACAAAGTTTAAATTAATTTAGTGTGTGATATGATGGTGTGTGCAATGTGAATGTTGAACATGCAAATGGTTTGAATTGCAATGATGTGGATATGTGATGATCTTTTACAATTCCCCCTGATTACACTACATTATGTTGTTCCTTGCAAGGAAAGAAAAAGATGTGTGGATAATGGACCACTTACTTTTCTTTATTTTATTATGCGAGCATATAGGGATATGGAAAATTAGTGCTTTGAGAAATGTTTTGGATCCCCCCACAAGTTCGCCACAAGGGTGCAAGGCGGGCAGGGCCTACTCTCTTTCTTACTAACACCAACTCCTCGTCCCAAAAATGAATTTGATTGTAAACAAAATAAAAGATGTGCGGATTGGGGTCGCTTACTCCTTTCCTAGTTAAGCTAAGTGTAATTTTCCAATTAAAAAGGGAGATGGTAGGTAGTATTTTAGAATCGTTTCGGATTCCCCCATAGGTTCGCCACAAGGGTGCAAGGCAGGGAGGGCCTACACTCATTCTTAGTCACACTACACCTAGTCCTAAGATACAAAATTTTAAAGCAAATGATAAGAAAATTACTCTACTTAAGATGGTTAGCAAAGAAAAATTAAAGCCTATCTGAACTGTAAAAAATTGCAGGAGTGTAGGCATATCACTAAGGGCTTCCAAAACACTCGAGAAAAAGAATTTACAATGAGGATTTTTATTATTTGTGTGTCTCATGGGTTATGTTTTGCACAAAGGCATGATCCCCGTGATTGTATCTGAAAAAAGTCGTGAGACTGGCTCGAAAATTTAAAAAATAAGACCTCCAAGTCATGGACGGGTCTAAGGGAGAGATATAAAACTTTAGAAAATTAAAGTGACTAAAAATAGATGAAAAAAAATGAGCAAGGGCCCGCAAAAACAACCAATTAGATAAAAAAAAAAGGCAAGCAAGTGGAGTCGCCATTTTGGTATTGTATGTTTGGTTGTACATGAGTCCCAAAGTCACCTTCCTTGTAGCTAGTTGCTTCCTCCAAGGAAATATACAAACTATGAATAATGTTAGTGATTAAAAATGGACTAAAAAAACATTGAATTAAGTGGAAACAATACATAAACAAAAACTAAAAGAACATGAGACAATATTAATGAAGTAAAACAAATCAACAAATGAGTAGGAAAAGCATCTTCTTTATTAATTGTTGGTAGTGGAAGAGGTACAAATGAAATTCAAAGATGCTTGAAGAGAGTTGATTGAGAAATGGTGCTTAATAGCTCTCAACAAGGATTTCTCCTTCTCAATCTCTTTTACAAGCTCTTGCTCTCTCAAAGCAAAGATAACTCTCTCAATGGTGGAATCCTCTTAGAATTGGTGTGCTTGATTGCTTTGGAGTAGTTTTGGCAACATAACAATGAACAACTTCTTCTTGTTTTGACTTCTCCATGCTCTTGCATTTATAGAATTTTTTAACACTCTCTCCCTTCTTTGGCACATCAATTGGCTCATAAATGAGATGAGATCTACCATCCTCTTGTCATTAAAGCTTATTGAGGCTTAAGGCTTGAACGATCGGCCTATCATGTCAAGAGTTTGAATGTTTTTAAAGCAAGTGTGCCTCTCGAAGTGCTGACTGGGTTTCTCGTGACCCTTGCGACTATCAAAGAAAAAGTCGTGAGGGTGCAAACAAATGTCTTTCGAGCACCTATAAGGGTTGATTTTTGAAGTCAACTTTAGGAAAACATTTATATATTTGTTTTTCATAATGTATTGAGATCAAAATGTGTCCTCTATAGATGTTTCTTACTGACTCTGAGTGCCTTTTGTTGTGTACAAGTGAGTGTACCTTTTTTTCAGAATAACAAATAACATTACTTCAAATGGAGGCATTAACAAGAACATGAATAGTATGATTTTGTTGGTATTCGCATTAGCACAAAGATGTTTTTCCCAGGTTTACACACTTCCACAGAAATCAGATACGACACTTCCATGAATACCTTGAAATCATTCTTTATAGACTTGGTCTTCTAACTAGATGGAAACCTCGCGAGAATTCTCTAGACTAAGTGTTACGATGAGGTACTAGAAAGAGAATAGAAGCTAGAGTTCAAAAGGCTAGGGAAAAACACATTCTTATACCAAAAAACCTCAAGTGTAGAGATAACACTATGAGTCGAGTCATGGAACAATTGATGAGAAAGAAAACTACACAATGAAAGGCTATGAGCGCGAGCTAGGGTTTCAAATTTGAATGGAAACACAAAGCTACAAAGAAAAGTAATGAGTTTTGAATGGCATCGAAACGCAAACATGAAAAACAAATGAAAAATATTTTTTTTTTTCTAAATAAAATTACTCTATTAACATGAAAGGGGTAAAATTACATCTAGAACGTAGTCAAAAACAACTGCCCTGTATGAGCAACAGAGAAAAGCAGAGACACTGTCCATGACAGAGAGCTTAGCTGAGAACTAGAATTCAAATCCCACGCAGGGGAGCAAGTATTTACCTTCTTACTGTGCTTGCAAAAATTCAAAGAAACATGCAGATTGAACCAAATCTTGCAGGTGTGAATCCACTTATCCGCATGAACCAAAAAATGCCCGCTATTATGGGCCGCATTACAAGTGATAGAAGCAACAGAGAGAGATCTACACATCTGGACGTTCTTCCACAATTCTACACCAACCGAACTCAGGAAGTTCCCTAGCATGAGCCGTTTCAGAATCATCCTTGGTGCGATCAGCAGCAACATCAGAAGGACCAGGAGCCGTTGTTTCCATCACCACGTTCGAGGCAAAGTGAATTGGGATCTCCGGAACCTGTAAAGTGAGAGGATTCAGTGCAGAGATAGAGGCAGGGCCCTCTTGTTGGGCGTTGGACTCACCTACTGCCTGGGCTTCTTCATGAAAGATCACTGAGATATGGGCCATTATCCTTGGTCGATTCTGAGTGCAATTGAATGAGAAAATCGCAGAGCCGAAAGAGGGAGACAGTGAGGAGTCTGGAGGGTAGTGGCTGGGGAGATGGACGCGCCTTCTCCCACTGCGAGTGCGGGGGTAATGGCCGGCAGTAAGGTCACTGGAGAGGGATGGAGAAGTGGAGGTCGTGCTGGAGGGCACACGCCGAGGAGTTCCCCTGCGGCTCCTCATCCTATGGCGAAGACGGGGCATCACAAAGACCACAACAACTCTATTAAAACAGGACCACTCACCCACCGCCACCGAGCTTAGGCTAATTAAAAGAGCATCCGAACAAGGGCAGGAGACCTCCAGAAGACACCGGGGAAGAGACAGGGGCGGCTTCTCAGGATTGCCTGAGCAGAACCAGACCCACAGGGCGACAGACCAAGACAGACTATAACCAGACCAGCAAAGCACCAGAAACTCCAGAACATTCCCATAACTGAACCTGTATTTATCATACTCCATCCTACCTCGAATGGCTCCCATCATAACTGTTGCATTGAATAGAGCCGAGGCATCACTCAGACCAGAGTGTGCGAAGGCGGTAAGGAAATCGGCAGACAGGCTGTGCGGATCAAAGCCACCTGTAGTGAAACAAATGCACCCAGTGACCCCCGAATGCCAAGGTTTAATATGCGTCGGTTGAACATCCATCTGGTATAGGGCAGGCAGGTGTCGTCTCACCTCGCCCCACCCTTGTCCCATCACTTGACCCAGCTGGCTAGACACCCGCATCCGGGGTAGCTGCATCCTTTTGGACCAGAATTTTGCATTCCTCTTCTTGTTCATGATTTTGAATTATGTCTAGAGCTCCAACGAGAAGAGAATGCCCATTTTCCACTCCCAGGTTGGCCAGTAGATCCACGACCCTATTGCCTTCCCATTTGACATGATTGAATATGATTTCTCGGTTGGTATTGAGCATTTTTTCTATTGCATCCAGTCTGGCTTCAAGTCTCCAGTTACTGGCTATCTTATGTGCATGAGCTCCGTTGAGCACCTGGTTGGCCAAGTTGATGAGGATTAGGGAGTCCCCTTCTATCTCCAAAGGCTGAAGACCATGTTGCTGGGAGAGGATTAATCCTTACCATAAACCCTCCAGGTCAGCTGAGTTATTCGTATCCCATCCAATGTTGCCGAGGTAAATCAGGAGAGGAGAGCCCTTATGATCTCTGAAGATGCCACCGAATCCTGCTTTGTCGGGATTGCCCTTAGAAGCTCCATCAAAGTTGAGCTTGAATCTATGCCTTGGAGGGGGGGTCCATATGTGGTTTCTGATATTCATGCTTTCTGAAGGCTTGCAAGTGGGAACTCCGCGAGGGAGTTGGATGTTCCAATTTTCCCATATGGCTGCCTCATTTGCCAGCGTGGGAAAGTCATCCAGAAGCCATGAATTAAGCACCAAGGTCTCTTTCAGATTGCGACAGAAGTTGCCCCAAATGATTTCTAAAGGAGTGCTTTGGTCTTTGAAAATATGCTTGTTCCTTTCTTTCCATATTTTCCATAGGAGGAGGCCGGGTATTATTCTCCATAAATGGTTGAGAAGTGCGCTTTTATAAGGGCTTTGGTGCCAAAGGCGAATGGAGTTGATAATATCCTCGGACCCTCTGCATTTTCTTTGGCAACGGAAATTGGCCTTCTCCCACAGTTGGTTGGCCAGAGAACAGGAGTCCAGGAGATGTTGAAGCGTTTCCTCCTGAGAATGATAGTTGGGACAAATGGAGGGCCCCTGAATGTTTCTCTTCCTTAGATTGTCCCAAGTTAATATCTTTCGGTGCCCAGTGAGCCAGAGAAATAAGGATACTTTGGGCCAGGTTCCCGGAGCCCAGATTCTTCCCCAAATAGGATCCAGAGGCGTTGAATCTTGGCAGCTAACTTTGTAGGCCTCTTTGGTAGTGAAGGATCCTCTTGGGGTATATCCCCATCTCAAGATATCTTTGCCTTCGGAATATCTAATTCGACGTTTTTGGAGCTCACTTTCCAAGATTTCTTTTATCTGGTTGTCTGCATTTCTGATAAGCCTGTCGGTTTGCTTCCATTTTTTGTATCCTTGTTCTATCTCCGGAGTCCACTGTTGCTCGACTGATTCCTTTTGTTGCTCCTCCCATTCTTGGCACGGCGGCTGGCTGAGGATGCTGTTAAGCTTTGGAAGCTGATTCCAGGCGTCCGTCCAGAATTGGGCAGTGCGGCCGTTTCTTATTTCCCAGAAACTGTGTTGTTGGATCAGCAAGAAATGTTGTCTAGCCGCATTCCAAATTAACGATCCTTTTTCAGAAGGAGTGAATCTAATAAGTTCCTTCGCTGGTCTGTGATTGGCGTATTTGGTCGTCCATATGGTAGCCCAAGGCTTGTTGGGCACTAAGAGCCATTGCCACCCAATTTTGGCGCCCATGATTTCATTACTGTGATAAGGGTCTCGCAGACCAATGCCCCCTTTTTCCTTTGGCTTGCATGCTGTAGTCCAATGCAAATTCTTTGCAGATGGAGCTAGTAAGCAATTATAACAGAGATGACAAAGAGCTGACAGAGTGATAAGTAGAGATGACAAAGAGCTGATAGAGTGATAAGTAGAGATGACAAAGAGCTAATAGAGCAATAAGCAAAGATGGCAGAGAATTGGCAGAATGACAGAAAGAGAAAGGAGTTACACTGAGCATGGTAGAAGCGCCTAAACTTGGCAATGATACCATGTCAATCTAGGAACGAGTAACTCTACATATGATGAATTACATTAATGTACAATCACATCTATACAATGGGATGACCCTTTGTTTCATTCTCTAAGGATCTATTCATCTTTACATTCTCATACTTTATTTATTTACAAGACAAAATTCCTGAAGCATTATGTCCAATAGCTTTCTCTAATATTTCCCCCAACCCCCAATATGTTTTCTCTAATATTTCTGTCCACCCCCACCTCGCATTGCGGGGGGGGATATTAGAGAAAACATAATACATTTTCTCAAATATTTCCCTAGCCCCTACCCTCACCGTCATATGAGGGTGGGCTTGTAGGAAAATATTGGAGAAAACATAATGGGGTTGGGGAGAAATATTACAGAAAACATCACCCCACCCCATTTGAGGGTGGTGATGGGGGGAAATATTACAAAAAAAAATAATATGATGGTGGAGTTTGTGGGAAATATTAGAGAAAATATATTACATAATATGAGATTGTGTGTGGGGGTCGAGGGAAATATTAGATAAAACATATTAACCTCTCATATGAGGGTTGGAAAATGTTAGAGAAAACATAATTGAGAGTGGAGGTGGAGGTGGAGGTGGGGGTTGGGCAGGGGGTAGTTATTAGAGAAACATACTAAGTAAGATGAGGGCAGGGGTGGAAGGAAATATTAGAGAAAACATCAATATTAGCCCCCACCCCCAATATGTTTTCTAAAATATTCTATCACCCCCCACCCCCAAGGTGTTTTCTCTAATATTTCTCCCACCCATAACATGTTGTCGGTAATATTTATATGAGAGTGGGGTTAGGGGAAAATATTAGAGAAACATAATAATGTTTTCTCTAACATTTCCCCCAACTTGTAATATTTTGTTTTTCTATAATAATTTCCCCCACCCCAATATGTTTTCTCTAATATTTCTCCCAAATCCCACCTTCATCTCCATATAATACTTGTCTTATAATATTTTTTTTTACTACAATATACAAACTTATCCTTTTAACATTTCTATTATATAAATTTTTAACATATTCATTAGTAATATGTTAATATATTTCCTTTCCATACTAATTCATAGGCTTGCCATGTCTTCTTAGAAGCACTTTATTGAATAATAATTTTCTCTCTATTCGAATTCATTTTGATCAATTTAAAATTTTGATTAATTTTTTAAATATATAAGTAATTTAAAATGACAAAATATTTTCAACAAAATTTTAATATATAAAAAATTATTAAAATCATAATTTTATTTAAAAATTTAATTAAATTTAATTTACAAAATTTTAATATATAAAAAATTAATAAAATTATAATTGTACTTTAAAATTTAATAAATTTAATTTACAAAATATTTTAAAGATAAATCAATTACAATTAAACTAAATTACTTATTTTAATGACATTTTAAGCAGTAGACATAATCATATACTTTCTTATGAATTACTCATAATTATAAAAAGAGAATGGAACCATGACAATTATTTTAAATCATGATAATAAGAGTGAATCATAAAAACAATCTGAGCCCAACCCTAAAACTCTTAATTTCGTACCATATCGTGTTAGTTGATGCTAAAGGTTTACCTGCTAAAATCTCATGGACTTAGTTCTGCTGTTCAATAGCTGCGTTGAAGCAGAGGAAATCACAAATATGGGCATTAAATATATTAAACAGAGCACAAGCATTGTATTAAAAAGAGATTAATCTTAATTAATCCTCTTTCCTCATTGACATGACAGCACGAGCCAACAAAATAGTTCATTTAAATTTGGTATATACCTACCACACCTCTGGTCATGTCTCAGGTTTCTGTTTCTGCAGATGAGATTATAGGCAATGGGATTCAGGAGCCATTCTTCCTATTGCTGGAGGCATGACGTTGATTATATACAGATGGTTGTGGTTGCTTCATCTCCCTTTTGGAGAACAAGTCAAAGAGGCCACCACCGCCAATGGACCTGCCTCCCACATAGCCAATGCCAATGGAAGTAGGCACATTCGACACCGGAGTCACCCTCACCCCTCCTCCCACGGAGTTGTTGGCCTTCGGTGGGAAGTACCCGTCCGCCAGCGGTCTTCCTGGCCGCGGGGAACAAAAGCTGGCAGCTTCTGCAACAGTACTACTGGACCTGGACCTCCCCAAGTTTCGAACCGTTAACCTTCCGTTCCCAACAACCGTTCCAGGACTGCTCATACCTCCGCTTGTTTTCGATGAGGGGAGTACAGGACTGCCTTGTTTGCCGCTGCAAGCGGTCTGTTTGGCCTTCGTTTCTTCTTTGGCAATTCTTCTTTCGCATGGGGAGTCAGATTGGACTTTATGGCTTATACCCCATGCCTTCAAGGGTTTCGAACCTTCGACTAGCCCTGGAAGAATCTCGATTTCCTTATACATGCACCCAGTGGTAGCCGCCTTGTATTTAAGTTCTGCTGTTGAAGGAATTCTGCAACATGGTAAGGAGCAGAATAAACCGTTTCCTTCCATTTCCCCGCCGCCTGTGCTGGAAGTCCTGGAAAATGGCCACATAGAAATTGTGGAAGAAGTTTGTTGCTTCACATAATTATTGCCAGATCCATCTTGATCAAGTAACTTAGATGATGTTCTTCTGTTCTCTGCACGAGCAACTTCCTTATTGCTTAGCTTAAACATAATTTCCTTCCACTTATTAGGAGGCTTGTGACGTAATGACTTGGAACCAACATTTCCCCAACAGCAACTTCTTATCTTTGAAGGAGGAGAAGAGTTGGATCGAACCGGTGACTGACACTTTGAAGTTTCAAGACTGAGATGGTGAGCAATGGTTACAGGTTGGGCTTCAACGGGACCACGAATTAGGGGCAGAACTTTTCCATCCGCGAACAATTCATCCGCAATAGGTAGCAGAGTGTCTCCTCTGATTGAATTCCGGCCATTATTATTATTACTTACAACGCAAAACTCAAAGTCTGTGTCGTAATTAACATCCGTCACATCTTCTCTTTTCCGTTTCTCCGGCGAAATCCTGTCGGTTTGCGAGAGATTTAGAGAGAAAGAAATTCTAGGACTCTGCCAGTCGTTTGCAGTCCTTTCAGTCTCCGTCTGCGAAAATTCGAAAGTAAATGAAATCCGAGGACTCTGCCAACCGTTCCCAATCTCCAAGGGGGACGCCATTGCGAATTTAACAGATCGCAGTTCTTCAGACTCAGCTCCTGCCGCATCTACGAACGAAAGGCAGGCTTCCTGCATTAAAAAGAATCAGAGAAAGCATATCTTAGCGCCATATTAACGCCAAAACCTTTGGGATAAAGCACTGAACCGTTCACCATTCCACCAAAATCCTTCATATAAACCAAGGAAGTGTCCATTATTCTGCCTTTCTACTTTTTAACCAAGTCAATACACAATTCATGCTGAAGTTCAGATATTTGCTATGGTACGATTCAAAATTTGTACGAATTTACCGCAAATGTCTTCCCTTTAAAACAATCTTGCATAAATGTTTCCCGGAATCCCCCTCAAACATTGCGTTACTGGTACTTCTTATTGTTTCCAAGTTAGAAGCCCAAGGAAAAAGTACCGGCTACAGCAACCCTATCATATACAATAAATGTAAAATGCTACAGAGGAGCATTCAACCGCAGAGTTACAGTTTTAAAGGTAGCCAGAGGAGTATTCAGTGGCAGTGTTACAGGTTTAAAGGTAGCCGCCGAAACCATTTCTTCACTGAAAATTGTGCTCTGAGGTGCGTTAACGTTCTTTATTATTTTAAAAATAGGAAATACGAATTTGGGAACAAGAAAGCAGAAACTCCATGAAAACGAATGCAAACAAGAAAACTTCAAGAAAAGGGTTTCTTGCAGTCATCATTATGGAAATGAATGTAGACAAACCATCAAGAAATGCAAAATCAAAAGAACAAAACGTACCAGAATGATCTGATCAACAGGATAAGAAACCCTTGATTTCTAATTGTAGTGATGCGAGATGTGCAGTTAATTTGATCGGGATCCATCCATCCATCCATCTGCTACTGCAAATCTGAGGGTTTCCCGGGCATATATATAGGCAATATTCTTCTTACCAACGAAACGTGACGGCAACGCTGCCAATAACCTGTTACCGTCGATTTCTTCAACAGGAGGAATTCCCGGCGTTATCTGGCCTCTTTTACTTCTTCTAGTTCTCCCCCCTTTCAATTTTAAAATTTGTGGGGGAACTAAAGCGTTAATGTATGGCCTGCGTACCAAATCCGCGTGTCAGAGATTTCGATGGAGTGCTCATTGCTCATCATCGGGAAAGAAAAAAGACAGCCTTCATTTGGACGGACATCCCGTGAGTCACCGAATTTTTTACTCAGAAGTCAACATCTACCTTTGCAGGAATCCGAAGCCATGGGCATTCATCAATTACTGTCCCGGAATTCACTCCCACCGGATTCCACTCCGAAGCTGATCTGTCGCTGTGTATGGCATTCAAATTCTTTGTTTCTAGAAAATTGATTTCCTTCCTCGTTACATTCTAGATTTCATTAGAACGACTTTGGGTCGTTACTTGAGCAGTATGTCCAAAGTATTATGGAAGAATATTCAAGAACCAGAACGAGAATGAATTCGTAGTTGTAAATTCATTCCGTCTCATATTTTCCGGAAAACGAATTTATATTAATTTTGGGAGCAATTGGAAGGACTTATAAAAGCGGGCTACCTAAAATAATTAGGTTCACCATACAACAATACAGTTTCATCACCTTGTTTTTGGCGTGGAACAGTGGTGTACTTTTTGTTTACATAATGCAATGTCCGATGATTTAGGTGACATCGTACGCTATTTCGCTTTGACATTGTGATTGTCATAATTTGCCAAACAAAAAGTAGATATATTTGTCTCGTAGCTGTTTTTCGTTTTTCTCCGTCGTTTTTCTTGTTTTGTGTTTTTAATTTAATTTAATGTATATTATTAAAAATATGACTTGTTTTTAGTAGATTTTTTTGGAAGTTTTTTGGTGGATTTTTCCAGTCTAATTTCTTTAAATGCTGCCAGAATTTATTGGAATCACAAGTTTGACAAGTCTGCACAATAAAAGTATTTTTGGGGTTTTTTCAACTTCACATGAAAATGTAGGGAGTTAGAATTTTTTTATGCAAATTATCCAAATCACTATTCCACCTTCCTCATTAACCATTAGATAGAATGTTCACTAATACATAGAGTAACTTTCAATAGAAGAGAGTAAGTCGGATAACCATTATCAACCATTGTTGTAGTACTGTTGTAGTATATTAACATAAATTGCCTAATGAACCTTGCATCCATTTCATGATTCCATTAACTAGATTAATTAATCACATACTTGACATTATGAATATCACATCAAATAAGGAATCAATATCATCAAACTGACGTAATAAGCAATCACATCATTGAACAACGATATACCCTCGAAACCCCGTAGGGTGAAAACTAACAAATGTTTAGTTTTATTATTAAATGCTCTTGAGTGTGTTCACCCCTCACTCAATGGCTTATAAGGGAGTCCATCCCTTAACCATTGTCACAAAATATTACAATGAAATATCATTAAAATCCAACATACCTAGCTAAAAGCTATTACAATGATCATGAAACCATTTACCCACAAATGACCACTTTCTAGATCCTTGTGGCATGATTGTTCCATTAGTGGACCATCCTGCAGCGCGCACTCATCCGCATGGACCATTAATTCTTTACCTGCCACCATGTTAAACATAATCTATCACCCCTCACTCAATGGCTTATAAGGGAGTCCATCCCTTAACCATTGTCACAAAAAATTACAATGAAATATCATTAAAATCGAACATACCTAGTTAAAAGCTATTACAATGATCATGAAACCGTTTACCCACAAATGCCCACTCTCTAGATCCTTGTGGCATGATTGTTCCATCAATGGACCATCCTGTAGCTCGCACTCATCCGCATGGACCATTAATTCTTTACCTGCCACCATGTTAAACATAATTTATCCATTGCACAAGTCACCATCATTTCCTTTCATTATTGTCATCAATAAGCTTTAGTCACATGATTAGATAGAGTATTAATCAATCAACAATTAGTCTTTAAAAGTGATCCTTTAACATCTATTCATGTGCATACATGATATGCGAATAAAATATCAGAACATGCTTCTTCTAACAACGTTATGCATGTTTAAACCGATAATTATCAAGCATGTCAAAATAATTACCACGTTACTATGATCATTCTCACACCAGCACATGTTCATATTCAAAGGAAACCACTATAACCATCCATTTCACTTTAAAGGATACTAGAAACTTATCTTTGTTTTTAATGCATGTAATTACATAAAAACTTATTCGAAGAGAGCTAGCCCCTTAGCATTTCTTTGTGCATGTAACTAAGTAATCTTTCCAATACAATAGATATTATTATAATACATAAAAATACATGCCCTCTTCTAAGGGAATGCTAATGTGATAGACATCATTATTGTGCTAGCAAATGCAAGTCCCTTTTCGAAAATCATCTTTCCCAAGATAGAGCTATTTACAAAATCTATTGTATGCGCAAAGACATGCATTGCTCTAAAACAAAACTAATGTGCTAGTCATTATTTATTGCATGCGGATATGTGTATTTTACAAAGGAAATCTAGTACATTTATTCCAAGTAACTACTTGTTTTACTTTCCATAATACTTATTCTTTTCGGCACACAAATCCATATTTCTCTTTAAAAGATCTAACGCAATAGTTCTACAAATCCATGTTTCTCTTTAAAATATCTAACACAATAGTTATATCTCCATACGTGTAATCAACTATTGTTTATATGCTTCAGCGTATGTGTTCTTTTCACATAGTTATTTTCAAGAACCCGAATTTCTCTTTTGTATGTACCAGTTCTCATGCATTTGTTTTCATGAAAGTATTATAATCAACCTTTCCCTTGGGCATAAGAACTAAGATAGTAATAATGTTTAACTTTTTATGCAATAAACCATGCAATTAAATCAAACTATCAAATTTGCAACACAAAAGTCATTTATCTTTTTACCCGTCAAAAGATGTAACTTTTCCAAACCCTTGCAAAGGAACGTTTCAAAAGGAAATCTCATTTTCCAAGAAAATAATTCAATTAACTTTTCTCTTTTATTTTTCACCACCCATGAAATTATTTCAAAAGTTACCCTCTTTAATATATATCACTTCCAAGAAAATAGCTTGGATAAGAAAAGAGCATGCATCCTATCTTTTCTAACATAAATTGCATATGAAATGTTATATAAAGACAAGAAAGTGTACATATCTTTTAACGCTACAAATAACAATCTTTCTCTACATATAGTAATATAATTTGTTTATTAAGAAAAATAGTGTGAGTTCTCCTTATTCACAAAATTTCAAGAATTCTTTTCCAAGAAAACTCACTAACTTATCTTTGAACCCGTTAAATAATGTATTAAACTACTTAACTCTTCCCCGAAAACATGGTCACATTTATTATCCACTATATGCATAACTATGAAAAATTTTAAGTAGATTAATGAGATAACTTATCTTTCCAAAGGTTGAGTCTTTGCCCGCATTGTTAACACCAACAATTCTGGGAGAACAAGATGTGGCTCTAAGTATCACTCCCTTGTTTTCACAATTTATTTCACTCAGAATATGAAGAGTTCTCCAGTACTGCAAAACCTACTCAATTGGTACCGCTCTCATTTACCTATTTTATCATTTCCACCACCAAGAGCATATGCAGTTGAAATAGGTTCATATCCACCAAATGTAAGTGCAGATGCGGTTGGAGTTCCCACACCAGGATACATATTAATATCCTCCTCTGGTTAGTTATGGATACCTATCAGCATCAAAGGAATGTGCAACTGCGTTCGTTCCATAACAACCCAATAACAGAACCTCCAAATGTAGTTCTACATCCATCATATGCATATGAATGAGATCCAACCACAGATCAAGAGCGAGCTATAAATCCAGTTCATAACCATAGCTAAGCAATAGTCGTTGTTTGCCTTCGTATTCTTCACATTTTATCCTCTCCAACCGTGATTCAAAGTGGCAGTTGTGGGGAGCATTATTCCCAAGAAGATCACAGCACAATCACAGTATAGGTCATGTTAGAATTAATGGAGAAAGATACAGTTAGTTGTTTTAAGGATAGGGTTGAGACTCTAAGATTAGGTCTTAGATCCTACTATCTAGGAAGTGGTTGAAACCACCCTGATTGTGTGAAAGCCTATATGTACTAGGTTGTTCTCTTGATTGACATATACATAGAGAGTGTGTATGAGTGTTTGTACACTCTCCAGGTATCTCACCTACAGAGTCATTTAGGTAATATATTAGGTTTTTATCATGGTATCAGAGCTTCGGGGTTGTTGATCCTGTACGCTGAGTGGAGAGCGCGACTAAGGCGTGTTGAAAATGCAACAAGATGATGGAGCTTAGTGAAAAGAAGTCGCCTTCACTAAGTGGGCCCGCAAGCTATTTTTGGCGCAAAGTCTATTTTTAGACTATGTCTATTTTTAGACATATGGATCATGGTCTATGAGTTGCAGGATGCTATTTCTGGATGATTGGTCATGTTGGTAAAAATAGATGGACTTCTATTTTTAGACATATGGGCGGAGTCTATTTTTATACTGTCAAGCTAAAAATAGAACAGTCGAATATTATTAGCTCTTAATAATATTTGGACTATAAACATTATCTTATCCTCTTGGAGCACTTCAGTTTGAGCTACAGATGTGGCACATGCAACTGCCAGAAGGAAATACACTTTTCTTATGGGTCAGTTGAGCTATTGCATGATGGACTTCAGTTAGAACTCAAGTGATTGAGTTTGGTGGAGTTGATTGAGGAATTGATGGAGTTGTGTTCAGTTTGACTTGGTTGAACTAGTTGTATTTAGTCTAACTGCAGAATACACTAGTGATGAGTGATGTGAATTAATTGTTAATTAATTCACTAATTATTAACTCATAAAGAAACTAAAGAATATATTAGTTAACTCAGTGCATGGACAGTTCAGTGGAGACAGGTGTTAGAGGTGGAGACTACTATCAGTTGTGACTATAGCTGTGCATGAGATTTGCACAATCAATGATTGAGATTGCCAATGAGGATTGCGCAGTACAAGCCAAGAAAAAAAACGATCTTGGAGCTCATCTATTCTCGTTTTGGATTGCGCAATAGAGGCAAGCAAACAGTGGAGGAGATTTGAACCTGTGACTTGATTCAGATCTGAGCTAGTTTGTGTGTAACAGGTGGAGATAGTACTGAGTACTTGTGAGGAGTATGTACTATGTATTGTTACATGTTCTCTATCATTATAATATACAGAGAGTGTGGGGTTTTCAGCTGTATGCTTTCCCCATTACATACTGTGTTAATGTGCGCATGCGATTGATGTTTCATTGTTTTTAATTCCGCAAAATTTATGATCAACGTAGAGGAGGTTATGTATTATGCATGTATTCCGCAAATAGAAACCAGCTCAAGAAAAGATAGAAAAGATAGATCAACGCCTTAGAATTCAGCCTCTTCGAGGGGGCAACCTCCTTTACATTACATAAATGAACAATTCTTGGATGATACAAATGACAAAACCTCCTTTCTATATATAGGAGTCTAAGGAGTCACAATATAATCCAGCCGACCTAACAATAATAATATAAAGCCACAAAAATAACAATAGAGGGATTCTATGGGGCACAGAAATAACAATAAGGGGGTAATAGGGGCACAACAATATAAATAAGGGGTATAACTATAATAGTAATGGGGTAATCACTATTATTATAGGGACCCAACATGCCCCTCTCCTTCAAAAAAGTGTTGTCCTCAACGCTTGAGTAATTATGGATACTTCTGCATAAAATTCTCATCCTCCCATGTGGAATCTTCAGCGGATAAGTTCTTCCACTTGATAAGATACTCTGAAATTGATCGATTTCGTAGCTGTCGAGTTCTTGTTTCTGTGACTGCTTCCGGTTCCAATATAATTTTTCCTTCCTCGTCAAGTTCTGGCAATATTGTTTGAATTGGGAGCTTGTCGCCTATAACCTTCTTTAAACATGAAACATGGAAAACTGGGTGCAATCGAGAAGCTGCAGGAAGCTCCAATTTGTATGCCATAGTACCAATCTTTTGCAACACCTTGTACGGACCATAATACTTTGGTGATAGTTTATTATCCTTCTTAGCTTGCTTTAGGGACATTTGCTTATATGGTTGTAGCCATAGGAATATCCAATCACCTACATCAAAACTTCTTTCACTGTGATGTTGATCGGCCTGTTGTTTCATTCTATTTTGTGCCAACACGAGGTTATCCTTTAAGAGTTGGAGGACTTGTTGTTGATGTTCGATGTGATGTTCCACTGCCTGAACCTTAGAATTTTCTCTTAAATATGATGTGATGGATGGTGGTTGATACCCATAAAGTGCCATAAATGGGGTCATTTTTGTTGTTGTATGGAAGGAAGTGTTATACCACCATTCAGCCAGAGGCAACCATTTGACCCATTGTGTCTGTTTATCAGATACAAAGCAACGAAGATATCCTTCCAAACATTTGTTTACTATCTCAGTTTTCCCATCAGATTGAGGATGATAAGATGAGCTATGAGCTAACTGAGTACCAAGACAAGAAAATAATTCTGTTCAAAAATTTCCAGTGAAAATGGGATCTCTGTCACTTACAATAATCTTTGGGTTTCCATGTAGCTTTTGAACTGTTTCCATAAATGCAGTAGAAACTGTACTGGCTTTAAATGGATGTGATAATGCACAAAAGTGTGCATACTTGGTAAGTCTGTCAACTACCACCATGATGACACTCTTTCCCTCAGACTTGGGTAAACCTGTGATAAAATCCATTGAAACCTCCTCCCAACGTTGGCTTGGAATGGATAAAGGTTGTAATAGAACCGGTGTCTTAATTGTTTCAACTTTATTTTGTTGGCAAACCAAACATTCCGCCACAAACTTTTGAATATCTGATTTAAGGCCATCCCAAAAAAATTCCTTCTTAACCCTGTGGTAAGTTTTTAAAAATCCTGAGTGCCCTCCTAAGGGAGAAGTGTGCAATTCCATAAGAATCTTTTGTTTTAGCTGGGAATTCTTACAGAGGTATAAGCGATCTTTGTACCATAACGAATCATTTTGCCAGCTAAATGTATCAGAAGTATTGGAATCTTGTTGTAGCTTTCGAATAAGTGCCCACACTTCTTCGTCATTCTTCCATTCCTCCCTTGCTTCGTTTATCCAATCTGGTTGGATAATAGAAATGGCACACAACAATGCTTCCACATCCTCATCCTTTCTTGAGAGTGCATCTGCCACCACATTTTGCTTCCCTTTTTTGTAGATGATTTCAAAGTCATAACCCAACATCTTTGTGACCCACTTTTGTTGCTCTTCAGAGGATAATCTTTGTTCTAAAAAGTATTTAAGGCTATCATGATCCGTTTTTACCTTGAAGTGTCTTCCCATTAGGTAGGGTCGCCATTTCTTAAGTGCATGGAGTATTGCCAACATTTCCTTCTCATAAATAGTTTTGCTTAAAAACTTTCCCTTGATTGGACGACTTTCAAAAGCAATGGATCTTTCATCTTGCATTAGAACAGCACCAATTCCATTTCCTGAAGCATCACATTCCACAATAAAGGTTTTTGTGAAGTCCGGTGTAGCTAAGACCGGTGCTTGGCACATTGCCTCTTTAAGATGTTCAAAGGCCTTTGTTGCTTCCGGAGTCCATGAAAATGAATCTTTCTTCAATAATGTTGTTAGAGGTGCTGCTATTCTCCCATAATTCTTAACAAACTTGCGATAATACCCTGTCAACCCAAGAAATCCTCGCAGATGCTTTATGGATGTGGGGATTTTCCATTCCTTAATGGCTTTAATTTTGCTAGGGTCTACCTTAACTCCTTCATGAGATACAATATGACCCAAATATTCCACCTCCTGGACTCCAAAGAAACATTTGGATCTTTTTGCATATAATTGTTTCTCCTCCAATAGTTGTAGCACCCTGTCAACATGTTCAACATGATCCTTCCAAGACTTGTTGTAGATTAGTATATCATCAAAAAATACTAACACAAATTTTCTAAGGAATGGTTTGAAAATTGAATTCATCAAACCTTGAAATGTTGAAGGTGCATTGGTAAGGCCAAAAGGCATGACCAAAAATTCATAATGACCCTCATGAGTTCTAAATGCTGTTTTCGGAATGTCTTCAATCTTCATTCTGATTTGATGATATCCCGAACGAAGATCCAACTTGGTGAAGTAAATTGATCCATGCAATTCATCCAGTAATTCATCAATGATAGAAATGGGGAACTTATCTTTAATAGTGAGCTTGTTGAGCTCCCTATAATCCGGACACATGCACCATGATCCATCCTTCTTGTGCACCAATACTACTGGAGCTGAGAAAGAACTTTGACTCGGTTGAATTATACCAGCCTCTAGCATTTCTGCAACCATACGTTCAATTTCACTTTTTGGACATAGGGATATCTGTACGGCCTGATGTTTGGAGGAACACTTCCTGGAATCAGATGAATAGCATGATCATGATCACGCATAGGTGGGAGACCTTGGGGAGTCTCAAATACCTTGGAATGATTGTCCAGGACTTTTTGGAGATCTGGAGAAATAGATGATTCCAATGTGGAAACATCTAGCGAACATAATTGTGCAATTACACCTCTTTGCTCCTTTTTTAGAAGCTTAGTCATGCCATTAGAGCTGATTATCTTTCCTGGTTTCCCTGCAATACCCCTTAATTCAACTTCCTTTCCTTCCACAGAAAATTTCATGAAAAGTTCTTGAAAATTAAAAGCTATTGTACCCAAGGATTGTAGCCATTGGACTCCTAGTACAACAATGACACCTCCCATTGGAATGGAAAGCATTGGGCTAGTCAATACATATTCTCCCATGGATAGCTTGATATTATGGCACTTTCCAGAGCAATTTATTGTTCCTCCATTTGCAATCATCACTTGACACTCTAGTGCTGGATATAGGAAGCAATTCAATTCTTTTGCTACCCTACAATGAATAAAATTGTGGGTGCTTCCTGAATCAATCAACACTATTACCTTTTTCTTCTTGATTTGTCCTTCTATCTTGATGGTTTGAGGAGTGGTAATTCCCGCCAATGCATTACAAGATATGGTAGGATATTTGTTCTTCATCTAGGCTTTGTTCCTGGAATATATCCTCTTCTTTTGACCTTTCTTGCTCCTTTTCTTCTTCCTCTTCACAATCTATGTAGAATAATTTCTTCTCAGCACACTTATGACCTTTTGTGTATTTGCTATCACAATGGTAACAAAGCCCTTTTGCTCTTTTTTCTTCCAATTGTTGTGGTGTCAACCTTGTAGGTTGTGGAAGACTAGGAGCAACAACACTTCCGTCTTTATAGTTGTGAGTGGTATGCTTCCTAGTTGCCATAATTTTGCTTTCCATTTTTCTTGCTAACCTGAATGCCTTCTCTAATGAATCAGGTTCCCAAAGGCGAACATCATGTTGGATATTATCCTTTAAAGACCCTATGAACACATCAATCCTATTCTCCTCTGGAATATCTTTTACCCTTATGTTCAATTTTTGGAACTCCTCAATGTGCTCCATTATTGAACCCTTTTGTTTGAGACTTATCAATTGGCTAAAAAAAGTGTTGCTTTTTGTGTCCTCATAATGTGCTATCAATTCTTCCGTAAAAATTGCCCAAGTAATAAATTGTTTACGAGAACAAAGCCATTGATACCATACAAACTGATTTGGTTCCAAATATACAGTTGCCATACATACCTTTTGTGTGTTTTGCACATTATTAAGATTGAAGAATTGCTCCATCTGTAATATCCATGTGGCGGGATCCTTGCCATCAAACTTCCTCATATCGATTTTTGGAATATGGTGATTCTTCGATCCAACATTAGTGTCTATGGAATCATGATTAACATTTCTTTTGTTCTTATCATGAGTTTCCTTTACTACCTTTTCACCATTAATAAGTATTTCTTGTAGAAAATTTGTCAAATTTGTCTTCAAATCTGCCATGCCTGTCTTCAAATTTGTGTTCAAATCTATCTTCAAATTGTCCATCTTAGCTTCCACGCCATTTATCTTAGATTCCACGCCATTTATCTTAGCATCTGTTAACTTTTGTGAGCGTGACATTTGTTGCACTTGTTCTTGTAATTTTGATATATCATGTAGCATTTCTTCCTCTTCTTCATGAGTCATGCTAGAGCTTTCAGGTTCCTTACTAGGTGTTTTCATTTTCTTTCCTCAGGGCATCAGTTACCAATAATAATGCTCTACTATGCCCTTTGAATTCCTTCAAAATAAAATTTCAAACCAAGCTTAAGCAAAAATTTAAAAAATCTACACACCTTTTTTCACTTTGTAGGAGCTCGATATTGCCTCTGATGTATCTCTGTACTTTAAAATCATCTAGTTCTGAATTTGTGACATGTAGAAGCTCTCTGTGTCCTCTTTCCAATGCCACCAGTCTGATCCAAATTGGATTCTCCAAGAAAGAGTTATGCACAATCTCCCAAGATGACCTGATTATAGACCTTTCCAGAAGAGCGAAGTTGTATGAAGTGCCACGTGTACAATTTTCGATATTTGGTTCTGAAAATGATATACAAGAAACTACAGTCCGTCCTCTTTCTGTACCTTCTTACGAAATTTCAATCTGATTCCCAGAGAGAAAGTTATGACAATTTTCCCCAAGTCACCTGTTTTGAATGTAATTCAGGAGTCTACAAAAAGACCAACTTCCTCAGATCATATCTCCAAAAATATCGCGCGAAAAGCACTGAAATTCGGACCCAAGGTTCAGCGCAATTTCTTCTCAAATGGGCTTTTTTTGCGACTTCTGAAACGTCACGGAAAAAAAGTTATAGCGAAAATTCCACGATGACTTGTTTGGAGCAGCGAAACCCTAGAATCCAAAGCTCTGATACCAAATGTTATGAAACCAGCTCAAGAAAAGATAGAGAAGATAGATCAACGCCTTAGAATTCAGCCTCTTCGAGGGGGAAACCTCTTTTACATTACATAAATGAACAATTCTTGGATGATACAAATGAAAAAACCTCCTTTCTATATATAGGAGTCTAAGGAGTCACAATATAATCCAACCAACCTAACAATAATAATATAAAGCCACAAAAATAACAATAGAGGGATTCTATGGTGCACAGAAATAACAATAAGGGGGTAATAGGGGCACAACAATATAAATAAGGGGTATAACTATAATAGTAATTGGGTAATCACTATTATTATAGGGACCCAACATGGAGACTACTATCAGTTGTGACTATAGCTGTGCATGAGATTTGCACAATCAATGATTGAGATTGCCAATGAGGATTGCGCAGTACAAGCCAAGAAAAAAAACGATCTTGGAGCTCATCTATTCTCATTTTGGATTGTGCAATAGAGGCAAGCAAACAGTGGAGGAGATTTGAACCTGTGACTTGATTCAGATCTGAGCTAGTTTGTGTGTAACAGGTGGAGATAGTAGTGAGTACTTGTGAGGAGTATGTACTATGTATTGTTACATGTTCTCTATCATTATAATATACAGAGAGTGCGGGGTTTTCAGTTGTATGCTTTCCCCATTACATACTGTGTTAATGTGCGCATGAGATTGATGTTTCATTGTTTTTAATTCCGCAAAATTTATGATTAACGTAGAGGAGGTTATGTATTATGCATGTATTCCGCAAATAGTGTATAATCAGGATAATATCTATGAATAAGTGTTATATTATTCAAAATTTCTACATGGTATCAGAGCAGAGTTGATCATCAGATCTATTATTCAGAAAGTGATTACATTTTATTTCTTCAGGCAGAGTCTATAATCGGGCCAGGTAGCCTTTGGATTCATCCTTCTTTTGGAAGGTGAGATATCCGGTAAAAGCCCATACAGTCAATCTCTGTACGAGAAATACTTTGTTCTCACGAATTTTAGATCAGAAGCAATTGAGTTTTGAGCTGGTGGAATTTGAATTTGCAGCAGTGTTTTCTTGGTGTCAAAGTTGAAATGTCTTTCAATGGATTGCGATTGGAGTATGCCCTTGAAGGCAGCTCGAATTATATTGCATGGAAAGACAGGATGGAGGTGGTGTTAGATGACAATGGGCTGAAGGAGTTCATAGAGGCTGAGGTCCCAAAGCCTACTGATGCTGCTCACGTTGAGGCTTGGAAAAAGAAGAGAGCAAAGTGTCGAAGGATTCTGTTGGAGGGCGTGAAGGATCACATTGTATCCAGCCTGCATGGAAAGGCTTCTCCATACTTGATGTGGAAAGCGTTGACAGATTTATTCCAAAGCAAGAGCGACCAGAGGAAGTTGGTGCTCAAGGATAAACTCAGAAACATTAAGTGTGAGAAAGGAGATAGTATGCCCAAGTATCTCACGAAGTTCACCCAATTCCGAGATGAGCTGGGAAGTGTGGGGGTGACTGTCAATGATGAGGACTTGGTGAGCTTGGCTCTCCTTGGTCTTCCGAAGAGTTGGCATTCCTATCAGGACTCTGTCAATGGTCGGGAGAAATTGCCAAGATGGGAGAGACTTTGGTCAGATCTTGTGTAAGAGGAGATCAGGCAGAACAGGGACGAATCTTCATCAAAGGCATTTGATGAAGAAAATTGTGCTTTGGCTGCCAAAGCAAAGAAGGGGAAGAACAAGAAAGCTTCTCATTCCGGTGCGAAAGGCAAGAAGCAGGACATGTCCAAGGTGAAGTGCTTTAACTGTCACCAGCACAGACATTATGCCACAAATTGTCCGCAGAAGAAGAAAAATAAGCAAGCTGCTGGATCTGCAGCGGGAGAGGACTTAGCCTCGCAGTGTGAGCTGGATTTTTCGTTGATCGCATGCTTGGTATCAAGTGTGAGGGGATCGGTATGGTTCTTGGACAGTGGTGCGTCTTTTCACATGACAGGAGATTGAGATTTGTTTTCTGATCTGAATGAGAAAGATCTTGGAGTGCACATCGAGATGGGCGATGATGGTAGATACAGTGCGACTGGTATTGGTACCATTTCCTTTGAGAGGGAGTCTGGTAAACCCTTTGTATTGAAGGAAGTGATGCATGTTCCAGTATTGAAGAAGAATCGTATCTATGTGGCGATGTTAGAAGATAGGGGATATGATGTTGTTTTCAGCGAGGGAAAGGCTTTCCTGCACAGTAAGACAACTAGAGAAACCCGGAAAATAGGGGTTCGAGTCAGGAACCTTTATCAGTTGCAAGTAGATGGTTGCGCAGCAATGGCATGCAAGGCAGAAGGATTGATGAGCCAGGATGATGGCGAGCTGTGGCACTGGAGATTGGGCCACCTTCACCATGGAGCCTTGAAGATACTGCAGTAGATTTCTACTGGGCTTCCTAAAGGCACTCTTGCGCAATCAGATCAGTGCAAGGGGTGTACTTTGGGAAAATTTGTGAAAGCCACCTTTCACGAGAAGGATAGTCGCGCCACAACGATCCTTGAGAGAATTCACACAGACGTGTGTGGACCTTTCTTAGTAGCTTCGACAGCAAAGCACAGGTACTATGTGATCTTTGTTGATGATTTCTCTCGGAAGTGTTGAATCTTCTTCATGCAGAAGAAGAGTGAGACATACTCAAAGTTCTGTGAGTTCAAAGCACTGGTCGAGAAGGAATCGGGGAAGAAGGTGAAGGCTCTTAGAAGCGAAAAAGGTGGTGAATTCATCTCTGGCAAGTTCAAGGACTTCTGCAGCGCAGAAGGGATTCGAAGAGAGCTCATAGCTCCCCATAACCCACAGCAGAACGGGGTTGCTGAGCGGAAGAACAGAACGATCGTGGGTGCTGCACAGGCGATGTTGCATGATCAGGGCTTACCCCTTCACTTGTGGGCGAAGGCATGCAATACTGCAGTATATGTGCAGAACCATTGTCCTCACAGGATACTTGGCATGAGTACACCTAAGGAGGCTTATTCTTGTAAGAGGCCTGATATTTCCCATTTGAGGATTTTTGGTACTAATGTTTACATGCATGTGACGAAGGATGCCAGTAAGAAGCTGGATCCAACTGCAGAGGTTGGGATATTTGTGGGGTACACTGATACGCCCCATAACTATCGTGTGTATTTGCCAGACAGTCGCAAGACTGTTGTGCGACGAGATATCAAATTTCAGGAGGAGAAAGTCATGAAGTGTTTGCTTGAGAGGGAGCCACACTTGCATGCAGATGAGGAGCTATTAGTTCCTAAGAATGAGCTTTAGGACGTGGATTAGCCACAAGATGAATTTCATGGAATGGAAGAGACCACTCATGTAGTGCCAACCATCAGAGGGTGAAAGTGCACTACAGAAGCTGAGCGACTGGCTCAAGATGCAGAGAAGGTTGTAGGACCACCTATAGGATAGCGCAGACAAAGACAGTCACCTGATTAGTACACTGGATACATGGCTCATGTGAGCAAATGTGTCGTGATGGAGCCATCCTCTTTCGAGGAAGCTGTGGAGGATCCTGTATGGGTAGATGCCATGGTGGAAGAGTATGATTCGATTGTCAGAAATAGTGCATGGGAGATTGTCCCAAGACCGGAGGGGAAATCAGTGGTGGGTTTGAGATGGATCTACAAAGTGAAGCAGGTAGCTGACGGGAGTGTGGAGAAGTACAAGGCAATATTTGTTTCCCGAGGCTTCTCACGGATAGAGGGGATCGATTATGAGGAGACCTTTGCACCTGTCGCAAGGTATTCTTCCATATGGACGATTCTTGCTCTCTCAGCGTAGATGGGGTGGCACATTCATCAGATGGATGTGAAGACTGCGTTCCTCAATGAAGTCATTGAGGAGGAGGTGTACATAGAGTAGCCCGAAGGTTTCGAGATCTTCAGCAGCGAGTCGCATGTGTGCAGGCTCAAGAGAGCGTTGTATGGGTTGAAACAAGCACCACATGCTTGGTACACATGGATAGACAGTTATTTCACTGGACTTGGATTCTCCAAGAGTGAGGCGGATCCTAACCTATACCAGATTGTGGTGGAGGGTAAGTTGCTTATCATTGTACTTTATGTAGATGATTTGATTTTGACGGGAGATAAGCTGTTGATACTTTCATGCAAGGAGGATCTTGCTAGAGAGTTTGAGATGAAGGACTTGGGCCTCCTTCATTATTTCCTGGCATTGGAAATTTGGCAACGCAGTGATGGACTATTTGTTTCTCAGGGAAAGTATGCTCGGGAGATACTGGAGAAGTTCAACATGCATGGCTACAAGCCTGTTGATACTCCTCTTCCTGGAGGTTGGAGGAAGGAGGATGCTACTTCAGCGGAGGTAGTGGATGCCATTGTTTATCAACAGTTGGTGGGGTCGCTTATGTATCTGGTCACGACTTGATATATGCTATGCTGTTAACCAGCTTTCACAAGCTATGGTTAAGCCAACCAAGCTCTTCTGGAAGGCAGGCAAGCATGTATTGCATTATCTCAGAGGCACATCGGGATATGGATTGTGGTACAGACAGGAGGATGAGGTGAAGCTATGTGGCTTCACGGATGCAAATTGGGCAGGGAGCCCAACGGACAGAAAGAGCACATCTGGAGGGATCTTCAGTATCGGGTCGACAGCAGTTTCTTGGTACAGCAGGAAGCAGAGATCCGTGGCACTCAGTTCAGCAGAGGCTGAGTATATGGCAGCAAGTTTGGCTACATGCGAGGCTATATGGATGAGGAAGATCCTGGTCGAGTTGTTCGGGTCACACTTGGAGCCTACTGTGATTTATTGTGATAACCAGAGTTGCATTAAACTCTCGGCTAATCCAGTATTTCATGATAGATCCAAGCACATTGACATCAGGTACCATCATATCAGAGATTGTGTGCAGCGGAGAATCATGTTACTTTCATACATTCCCACAGAGGATCAGGATGCTGATATCTTGATGAAGGCGCTCAATAGGAGCAAATTCGAATACCACCGAGGCAGGATAGGGGTTGCAGATAATCCATATCTTGTTGAGAGGGAGTGTTGAAAATGCAACAAGATGATGGAGCTTAGTGAAAAGAAGTCGCCTTCACTAAGTGGGCCCGCAGGCTATTTTTGGCGCAAAGTCTATTTTTAGACTATGTCTATTTTTAGACTATGTCTATTTTTAGACATATGGATCATGGTCTATGAGTTGCAGGATGCTATTTGTGGATGATTGGTCATGTTGGTAAAAATAGATGGACTTCTATTTTTAGACATATGGGCGGAGTCTATTTTTAGACTGCCAGGCTAAAAATAGAACAGTCGAATATTATTAGCTCTTAATAATATTTGGACTATAAACATTATCTTATCCTTTTGGAGCAGTTCAGTTCGAGCTACAGATGTGGCACATGCAACTGCCAGAAAGAAATACGATTTTCTTATGGGTCAGTTGAACTATTGCATGATGGACTTCAGTTAGAACTCAAGTGATTGAGTTTGGTGGAATTGATTGAGGAGTTGATGGAGTTGTGTTCAGTTTGACTTGGTTGAACTAGTTGTATTTAGTCTAACTGCAGAATACACTAGTGATGAGTGATGTGAATTAATTGTTAATTAATTCACTAATTATTAACTCATAAAGAAACTAAAGAATACATCAGTTAACTCAATGCATGGACAGTTCAGTGGAGACAGGTATTAGAGGTGGAGACTACTATCAATTGTGACTATAGCTGTGCATGAGATTTGCACAATCAATGATTGAGATTGCCAATGAGGATTGCGCAGTACAAGCCAAGAAAAAAAACGAGCTTGGAGCTCATCTATTCTCGTTTTGGATTGCGCAGTAGAGGCAGGCAAACAGTGGAGGAGATTTGAACCTGTGACTTGATTCAGATCTAAGCTAGTTTGTGTGTAACAGGTGGAGATAGTACTGAGTACTTGTCAGGAGTATTGTACTATGTATTGTTACATGTTCTCTATCATTATAATATACAGATAGTGTGGGGTTTTCAATTGTATGCTTTCCCCATTACATACTGTGTTAATGTGCGCATGCAATTGATGTTTCATTGTTTTTAATTCCACAAAATTGATGATCAACGTAGAGGAGGTTATGTATTATGCATGTATTCCGCAAATAGTGTATAATCAAGATAATCTCTGTGAATAAGTGTTATATTATTCAAAATTTCTACAAGGCGAAATCATCGCAAGTGTTAGGTGCATAAACGCCCCGATCCCACTATAACCCTTCTTGTGTTTTTATTTTTCCGGTCATCGCAGGTTTGTCGTGTATAGTCCCGAAGACCTTCACGAGTCCACGTTGCTAACTTGCACCGACTGTTCGAGGAAGGCAGCGACTGTGCTAACGCCGATGATTGAAGATCAGATCCGTGGGGAGCGCATGGAGAAACAAAGCTGCATTGGAGCTTCTCATGTGTTGTTTACTTCTGAAGTGGAGCTCATCTATTCTCGTTTTGGATTGCGCAGTAGAGGCAGGCAAACAGTGGAGGAGATTTGAACCTGTGACTTGATTCAGATCTGAGCTACTTTGTGTGTAACAGGTGGAGATAGTACTGAGTACTTGTCAGGAGTATTGTACTATGTATTTTTACATGTTCTCTATCATTATAATATACATATAGTGCGGGGTTTTCAGTTGTATGCTTTCCCCATTACATACTGTGTTAATGTGTGCATGCGATTAATGTTTCATTGTTTTTAATTCTGCAAAATTGATGATCAACGTAGAGGAGGTTATGTATTATGCATGTATTCCGCAAATAGTGTATAATCAGGATAATCTCTGTGAATAAGTGTTATATTATTCAAAATTTCTACAAGGCGAAATCGTCGCAAGTGTTAGGTGCATAAACGCCCCGATCCCACTATAACCCTTCTCGTGTTTTTATTTCGCAGGTCTGTCGTGTACTGTCCCGAAGACCTTCACGAGTCCAAGTTGCTAACTCGCACCGACTGTTCGAGGAAGGCAGAGACTGTGCTAACGCTGGTGATTGAAGATTAGATCCATGGGGAGCGCATGGAGAAACAAAGCTGCATTGGAGCTTCTCATCGGTTGTTTACTTCTGAAGTGTTTTGGATTAAGCAGTCGCTTGATTTCTTAGCTGCGCGATAAGTTTTTCAAGAAGATTCGCTTTATTTTTTCCACAACTTTTGGCCGCTGACAATAAAATATTGATGCGGATCCGTCAATTTTCCAACTAAATATTTTCTTTAGTATTCCAAATGATGCTTTGTTGCCTCTCAGTAATTTCAATTCCGATTCGACATTCTTTTCTATGCCTTCGAATGCATTGAAAACATCGTGACGATGCTCTCTGCGCGACATTAGATAATCCACAAGAAAAAAAAGCTAAATCCGCAATATATTTCTTTGATGCGGTCATTATCAGATAGTTGCAGGGACCAGATAATGTGATTGGGCAGATCGCGATGCTTTTCTTCGATGTCGAAGGTTGGTCCATTGGCTACGGCTTCTTCCATTCCCATAATGCGGTGAAGTCCTGCCCGCTTCTCGCGTGGTATTGAGAGTGGGAACCAGCTAACTCAAGAGGCCAAGTTGTCGATTTGGGATCTGGTGATATACCATCCCTTGCCCAATCTGTGGATTCTGCAAAGGCCGGATTCCTCGTAAATTGGAGATTGGCAGCAACATGGATCTGTTTTGGCTGTAGCATGGAATTCGGTGTAGGCCGAGTGTTGGAGGCTGCATGAGCATGGACACACGGAGGAGCTCACGCAGTGAGTTGGATGCCTGGAGGTCTGCTTCAAGCAGAGGCAGCATGTTAGGTTTCAATCCGGGGAGTATGTTGCTGATTTATGGAAGAGAATTGCACATCGGAAGAGTCGTCCTGTTGTAGTGGCAGAGGTGGTAGAAGGTCGTGATTTTCCTAGTTCAGCTGTCAGCATAGCTGGCTGAGTAGAGAAATCACAGCGGTCGATTGGGGTAGCAGAGATCAGACTGTCATGGAGGATGAGCGTGAAGGCTACATCTCGAGTTTTTGAAAAAATAGCTTGATCGAGGATAGCTCTAGCGGGGAGGCCGTTGAAACAAATCCATACACTACGTAGGAGGTTGTTGAAGCAGGCGGCCAAAATTTCTTACTGGTGGTCGTGGATTAGTGTGGATCGAAGGCCGTGGACGATGTGAGAGGTGTTGGTGTGTGGTTAAGGCTGCATGGAGGTAGCCAAGAGTGGAATAGCATTGAAACCGGTTCTGCGAAGTTGGGAATACTGTTCTCATGTTTTTTTGCTAATCTGCTTATGAATCACAGTTGATCACAACCAATAGTGGAATGTGTCGGTGGCTCTGAAGCTTTTTAAGATCTCATCTTTTTTTGCTAATCTGCTTATGAATCACAGTTGATCACAACCAATAGTGGAATGTGTCGGTGGCTCTAAAGCCTTTTAAGATCCCTCTATTGTGAGAAGTGAGCATTGAGCCACACATGGAGCTGACCAACATGTGGTAAATTTGTGTGACCTGTCCAGCTCGAAGATTCTGAATAAACCGATGTGAGAAGATTGATTGTTGCTGCTATGTGGTGCACGGATCATCTGAGAGACAAACGACATAAATCTGGTGATCTGTGTTGAGGGGTGGTGTCCCTGTGGTGAGTGCTAAGATAAAGTTTCACGGGTGCGTTTGGTGTGAACGTGCTTGAATAAAGTAAAGGGTTTCTGCCAGGTCTCTAACTCGAGCAACAAGACTATTCTTGGCGTTGTTGATTTTATTCTTGGCCAGATTGGTGGTGTCTGGTGATTCTTCCCAGAGTTAGTTTGTTGAATATATGACAGAATTTTTATGGGTTCATAGAATTTGCTGCCGGGATCCCCCATTGTTCGATTGACCTTGTGGCCCATCCTTGTGTGGCTGGAGTGTGATCGTTGTAGGAGTTGAGCGCATGTGTTTAGACAAGCATAGGAAACTGAGGGGGATGCCGAGCTGTGTCTTTCACTATCTGGACGAAACTGGGATCACACTGGTGGAGAGAACCGAGAGCATCGGTGTGGCAATTAACCGTGGTGCTTTGGTGTGGCTGCCAGAGCAGACTGAAGTGCGTAGCAGTGAGCGTGGTGGATCGATTTCCAGATCCGAAATTGATAGGGGAGAAAATGGGTCTTCAAAGTAAATTGAAAGAGTCTCGAAGAAAACTAAGGAAAAAGCATCAAAGGAGAAATGAAAAATATTGTTTTGCTGAATTTAGTGATGTGTTTCAGGTTGACGGTGATGGACCAGCTGTTGATGAAGATGCAGATTTGGAATTTGGTGAGATTATTAAATGGTTAAATTTATCGTTTTTTTCCAGGTATGAATTATGAAATATGAGAAAATGAAATGAACGCAGTATCATGGAAGGTAAATTTATTGGATTATGTTGAAGATGTTATTGATGATAGTGGAGATGCATCAACATTAAGTTTTATAACATCTGCATTAGATGAGAACATCATACTCAACATAATATATGAATATGGAGAGATTCTTAGTACAAAATTCTTATGGGATGTTTTAGAAATGAAATACTGTTTGAATGAGGGCAATGATGCTAAAGATATTGCTCTTGAAAATGATCCCATATTTGATTGTGAAATTGAAGATGCAATGATGGGTGATGAATGTGTGTCTGTAACTGAAACTTGTGATGATGAAAACACATCCATTATTGTAGAACCTGAAATTTTTTCAGATGTAGAAATCAAGTTTGATGAGACTTATATACCTCATGATGAGTGGATCAATTTGATGATTGAAAAAAATCTTATTGACGAATTATTATTTGGTGAGAAGGAAGGCATATCTACACATACAGATTAAATGCAGAACATGCATGCAGCAACAAAACTGAGTGAAGAGGCTAAAGGCATAATTATGTCAGTAGAAAGGGATGAAGTAGGGAGAGATGGAGAAATGAAAGCTCTCTTGAAGGAGCAGGAAGATAAAAGAAAATGTGGTCCTCTTTATAAATCTAACATTGTTTTTTGTGCAGATATTGGGAGACAAGAAGAAGCAATTGAAGAATCCCAAGAACCTGCAACATCAAATGCAAAGAATGTTAGTATATACTCAAAGAGGAGGATAAGAGTTCATGTGTTCCTCCGGAGGGGGAGAAAACGTAAAAAGGAGGCAAAGCTCCATCATTTTCTTATGGCAAAGAAAGTGAAGATGAAGCTTCATCCACAAATGAACAAGTATGGGCTCTGCTGCAAGAAGACAAAAATGAAAGCTCTATCTTTTACCATTGTAAGCCTAGTTGAGACTGAGACCACAGGCATATGTTATTGTTCAGTACCCTTTCTCCATTAAGGGGGAGTGTTAGAATTAATGGAGAAAGATACAGTTAGTTGTTTTAAGGATAGGATTGAGACTCTAAGATTAGGTCTTAGATCCTACTATCTAGGGAGTGGTTGAAACCACCCTGATTGTGTGAAAGCCTATATGTACTAGGCTATTCCCCTAATTGACGTATACATAGAGAGTGTGTATGAGTGTTTGTACACTCTCCAGGTATCTCATGTGGAGAGTCATTTAGGTAATATATTAAGTTTTTATCAGGTCACCCAATTACTATTACCTTCACCTCAACCATTTGTATCCCCCCGAAGAAAGGAAAATCAAATGATATAGTAAAGAAGGAATTAATTAGTTACAAACTTATTTAAAACCGATTCTTGATAGAGCGGTTAACCATACATTAGATTAATAATGTTTTTACTCACGGTAAATACATAAGTTTCTTAAGTGTTGGGATATTACATGAATCCATATATATAGTCAAAAAACTAGTTCAAATTACACAAATCAAAATTTCATCACAAATATTTCCGCCAAATTCCAACACTGGAAACTCCAAAAAATCACACTAAAAACAACTCCTTGAAAATATTTTTCTATGCTTTTAATTTAATTTATATATATTGTGAGATTTTTTTTTTTTTTTTACATATTTATATACATGTTTTTAGACCAGTTTCATAATATTATAACAAAGTTTATTATATTATTTATGAAAATTGATTATAATAAAATTTATAAAATTATTTATTTATATGAATCGAAGAGTAATTTGTTTTTAAAAATTGAAATTTCAAATAATTTATAAAATATCAATAAAATAATAACAATCCATTCAAAAAAATTCAACATCATCCAATTAAATAACAATCTATTCAAAAAAGATTCAACATCATCAAATTAAATAGAAGGGAAAAACTACTTTAATCAGTTTTAATTATTTTTATAAATAATTTTGATTAATTATAATTAATTAGATTGTAAATAATTTTTTAATTAAATATGCAAACATAATTTAATATATGAGAAAAAATATTTCGGCGTAAATCACATGATAGTACATTTGTCCATGCGTTTCAAACCAATGAGTGTGGTTCATCGTCACGACAAGTTGAGGAATCAGATCATGACTACATCTTAAATAGTGAGAACAGACTTTCCAACAGCTAGGTTTGACTGAAAAACGGCTATATTAGAATGGACAGGGCAAACAGCTATAATTGACCCAGAAACGGCTATATTTGACTATTTAATTAAAATAATATTATTATGTTAAAAAGAATCTTATTATTATTAATTTTAAGTAAAAAATTAACCAATTACGAGTCAAAAATCTAGGGAATGTGATAAAATGGTTAACTTGTATTATTAGAATAATCTTAATATTATATTAACATAGTAGAATTATTCTTCTTATTAATGGCCAGGGTAACTATTTAAAAAATTAATTAATAAAACACTAATAGATTAGTGTGTAAGGATTCAATATTAACTAGAATAATTTTGATTATTAATATATTATTAGATAAATTATTATTCCAATATTAATAGATCTAGCGATATTAGTAAAAGTAAGAATTATTTTAAGATATTTCATTAATTAGCTAACCATAGTTATTAATCGAAAATATTGGATATTAACTAAACTAATAATAATTAATGTTATATTTTTCTTATAATAATGCTATATTATTAATCTTATTAATGATGGCATGTGTAACTAATTAGTATAAATTTAATCTCAATATTAAATTTATACTAATTAGTTACACATGCCATCATTAATAAGATTAATAATATAGCATTATTATAAGAATAATATAACATTAATTATTATTAGTTTAGTTAATATCCAATATTTTCGATTAATAACTATGGTTAGCTAATTAATGAAATATCTTAAAATAATTCTTACTTTTACTAATATCGCTAGATCTATTAATATTGGAAGAATAATTTAACTAATAATATATTAATAATTATTATATTAATAATCAAAATTATTCTAGTTAATATTGAATCCTTACACACTAATCTATTAGTGTTTTATTAATTAATTTTTTAAATAGTTACCCTGGCCATTAATAAGAAGAATAATTCTACTATGTTAATATAATATTAAGATTATTCTAATAATACAAGTTAACAATTTTATCACATTCTCTAGATTTTTGACTCATAATTGGTTAATTTTTTACTGAAAATAAAAATTAAAATAAGATTTTTTTAACATAATAATATTATTTTAATTAAATAGTCAAATATAGCCATTTCTGGGTCAATTATAGCCATTTTCCCTGTCCAGTCTAATATAGCCGCTTTTCAGTCAAACCTAGCCGTTGGAAAGTCTACTCTCCCTATTTAAGATGTAGTCATGATCATTCCTCAACTTGTCCTGATGATGAACCACACTAGTTGTCCTGAGGATCAACCACACTCATTGGTTTGAAACACGTCAACAAATGTACTATCATGTGATTTACGCCGAAATATTTTTTCTCATAAATTTAATATGGATCACAAAAGCCTCAATTCAAATTGCATATTTACTAACCCATTAAATCTATTACTCAAAATATATAATCATGAAACTTTGTACACCATTATATAATTCAGATAATGTAATGTGGATCTGAAGTTTATGGAGAAATTCGGCATCGCTTTAATATTTATGGATGATTTGAATACCCTTCATTAAGATGAAGAGAGGCTAACGACCACCCGACCCAGAATTCCTGGTAAGACTCAAGTAAAGTAAATGACTTATTGATGATGATGATGATGATGGTTAATGTCCGCTGAGACCAAACATTGGTCTATCGGACCTAAAGAAACAAATTATTTATTTTGATTTAAGATTTTATTCCTATGCTCAAAAATCTTGGAGAGAAGCCTCTCGAGCTCACTATAATTTTGACATTGTAAAAGGCTAGGAAGGTTAGTGTTGTAACAAAGATTGTGAAACTGAGATCTAATGTGGTTGTACGCGGGGCACTCTAAGAGGAAGTGGTTTTCATCCTTGATGTTCCTATTCTCACATATATGGCAGATCCTTTCCATCCATGGCATTTTAGGAACTGCCCAACGACCTATTTCACTATGGAGCTCATGAGAATTCGTTCTAATCTTTGCTATATTAATTTTCTTCTTTGAGCTAGTTAAAATAGAGAGGAACTTTTGATCTTCTAGGGTGGGGTTGATGATCTTCTTATAATAACTTAATTTTCTTTTAGCCGCTAAATCTTTCTCACACCACATTTTTTCTTTGAACTTAGAAGTAACAATATCTTTAATGTTATTTATGTTTTGCAATGCATCATTCTCGTTGATCTCCCAATAGTTTAACCAAGCCCTTCTGTCTTTATGCCACCCCCGATTGAGCCTTAGGTGGTTTTGGCTGGAATTTAAAGCTACCTTAGGAAGTCTATGATCGTCTATGTTATTGAGTTTGTGCTTGTACAACAGAAACCTAATCATAGCTAGGTTCTCAATAGGGGAAATACCTGCTTCTATAAGGAGAATAGGATAGGGTGTATTACTTTTATTTTTCAGGTTATAAGTTATAAAACGCTTCTGGATTTTCTCAATCTTTCTCCATGATTCTCTGGAGATGCTGCAACCCCAAACCTCACAGCCATATAAGATAACAGGAGTGACTAAAGTTTCAAAGAGGAACTTCTTTTTATCCCACATTACGAGGTTTGTTGTTTTACAATTATTTTCAAGACCAAATAAGCTTTCCACCCCCCATTAATCATTTTCTCAATGCCATGGTTCCAGTTGAGCTTGTGATGAATATCAATTCCTAGGTACTTGTAAGAATACACTTCCTCTTAGTTATTATTGTCATACATAAAATTAGTGTAAGTGTCCTTCTTGGATTTGATAATCATAACTTTTGTTTTGTCAGTGTTAACAGTCATACCCATGGTAGAGCAGAAATCCTTAAGAAGCCTGAGTTGCTTATCAAGATCAGATGGGCACCTTGCCAAAAGAACAATATCGTCAGCATAGAGAAGAAGGATGACGACTATCCCAACTAAGATCGTGCCATCACATCCTGCTTCCTCTAAATAGCCTTCGAGCTTATCGATGTAAATGCCAAATAGGGTAGGGGAGAGGGGGCAACCTTGTTTAACTCCGATGTTACACTTAATATCTTTCGACCACCCCTCATTGCTCTTTAGCTTGGCAATTACATTCTCGTATAATCTTATAGCGACAGCTCTCAACTCGAGAGGAACCTTTAGCTCTTCTAATATATTCCAAAGGTTGTATCTAGGAACCGTATCGAAAGCCTTTCTAAAGTCCACAAAGCAGCAAAATAAATTGGATTTATCATTACGACATCCCTCCGCAATGATCCTAAGCGTAACGAGGTGGTTTGTTGTTGAGTGATGCCTTCTGAAACCTGCTTGGCCTTAGCCCGCTTACCTTCACTTTCAAGCCATATGCTTAACTTCTTTTCCAAAATACTACCATATAACTTGGCTAAGAGAGGGCTGATCATAATTGTCCGATAATTAGAGAGATTATTGTGTATAGTTAATACATAATAAATGAATAATTGTAGGTGTAGTTAATGCATCATATAGTGAAAAATGTAACCAAATTTAAAATGTAAAAATGAATTGTTGTAGGTGTAATTAATGCATCATATAGTGAAAAATGTAAGCAAATTTAAAATGTAAAAAATCTAAAGCGCAAGTCGTAATCTTGAAAACTGATGACCTTTATGTGTTGTCATATTTATTTAATAATTATATTTAAAAATTTAACAATATTTTATATATTAGAAAAACATAATCACGACGAATGGACCTTATTATTAAATATATTAAAATAATTTAGTGATGAATTTTAAAATTAAGATTATATTTAAAATTTTCAAGTAAACTTTTTTAAAATAATAATATAATTAATGAAATGTTTTTTTTTTTTTTTTTTATTCTATTCCAGTATTTTTAATTTTTTCAAAAATGAAATAAAATATCAGTTTTGGTTTACTCGGTACTTTTTTTATTGTGTGTATGCATTTATTATTTGAAATATGTGTTTTTATTTGTTTGATTATATTATTTTGAATTTTAAAAAATAAATATTAATATTTTATTTTAAAAAAATTAATTATTAATATATATAATTTTTTACTAATTTAAAATTTTTAATTTTAGTTTACATGAATTGAGGATCTAAATGTGTTAGAAATTTATATTTTTAATTTACATAAATAAAAAATCTAAATATTTTGGAATTTCACATAATTTTGTTAATAAGTGTGAATGTCAAATTTTAATATAAATCATCACCATAAAAACTATCAACTTTATATACAACATTACAAAAAAGATATTTATACCTAACAAATCAATTTGATATCAAAAATGGATTACATTAATGTATTAATCATTTCTCATTCTTTTAATCCCTCACACTTTTTAACCCTCTTCACATTGGCTTGGTAAGAATACAAGAAAATAAAATAAATTATTTAATAAAATAAATTACATAATTTTTTTTTAATATTTATGTGTAAAAAAGTGCACATAGTTTTAAAAATACACAATACTCTTTATTCTTTTGAATCATTAACTTCATCATATTATTATAATAATTAATTAATTAATTAATTAAAACATAATTCCAAACGTAATGTATAAGTTAAAAATTTAATACATAATTAGAGATACATGTTGGTAAACTTTTACCCTTCTTTAATAATCATATTTAAGGGCATACTTCTTATCATATTTAAGGGCATACTTCTTATACAAAAGTAAATGTACCACATTTTGAAAAAGGGTTCGATATACCAGCACAAAAAGATAATACAGAGATAGATAATTTACAAAAACCTGAGCATCTGAATCCATCTGTGATAAATAAACTGTTGGTTTATTTTTCTTCTAATTATTGTCTGTAATAATCAGAAAATGCTATGTGTTTCTCTATTTCCATGAATCTTCCGTAACAGACAGATGTACAATATTTAAATCCAAACGATGAGAACAGGAATAATTGCATTGACAAAAGAATCGAGCACGTAGTCCCAGTAAAAGCATAACTTCCAGACAGCGAAGCAAAACAATAGATTCAACACTATAAGACACATTCACAATAGAGGTAACCCATTGATACCTAAACCTTTCTTTTTCTTCATAAATATTATCACAACAGGCATACAAAAAATATGGTTGCAAAGTGTTTAGGACCAATGACAACAAAATAGGACGATTTCCCCTTCAGGAATAACGAATAGCAGAGCTAGGGTTTGAAACCCTGACTGATTACAGTTTTCCAAAATGAATAAATTACATACAGAAGCCCGAAGGCCATTCAAATACGAAATAACAACCAGAGGAGCCGAAGCTTTCATTTCCTGAACCACAAAAAGAAGTCGACAAGCAAAAGGACTACAACAGAGAACGACCCTATCGGGTTATGTTGGTCGAGGTCCAAACAGCGACTCAATTCAGAACCAACCCCAACCTGCACAGTAAAACAAAACAGAGTTAGAGTGTGCATTTCAAAACCGTGAGAACAAATGAAAGCAGCGAAGGTAAGGTCCATTGTTACCTTACCAGGAAAATAGACAGCATCGATAGGAGGATTCCGCAGTTGGGTCGTAGCCACCAAAGGGAGCCCTTCTCACAAGGAGCGGCTACCCTTAGTCCCAAAGAAAAACTAAGAAAATCGACTATAGCAAGGAACGGTAGAACTTACCTTGCATGAGTCCGGTGGAGCTGAATGTCGGGGTCCATGGCAACCACAACCTGGAAGACCACAGAGCATCAACAAATAAATTAACCAGTGAAGAAACCAAGTGGGAAATTAGAGACCCAACCGGAGCAATCCATATAAAGAAAGTCAAGGGAACATTCGAAATGGCAGAGGAGTCATAAACCAACAGAGAATCAAAGCAAACCCTCTTACAAGCTGACAAGAATGCTGCTATAATGCCTAGGAGAGAACTGTAGAAATTTTGAATAATATGACACATATTCACAGAGATTATCCTGATTATACACTTATAAGCAGAACATGCATAATACGTAACCTCCTCTACGTTGATCATCAATTTACAGAAGCAGAAACATTCACAGGCGTACATAGAAGCATCAATCACACATATCAACACAGTATTTTCCCGGGAAAGCATCTCGCTAAAAACCCCAACTATATGTATATTATAGTGATTGAATCATGTAACAATACATAGTACAATACTCCTCACAAGTACTCAGTACTATCTCCACATGCTACACACAGTAGAGCTCAGATCTGATCTCCAAATCTATTCCACTACTTGCCTGCCTCCACAGCTCAATACCTGCTCAAGAATGAATGAGAATGGTTTACCAAACTCGTCTTTAACCTCCAAAGAATCACTCACACTGGGAAAGACGTGAGCAGAGGCTATAATACTTGGTATTGCCCAATTCATTGGCATACTCAATCCCTTTGATTGTGCAAATCATCATGCACAACTATAGTCACAACTGATAGCAATCTAATCCTCTAACACCTGTCCCTGCTGAACTGAACATGCACTGACATGCAACTGAGTTAACTGATGTATTCTATAGTTGCATTATGAGTTAATAATTAGTTTAACAACTCATCATTAGTCTATTTGCTGTTAGACTAATTACAACTAGTTTAACCAAGTCAAACTGAACACAACTTCATTAACTCTACAATCAACTCCACCAAACTCAACTGATTGAGTTCTAATTGAAGTCATGCATGCAACAACTCAACTGAGTGACAAAGAAAGCATACTTCCTTCTGACAGCTGCATGTGCCACATCTGTAGTTCAAACTGAAGTGCTCCAAGAGAATAAGATCAAGTTTATAGTCCAAATGTTATTATGAGACAATATTATTTCACTTTTCTATGTTTGACAGCCAGTCTAGAAATAGACTTTGATCACTCCTGCTGTGATCACTCCTGCTATGATCACTCTTGCTGTGATCACTCCTGCTGTGGTCACTCCTGCTTTGATCACTCCTGTTGTGGTCACTCCTGCTGTGATCCAAAAATAGACCTTGTGCCATAATTTGCCTGCGGGCCCACTTAGTGAAGGCGACTCTTTTCACTAAGCTCCATCATCTTGTTGCATTCTCAACAAGCATTTCTTGTTGCACACTTTTCAACACTCCCTCTCAACAAGAAAGGCTTCCTCTCAAACCCGATCCTGTAACTCTGGAATGTTCTCCATGCAACACATCTGGCCGGTCCACTTGCTCTGTCATCAAAGTCTCTGACTGCTATTGCCTCTGTCGACTAAAAACTCTGCATCTCTGTGCTCTTCAATATCTGACTGCTCTAGCCTTTGTCACTTTGATCTCTGACTGCATCTGTGCTGCTGCTAGTTCTATCTCCCAGCATTGCATCCGCACTGCACCTCCCAACTGACCTCCCTGTTGGGATAGAAACACCCTCTGATGCTGAAGCTCTACCTGCTGTTGACAAGTGCTCCCTCTCTGACATTTGCGCTACTGCAACATCTCCATGCATCTCGCACCATTGCACACCTCTCTGTGCCACCTAGCACTGTGCAAAACACTTGTGCCTCTCACATTGCTACAGCCTACTAGCTATGCGCTGTCCTGGGATTCCCTGCACTGTTGCTCTCTCTGCCGCTCCATCCGCATCTGTCTCTACCCAATCAGTCAGTCCCTGCTACTACACATCGAGGCTCTCGTAGCAAGGTCTCATCCAAGAGGTTGGGTACCTCAAGTATCCTGCCCCTCCTCCTTGGGACGATCACTCTATATCGCCCCACCTCCTACCTGGAGTTATGGCTGAATATGATCCCTCAGCCCACCTGGCTCGAAGTTTCCCCCTACTGGAGGTCTCTGCATGAGTAGATGTCTCTACTCAATCTCCTCTCAGCTTCCCCTGTTGTGGCTCCTCCACAACCTCCTGAAGCTGCTGCACCAATCGTGGCTCCTCCACAATCATTTGAGACTTCTTCTGGCTCTGCATGTTGAGAGGTAATGTATTCTCCCCCTCAACCACCAAGTCTCCATCATGACAACGAAAGCATCGCACTTTCAATTTGTCAACCTTCTTCCCATCATTGGAAGAACAAGATTTGGAAAGAGAAACCTTCCCCTTCCCCTTCTTCGCCTTACTCGCTAAGGCACAGTTCTCCTCATCATGCATAGATGAAGAACTGTCTCTGGTGCGCCATCTAATCTCCTCTTACACAAGATCTGACCAAAGTCTCTCCCATCCAGGCAATTTCTCCCTTCCATTCACCAAGTCCTGGTAGCCATGCCAACTCTTAGGAAGGTCAAGGAGTGCTAGACTCACCATCCTCATCCTCAACAGTTACCCCCACACTTCCCAGCTCATCCCGGCATTGGGTGAGCTTCGTGAGATACCTGGGCATACTGTCTCCATTCTCACACTTAATGTTTCTGAGTTTTGCCCTTGCTTTGGAATTAAATTCGAATTCCACCAGCTCAAAACTCAACCGCTTCCGATCTAGAATTCGTGAGAACAAAGTATTTCTTGTACAAAGATCGACTGTATGGGCATTCAGCGGATATCTCACCTTCCAAAAGAAGGATGAATCCAGAGGCTACCTGGCCCGATTACAGACTCTGCCTGAAGAAATAAAATGTAAACACTTACTGAATAATAGATTTGATGATCAACAGCTCTAATACCATGTAGAAATTTTGAATAATATGACACATATTCACAGAGATTATCCTGATTATACACTTATAAGCGGAACATGCATAATACATAACCTCCTCTAGTTGATCATCAATTTACAGAAGCAGAAATATTCACAGGCGTACATAGAAGCATCAATCACACATATCAACACAGTGTTTTCCCGGGGAAAGCATCTCGCTAAAAACCCCAACAATCTGTATATTATAGTGATTGAATCATGTAACAATACATAGTACAATACTCCTCACAAGCATTCAGTACTATCTCCACATGCTACACACAATACACCTCAGATCTGATCTCCAAATCTATTCCACTGCTTGCCTGCCTCCATAGCTCAATACCTGCTCAAGAATGAATGAGAATGGTTTACCAAACTCGTATTTAACCTCCAAAGAATCACTCACACTGGGAAAGACATGAGCAGAGGCTATAATACTTGGTATTGCCCAATTCATTGGCATACTCAATCCCTTTGATTGTGCAAATCATCATGCACAACTATAGTCACAACTGATAGCAATCTGATCCTCTAACACCTGTCCCTGCTGAACTGAACATGCACTGACATACAACTGAGTTAACTGATGTATTCTATAGTTGCATTATGAGTTAATAATTAGTTTAACAACTCATCATTAGTCTATTGCAGTTAGACTAGTTACAACTAGTTTAACCAAGTCAAACTGAACACAACTTCATTAACTCTACAATCAACTCCACCAAACTCAGCTGATTGAGTTCTAATTGAAGTCATGCATGCAACAACTCAACTGACCGACAAAGAAAGCGTACTTCCTTCTGACAGCTGCATGTGCCACATCTGTAGCTCAAACTGAAGTGCTCCAAGAGAATAAGATCAAGTTTATAGTCCAAATATTATTATGAGACAATAATATTTGACTTTTCTATTTTTGACAGCCAGTCTAAAAATAGACTTTGATCACTCCTACTATGATCACTCCTGCTGTGATCACTCCTGTTGTGGTCACTCCTGCTTTGATCACTCCTGCTGTGGTCACTCCTGCTGTGATCCAAAAATAGACCTTGCACCATAATTTGCCTGCGGGCCCACTTAGTGAAGGCGACTCTTTTCACTAAGCTCCATCATCTTGTTGCATTCTCAACAAGCATTTCTTGTTGCACACTTTTCAACACTCCCTCTCAATAAGAAAGGCTTCCTCTCAAACCCGATCATGTAACTCTGTAATGTTCTCCATGCAACACATCTGGCCAGTCCACTTGCTCTGTCATCAAAGTCTCTGACTGTTATTGCCTCTGTCGACTGAAAACTCTGCATCTCTGTGCTCTTCAGTATCTGACTGCTCTAGCCTCTGACACTTTGATCTCTAACTGCATCTGTGCTGCTGCTAGTTCTATCTCCCAGCATTGCATCCGCACTGCACCTCCCAACTGACCTCCATGTTGGGATAGAAACACCCTCTGATGCTGAAGCTCTACCTGCTGCTGACAAGTGCTCCCTCTCTGACATCTGCGCTACTGCAACATCTCCATGCATCTCGCACCATTGCACACCTCTCTGTGCCACCTAGCACTGTGCAAAACACTTGTGCCTCTCACATTGCTACAGTCTGCTAGCTATGCATTGTCCTGGGATTCCCTGCACTGTCGCTCTCTCTGCCACTCCATCCGCATCTGTCTCTACCCAATCAGTTAGTTCCTTCTACTACACATCGGGGCTCTCGTAGCAAGGTCTCATCCAAGAGGTTGGGTACCTCAAGGATCCTGCCCCTCCTCCTTGGGACGATCACTCTATATCGCCCCACCTCCTACCTGGAGCTATGGCTGAATATGATCCCTCAGCCCACCTGGCTCGAAGTTTCCCCCTACTGGAGGTCTCTGCATGAGAAGATGTCTCTACTCGATCTCCTCTCAGCTTCCCCTGTTGCGGCTCCTCCACAACCTCCTGAAGCTGTTGCACCAATCGTGGCTCCTCCACAATCATTTGAGACTTCTTCTGGCTCTGCATGTTGAGAGGTAATGTATGCTCCCTCTCAACCACCAAGTCTCCATCATGACAACGAAAGCATCGCACTTTCAATTCGTCAACCTTCTTCCCATCATTGGAAGAACAAGATTCGGAAAGAGAAACCTTCCCCTTCCCCTTCTTCACCTTACTCGCCAAGGCACAGTTCTCCTCATCATGCATAGATGAAGAATTGTCTCTGGTGCGCCATCTAATCTCCTCTTGCACAAGATCCGACCAAAGTCTCTCCCATCCAGGCAATTTCTCCCTTCCATTCACCGAGTCCTGGTAGCTATGCCAACTCTTAGGAAGGTCAAGGAGTGCTAGACTCACCATCCTCATCCTCAACAGTTACCCCCACACTTCCCAGCTCATCCCGGCATTGGGTGAACTTCGTGAGATACCTGGGCATACTGTCTCCATTCTCACACTTAATGTTTCTGAGTTTCGCCCTTGCTTTGGAATTAAATTCGAATTCCACCAGCTCAAAACTCAACCGCTTTCGATCTAGAATTCGTGAGAACAAAGTATTTCTTGTACAAAGATCGACTGTATGGGCATTCAGCGGATATCTCACCTTCCAAAAGAAGGATGAATCCAGAGGCTACCTGGCCCGATTACAGACTCTGCCTGAAGAAATAAAATGTAAACACTTAATGAATAATAGATCTGATGATCAACAGCTCTGATACCATGTAGAAATTTTGAATAATATGACACATATTCACAGAGATTATCCTGATTATACACTTATAAGCGGAACATGCATAATACATAACCTCCTCTACGTTGATCATTAATTTACAGAAGCAGAAACATTCACAGGCGTACATAGAAGCATCAATCACACATATCAACACAGTGTTTTCCGGGGAAAGCATCTCACTAAAAACCCCAACTATTTGTATATTATAGTGATTGAATCATGTAACAATACATAGTACAATACTCCTCACAAGTACTCAGTACTATCTCCACATGCTACACACAATACAGCTCAGATCTGATCTCCAAATCTATTCCACTGCTTGCCTACCTCCATAGCTCAATACCTGCTCAAGAATGAATGAGAATGGTTTACCAAACTCGTATTTAACCTCCAAAGAATCACTCACACTGGGAAAGACATGAGCAGAGGCTATAATACTTGGTATTTCCCAATTCATTGGTATACTCAATCCCTTTGATTGTGCAAATCATCATGCACAACTATAGTCACAACTGATAGCAATCTGATCCTCTAACACCTGTCCCTGCTGAACTGAACATGCACTGACATGCAACTGAGTTAACTGATGTATTCTATAGTTGCATTATGAGTTAATAATTAGTTTAACAACTCATCATTAGTCTATTTGCAGTTAGACTAATTACAACTAGTTTAACCAAGTCAAACTGAACACAACTTCATTAACTCTACAATCAACTCCACCAAACTCAACTGATTGAGTTCTAACTGAAGTCATGCATGCAACAACTCAACTGACCGACAAAGAAAGCATACTTCCTTCTGACAGCTGCATGTGCCACATCTGTAGCTCAAACTGAAGTGCTCCAAGAGAATAAGATCAAGTTTATAGTCCAAATATTATTATGAGACAATAATATTTGACTTTTCTATTTTTGACAGCCAGTCTAAAAATAGACTTTGATCACTCCTGCTGTGATCACTCCTGCTATGATCACTCCTGCTGTGATCACTCCTGATGTGGTCACTCCTGCTTTGATCACTCCTGCTATGGTCACTCCTGTTGTGATCCAAAAATAGACCTTGCGCCATAATTTGCCTGCGGGCCCACTTACTGAAGGCGACTCTTTTCATTAAGCTCCATCATCTTGTTGCATTCTCAATAAGCATTTCTTGTTGCACACTTTTCAACACTCCCTCTCAACAAGAAAGGCTTCCTCTCAAACCCGATCATGTAACTCTGGAATGTTCTCCATGCAACACATCTGGCTGGTCCACTTGCTCTGTCATCAAAGTCTCTGACTCTTATTGCCTCTGTCGACTGAAAACTCTGCATCTCTATGCTCTTCAATATCTGACTGCTCTAGCCTCTGTCACTTTGATCTCTGACTGCATCTGTGATGCTGCTAGTTCTATCTCCCAGCATTGCATCCGCACTGCACCTCCCAACTGACCTCCTTGTTGGGATATAAACACCCTCTGATGCTGAAGCTCTACCTACTGCTGACAAGTGCTCCCTCTCTGACATCTGCGCTACTGCAACATCTCCATGCATCTCGCACCCATGGAAAATTTTAGGGGCTAATGTTCGCCCAGTGGGCTAATTTTCCATGATTTTTCCACAAAAAAGATTCGCCAATTTCCAATTTTATAAAAGACGATTCGCCCAAATTTTAGAATATAAAATTATTTTACCTTAAAAATCGCCAACATTGTATAGAGGCTATACATAAAATCATTATAAATTTGAATAATTTTACAAATATATCAATAAACATTTTATAGTTTGCATATTAGGGATTAGTGAGATTCGCCAATGTTTTTAAACTTCAAGAAATTTTTCCATCCTTAAAATTTTCCTTGCTCGCACCATTGCACACCTCTTTGTGCCACCTAGCACTGTGCAAAACACTTGTGCCTCTCACATTGCTACAACCTGCTAGCTATGCGTTGTCCTGGAATTCCCTGCACTGTCGCTCTCTCTGCCGCTCCATCCGCATCTGTCTCTACCCAATCAGTCAGTTCCTGCTACTACACATCGGGGCTCTCGTAGCAAGGTCTCATCCAAGAGGTTGGGTACCTCAAGGATCCTGCCCCTCCTCCTTGGGACGATCACTCTATATCGCCCCACCTCCTACCTAGAGCTATGGCTGAATATGATCCCTCAGCCCACCTGGATCGAAGTTTCCCCCTACTGGAGGTCTCTGCATGAGTAGATGTCTCTACTCAATCTCCTCTCAGCTTCCCCTGTTGTGGCTCCTCCACAACCTCCTAAAGCTGTTGCACCAATCGTGGCTCCTCCACAATCATTTGAGACTTCTTCTGGCTCTGCATGTTGAGAGGTAATGTATGCTCCCTCTCAACCACCAAGTCTCCATCATGACAACGAAAGCATCGCACTTTCAATTTGTCAACCTTCTTCCCATCATTGGAAGAACAGGATTCGGAAAGAGAAACCTTCCCCTTCCCCTTCTTCGCCTTACTCGCTAAGGCACAGTTCTCCTCATCATGCATAGATGAAGAACTGTCTCTGGTGTGCCATCTAATCTCCTCTTGCACAAGATCCGACCAAAGTCTCTCCCATCCAGGCAATTTCTCCCTTCCATTCACCAAGTCCTCGTAGCTATGCCGACTCTTAGGAAGGTCAAGGAGTGCTAGACTCACCATCCTCATCCTTAACAGTTACCCCCACACTTCCCAGCTCATCCCGGCATTGGGTGAACTTCGTGAGATACCTGGGCATACTGTCTCCATTCTCACACTTAATGTTTCTGAGTTTCGCCCTTGCTTTGGAATTAAATTCGAATTCCACCAGCTCAAAACTCAACCGCTTCCGATCTAGAATTCGTGAGAACAAAGTATTTCTTGTACAAAGATCGACTGTATGGGCATTCAGCGGATATCTCACCTTCCAAAAGAAGGATGAATCCAGAGGCTACCTAGCCCGATTACAGACTCTGCCTGAAGAAATAAAATGTAAACACTTAATGAATAATAGATCTGATGATCAACAGCTCTGATACCATGTAGAAATTTTGAATAATATGACACATATTCACAGAGATTATCCTGATTATACACTTATAAGCCGAACATGCATAATACATAACCTCCTCTATGTTCATCATCAATTTACAGAAGCAGAAACATTCACAGGCGTACCTAGAAGCATCAATCACACATATCAACACAGTGTTTTCCCGGGGAAAGCATCTCGCTAAAAACCCCAACTATCTGTATATTATAGTGATTGAATCATGTAACAATACATAGTACAATACTCCTCACAAGTACTCAGTACTATCTCCACATGTTACATACAATACAGCTCAGATCTGATCTCCAAATCTATTCCACTGCTTGCCTCCCTCCATAGCTCAATACCTGCTCAAGAATGAATGAGAATGGTTTACCAAACTCGTATTTAACCTCCAAAGAATCACTCACACTGGGAAAGGCATGAGCAGAGGCTATAATACTTGGTATTGCCCAATTCATTGGCATACTCAATCCCTTTGATTGTGCAAATCATCATGCACAACTATAGTCACAACTGATAGCAATCTGATCCTCTAACACCTGTCCCTGCTGAACTGAACATGCACTGACATGCAACTGAGTTCAATCAACTCCACTAAACTCAACTGATTGAGTTCTAACTGAAGTCATGCATGCAACAACTCAACTGACTGACAAAGAAAGCGTACTTCCTTCTGACAGCTGCATGTGCCACATCTGTAGCTCAAATTGAAGTGCTCCAAGAGAATAAGATCAAGTTTATAGTCCAAATATTATTATGAGACAATAATATTTGACTTTTTTGTTTTTGACAGCGAGTCTAAAAATAGACTTTGATCACTCCTGCTGTGATCACTCCTGCTATGATCACTCCTGTTGTGATCACTCCTGTTGTGGTCACTCCTGCTTTGATCACTCCTGTTGTGGTCACTCCTGCTGTGATCCAAAAATAGACCTTGCACCATAATTTGCCCGCGGGCCCACTTAGTGAAGGCGACTCTTTTCACTAAGCTCCATCATCTTGTTGCATTCTCAACAAGCATTTCTTGTTGCACACTTTTCAACACTCCCTCTCAACAAGAAAGGCTTCCTCTCAAACCCGATCATGTAACTTTGGAATGTTCTCCATGCAACACATCTGGCCGGTCCACTTGCTATGTCATCAAAGTCTCTGACTGTTATTGCCTCTATTGACTAAAAACTCTGCATCTCTGTGCTCTTCAGTATCTGACTGCTCTAGCCTCTGTCACTTTGATCTTTGACTGCATCTGTGCTGATGCTAGTTCTATCTCCCAGCATTGCATCCGCACTGCACCTCCCAACTGACCTCCCTGTTGGGATAGAAACACCCTCTGATGCTGAAGCTCTACCTACTGCTGACAAGTGCTCCCTCTCTGACATCTGCGCTGCTGCAACATCTCCATGCATCTCGCACCATTGCACACCTCTCTGTGCCACCTAGCACTGTGCAAAACACTTGTGCCTCTCACATTGCTACAGCCTGCTAGCTATGCGCTGTCCTGGGATTCCCTGCACTGTCGCTCTCTCTGCCACTCCACCCACATCTGTCTCTACCCAATCAGTCAGTTCCTGCTACTACACATCGGGGCTCTCGTAGCAAGGTCTCATCCAAGAGGTTGGGTACCTCAAGGATCATGCCCCTCCTCCTTGGGACGATCACTCTATATCGCCCCACCTCCTACCTGGAGCTATGGCTGAATATGATCCCTCAACCCACCTGGCTCGAAGTTTCCCCCTACTGGAGGTCTCTGCATGAGTAGATGTCTCTACTCGATCTCCTCTCAGCTTCCCCTGTTGTGGCTCCTCCACAACCTCCTGAAGCTGCTGCACCAATCGTGGCTCCTCCACAATCATTTGAGACTTCTTCTGGCTCTGCATGTTGAGAGGTAATTTATGCTCCCTCTCAACCACCAAGTCTCCATCATGACAACGAAATCATCGCACTTTCAATTTGTCAACCTTCTTCCCATCATTGGAAGAACAAGATTCGGAAAGAGAAGCCTTCCCCTTCCCCTTCTTCGCCTTACTCGCTAAGGCACAGTTCTCCTCATCATGCATAGATGAAGAACTGTCTCTGGTGCGCCATCTAATCTCCTCTTGCACAAGATCCGACCAAAGTCTCTCTGATCCAGGTAATTTCTCCCTTCCATTCACCGAGTCCTGGTAGCTATGCCAACTCTTAGGAAGGTCAAGGAGTGCTAGACTCACCATCCTCATCCTCAACAGTTACCCCCACACTTCCCAGCTCATCCCGACATTGGGTGAAATTCGTGAGATACTTGGGCATACTATCTCCATTCTCACACTTAATGTTTCTGAGTTTCGCCCTTGCTTTGGAATTAAATTCGAATTCCACCAGCTCAAAACTCAACCGCTTCCGATCTAGAATTCATGAGAACAAAGTATTTCTTGTACAAAGATCGACTGTATGGGCATTCAGCGGATATCTCACCTTCCAAAAGAAGGATGAATCCAGAGGCTACCTGGCCCGATTACAGACTCTGCCTGAAGAAATAAAATGTAAACACTTACTGAATAATAGATCTGATGATCAACAGCTCTAATACCATGTAGAAATTTTGAATAATATGACACATATTCACAGAGATTATCCTGATTATACACTTATAAGCGGAACATGCATAACACATAACCTCCTCTACGTTGATCATCAATTTACAGAAGCAGAAACATTCACAGGCGTACATAGAAGCATCAATCACACATATCAACACAGTGTTTTTCCGGGGAAAGCATCTCACTAAAAACCCCAACTATCTGTATATTATAGTGATTGAATCATGTAACAACACATAGTACAATACTCCTCACAAGTACTCAGTACTATCTCCACATGCTACACACAATACAGCTCAGATCTGATCTCCAAATCTATTCCACTGCTTGCCTGCCTCCATAGCTCAATACCTGCTCAAGAATGAATGAGAATGGTTTACCAAACTCGTATTTAACCTCCAAAGAATCACTCACACTGGGAAAGACATGAGCAGAGGCTATAATACTTGGTATTGCCCAATTCATTGGCATACTCAATCCATTTGATTGTGCAAATCATCATGCACAACTATAGTCACAACTGATAGCAATCTAATCCTCTAACACCTGTCCCTGCTGAACTGAACATGCACTGACATGCAACTGAGTTAACTGATGTATTCTATAGTTGCATTATGAGTTAATAATTAGTTTAACAACTCATCATTAGTCTATTTGCAGTTAGACTAATTACAACTAGTTTAACCAAGTCAAACTGAACACAACTTCATTAACTCTACAATCAACTCCACCAAACTGAACTGATTGAGTTCTAACTGAAGTCATGCATGCAACAACTCAACTGATCGAAAAAAGAAAGCATACTTCCTTCTGACAGTTGCATGTGCCACATCTGTAGCTCAAACTGAAGTGCTCCAAGAGAATAAGATCAAGTTTATAGTCCAAATATTATTATGAGACAATAATATTTGACTTTTCTATTTTTGACAGCCAGTCTAAAAATAGACTTTGATCACTCCTGCTGTGATCACTCCTGCTATGATCACTCCTGCTGTGATCACTCCTGCTGTGGTCACTCCTGCTTTGATCACTCCTGCTGTGGTCACTCCTGTTGTGATCCAAAAATAGACCTTGCGCCATAATTTGCCTGCGGGCCCACTTAGTGAAGGCGACTCTTTTCACTAAGCTCCATCATCTTGTTGCATTCTCAACAAGCATTTCTTGTTGCACACTTTTCAACAAGAACAACTAGGTAACAAACGAGAAAACGTGGGCAGAGTTACCCATCCACCAGGCAGGGGTTCCAGAACCAGGTGCGAGCAGAGCGCCATTACAAATTTGGCACAGTTGCAGGTGAGGCACCATAAACCCTCACTGCGAGCGGAGCAAAAACCAAACAACAAAAGTGACAAGTGAATGTGGAGGGAGGAGTGTAATCGAGGCGCAAAGGGAGAAGACCGAGGTGAGGACAGGTGTCCCCCTCGCCCACCAACGTACCAGTAATTAATTACATCAATTAAATCCAAAGACGAAAATATCTGTGCCAACTGATTGTTTATATTAAACCGTGATTGTTGACCTAATCCTAATCTTAATCATCGGTTAATTATTGTTAAATTGCCGGTTAAAGGGCTGGTCCCATCATATTGTGGTATCAGAGAAGGACTTGGAGTTTTCTTGGAAAAATGGAATTTGGAAGACGAGGACATGGAAGAGGTGCTCGGAGAGTAGTGGAGGAAGGATTGTGGAGGAAATTAGGATCCTTACTGCTCATTTGGAGGCAGTTGAAGCAGGAAGGAGAAGGGATCCGGAGGTAGGAGATGACAGTGAAGAAGAAGCTATAGTTGCAACAGATGGATCAGACAAAGAAGGACCGGAAATTAGATTGTTGAGGTCGGTCCTATTGGCTAGCAACAAGCTTAAGCCAATGATTCCAAATTACGATGGCAGCTTGTCCACAGAAGTTCTGTTGGATTGGATCAACGAATTGGACAAATATTTTGAGTGTGAAGAGGTCAGCGAAGATCAGAGAGTTAAGTTCACTGCAACAAAGCTGAAAGGACACGCAGCCTTGTGGTGGGACAGTGTCCAAGCGGAAAGAAGAAGGATGAATAAGTTGCCAATAAAGAAATGGCCAAGAATGGTGGCCAAGTTTAAGGGTAGATTTTTGCCCAAAGATTACCATATTGCACTGTATCAGCAAGTGCAAAATTTGAGGCAAAAAGGGATGACAGTGAGAGAATATATTGAAGAATTCTACTGAGTAAATTTAAGAGCTGGTTACACGGAGGACACCCTAAAAAAAACAACAAGGTATGTAAATGGTTTGAGATTGGAAATATTAGATGAGATACACATTCTTTCCCCAAAAAACATAGAGGAAACCTACCAGAGTGCCATGAAGGCAGAGGAGAAGATCACCAGAAAAAAAAATGCTAGGAGAGGACGGGGAACCGGCAGAGGAAGAGGACAGTCCTATGGCAGAGGATGAACTGCCAATAATAGTGAAGAGGGTAGCAGTTCCAAGACTTCAGGGACAGTAGAAAAAGGAGACAGCACTAGAGGCGGAAGGCCATATCAGAGAGGAAGAGGAAATGACCGAGGCAAAGGAGCTGCCTATCAGTGCTACAGGTGCCACAAGTGGGGGCACAGGTCTTTTGAGTGTCCTGAAGCAGAACAAGCTAGTCAAAGAGGAGCGTATGTTGCCCAGCCAGAGGAAGCAGAGGCACCACCCCAGGAAGCAGAAAATGTGCCGGAAACAGGGGAAGCCTTAGTTCTGAATAAAGTGTTGTTGAAACTAGCCAAGGAGACAACTGAACAAACTCAAAGGAAGGCATTATTCCGGACAGTTTGTAAGTCGCACAGAAAATGCTGCAAGTTGATTATCGACAGTGGGAGAATGGATAATCTGGTTGCCACAGAGATGGTAGAGAAGTTGGGTTTGAAGTAGCTGAAGCACCCCACTCCCTACAAGGTATCATGGTTGCAGAAAGGCCATCAGCTGTTGGTTGACGAACAGTGTGAAGTTGAGTTCCATATTGGCAGGTATAAGGACAAGGTTGTTTGTGATATTATGCCAATGGACGTATGTCATATACTGCTAGGAAGGCCATGGCAGTATGACCGGAAGGTAGTGCATGATGGGAAGACAAAATATTACAAGTTTGTCAAAGATGGGATTAAACACACACTTGTGCCCATCAAGGAGGAGGAAGTAGCAGAAACAAGCAGGACGAAAGTGTTACTAATGGGTGGAAAACAATTTTTGAAGCAGATTGAAGATAGTGAAGTGAACTATGTTGTTGTGAGAAGGGAAAAAATAGTACTGTTGCACACAGAAATGTCTGATTTACTTGCAGAAATTCAGAAAATGCTGTAGGAATTCAGCGATATCATAGTGGACGATTTACCAGATAAATTGCCTCCTAAGAGAAGTATCAGTCATCATATTGACTTTATACCTGGAGCAAGTCTACCGAATAAGTGTTACACTAAAATTTGTCACCATGACTATCTACAATTAGTATGGCTCTATCAACTGTCATACTATCCTCCTTGGCAATTCTCATACCTCTGCTCCTCATGTCAAACTCCAAGAAAGAGAGAAAGTCCTTAATAAGTCAAATAACTCTGGGTACGCAGTTTCTCTTAGCCTTACCTGCGTGTACGCACCCCAAGTTCACAATACCTGCGTACTTGTACGCTCTGTCTGTAAAAGGGTGGGTGCGTACTCCTGTAAAGGTCAAAAGGCGCAAGTTTCACTTCAAAAAAGTTACTTGTGGTCATTTCTAGAGCATTCTAGAAGATGGTTTGACGTGGATTGAGCGCCTCCAGATGGTTCATGCATCCCAATGAAAGAGGAACTTATCCCATGAAGAGGGGAGCTATCCCATTGAAAGAGGGGCTTATCCCATTCATGGTGGACCTGATTAACTTCCTCCAAGGCACTATAAATACAGGCATTGGGCCAGAGGGAGGGGAGGTTGAAAGTTGAACATTCCTAAGGGTAGATGTTGCTGGAATTAGGACTCCCTTATAGAGCTTGAGAGGAGAGATTCCCATCCTTTCTTAGCTTCATTTGGAAGTGGGTGAGCTGATCAAAGTAAAGGAGAACTCTTGTTGGACCCTGGGAGGGACCTGCACAACACCAAGGTTCAGGTTGTAATGGTTTCTTTTGTTTCCACTTAATACAATTAAACTCATTTTTCTCAACAAGTTGTTTTACATGATTTGTTTCATATACTCCTTGGTCTGTATGATGAATATGTTTTATTTTATGAGTTATTCAGGTGCTATGTAATCGTTTGCTTGTTAGTGAATGCAGGTTTCGAAGAGAAGGAGGAGCTCATCCGGATCGGCGAGGCTGGACTACTACAAAGCGTTGGACTAAAGGTATGATATAAACACCTGATTACTTGTATTCTAAATGCATATTTAGGGAAAGGTAGTGTTTAATTGTCTTGTTTGTCACTAGAAAGCCTTAGCTTCTAGGGAGGTTGGTTTTGTCCGCAAAATTGACTCTTTTCGCATGACAATAAGGCAGCATACCGGATGAGCCCCAAAGATAACGAGGAAATCAGAAAACAGGTGCAGGAATTGCTGGATAAAGGGCTGATAAGGGAGAGTTTGAGACCCTGCGCAGTTCTGATAGTTCTCGCTCCCAAGAAAGGAGGAGAATGGCGAATGTGCACGGATTCGAGGGCCATCAATAAGATTACTATCAGGTACAGGTTTCCACTGCCGCAGATGGACGATATGATGGACTGCCTGAGTGGGGCAGCATACTTCTTGAAGATTGATATGAAGAGTGGTTATCATCGGATTCAAATCAGGTAAGGGGATGAGTGGAAGACAGCCTTCAAGACCAATGAAGGGTTGTATGAGTGGCTAGTAATGCCATTTAGATTAAGTAATGGTCCTAGTACCTTTATGCAACTGATGAACGAAATGCTGAAAGATTTCATTAGAAAGTTTGTGATAGTGTATCTTGATGATATATTAATTTTCAGCAAGACTAAGGAGGAACACTTTCGACATGTTCGAAGTGTGATGGAAAAATTGCAACAGAATAAGCTGCTGATAAATCTTAAAAAATGTACTTTTCTTCAAAGATAATTGGTTTATCTAGGTTTTGTGATTGCAGAGAACGAGTTGAAGATGGACCCAAAGAAGATTGTAGCAATCATTAACTAGCCATCCCCAAAAAGTCTGTTTGAGGTACGTAGTTTTCATGGGTTGGCAAGTTTTTATCGCAAATTTATAAGGAATTTCAGTGAGATCTACGCACCTATGTTGGATACTATAAAAAAGGCAAGTCAGCCTTTTCGTTGGACCGAGGTAGTAGAGAAAAGCTTTCAGCTACTGAAGAAGAAGATTACAGAAAGACCAATCCTGAGATTGCCAGATTTTAACAAGATTTTTCAGGTTTGCTGTGATGCAAGCAGTATGGCCATTGGAGCTATACTTAGCCAGGAAGACAAACCTGTTGCGTTTTTCAGCGAGAAGTTGAATGAGAGTAGGTAGAAGTATTCATCTTATGACAAAGAATTCTATGCTGTCGTCTAAGCACTGAAGCATTGGAGACACTATCTGCTAAGGAGTGAGTTTGTTTTATTTTCTGATAATTCTGTGCTGCAATACGTGATGCAACAGCATAAGCTGAATCACAAGCATGCTAAGTGGGTCGAATATTTATAGAGTTTCACCTTTGTGTTGAAACACATTAGCGGGTAGGCCAACAAGGTGGTAGATGCGTTGAGCAGAAGAGCCTTGCTCTTGCAGGAGAGTACGATACAAGTGTTGGGCTTTGAGCATTTGAAAGACTTGTATCAGACCGATGCGGATTTCAAAGAGGCTTATGAAGCCTGTCAGAATCCTTTGCTGAGAAACAATAGTCCATGGTTGGACTATAATTTACAGGAGAAGCTATTGTTTAAAGGGGGACAATTATGCATTCCCGATTGTTCGATGAGAGAGAATATCATTCGAGAGAAGCACAGTGGAGGTCTAGCTGAGCATTTCGGCATAGACAAAACATTAGATCAGCTCAGCCATTTTTATTATTGGCCAAGAATGTGAAGGGATGTGCAGGATACGGGACTCTACACACCATTGCCTGTTCCAGGTAGACCATGGGACTCAGTCAGTTTGGACATTGTCTTGGGTCTACCAAGGATGCAGCGGGGTTATGATTCTGTGATGGTAGTAGTAGACTGGTTCTCGAAAATGGCACATTTCATCCCTTGTAAAAAACCAGCAATGCCACTCACGTGGCCCACTTATTTTTCACAGAGATCGTCAGGCTACATGGCCTGCCTAAGTCCATTATTTCTGACAGGGATGTGAAATTTACAGGGCACTTTTGGCACACCTTGTGGAAAAAGATGGACACACAATTAAGTTTCAGCTCTGCTTATCACCCGCAGACCGATGGGCAAACAGAGGTGGTAAACAGGAGCTTGGGGAACCTGCTACGAAGTTTGATTGGGGAAAATTCATGAATGTGGGATCGTGTACTTGCCCGGGCGGAGTTCGCTTACAATGACTCACCTAATCGTAGCATAAGGCACAGTCCTTTTCAGATCTTATATGGCATGCATCCTCGCGGAGTGCATGAATTACAAGATCTAGGACAGCAGGAAAGACGGAGTGCTAATGGGGAAGATTTCGCCAAAGAAATGAATGACCTACACGAGCAGGTAAAGATGAAGTTGCAGGACAACAGTCAAAAGTATAAGCAACAGGCAGATCTGAAACGACGAGAGGTACAGTTTAATGTGGGGGATGAAGTCCTCGCGCATTTGCATAAGGAACATTTTCCTAGGGGTGCATACAACAAACTGAAGTACAAGAAGATTGGCCCTTGCAAAATTCTCCAAAAATTTTCAGCCAATGCTTATGAATTACAACTGCCACCAAGAATAGGCATCTCGCCCATCTTCAATGTGGCAGACTTGTTTCCATATACTGTCAGTCCTGAGGAAGACAGTACAGCACGGCCTACATGGGACACACAGGAAGGGAGTGAGACTTGGATGAGACAAATGCCTTCAGCTCAGCCCCTTGAGATCGAGAGGATCCTTGACACTCAGGTGGCCAAGCGAACTCGACAGAAGGAATACCTACAGTATCTGGTCAAGTGGAAGAACCGTCCCATTGAGGAAAGTTCATGGCTTGACGCCAGACAAATACAACAGGCAGGCTATTTGGTCGAGAAGCTCATGGACCGGAGTCATGAATTTTTCTTAACCCGAGAGCCTGATGCAGGAGCATCCAGTTGAGAGTGCCATGACCAGATGTTTGGTCTCAGATAAGGAGGACAAGTTCATTGTCATTTGGTTTCATTTATGTTTGTTGATCAAAACAGTGTTTAGGAACTTGTTTTTATTTCATTATTAGTTAAGGGATATTTAGGAACAACACAGTTAGATAAAGGTGGTTACAGCCACACTGTTTGTTTTCTTTTGTTTATTTTACAGTTGTTTTCTTTTAAAAAAAATATCATATATGTATTCCACAGAGCAAGAAAACTCAAACAGCAAAATGGTTATCAACCGTGTAACTGAAGAAACAACTGCAAACAGTTTGAGTAACTGTATCGTAACAATACAAAAGCAAATGTACCACATTTTGAAAAAGGGTTCGATATACCAGCACAGAAAGATAATATAGAGATAGACAATTTACAAAAACATGAGCATCTAAATCCATCTGTGATAAATAAACTGCTGGTTTATTTTTCTTCTAATTATTATCTGTAACAATCAGAAAATGCTAGGTGTTTCTCTATTTCCATGAATCTTCCATAACAGATAGATGTATAGTATTTAAATCCAAATGACGAGAACAGGAATAATTGCATTGAAAAAAGAATCGAGCACGCAGTCCCAGTAAAAGCATAACTTCGAGACAGTGAAGCAAAACAACATATCCAACACTGTAAAACGCATTCACAATAGAGGTAACCCATTGATACCTGAACCTTTCTTTTTCTTCATAAATATTATCACAACAGGCATACAAAAAATATGGTTGTGAAGTCTTTAGGACCAACGATAGAAAAATAGGATGATTTCCCCTTCCGGAATAACGAACAGCGGAGCTAGGGTTTGAAACCCTGATTGATTACAATTTGCCAAAACTAATAAATTACATATAGAAGCTCGAAGGCCATTCAAATACGAAATAGCAACCAGAGGAGCCAAAGCTTTCATTTCCTGAACCACAAAAAGAAGTAGACAAGAAAAAGGACTACAACAGAGAACGACCCTACCGAGTTACGTTGGCTGAGGTCCAAACAGTGACTCAATCTAAAACCAACCCCAACCTGCACAGTAAAACAAAACAGAGTTAGAGCATGCATTTCAAAACCGTGAGAACAAATGAAAGCAGTGAAGGTAAGGTCCATTATTACCTTACCAGGAAAATAGACAGCATCGGCAGGAGGATTCCGCAACTGGGTCGCACCCACTAGAGGGAGCCCTGCTCACAAGGAGCGGCTACCCTTAGTCCCAAAGAAAAACTGAGAAAATCGACTATAGCAAGGAATGGTAGAACTTACCTTGCACGAGTCCGGTGGAGCCAAATGCAGGGGTCCGTGGCGACCACAACCTGGAAGACCACAGAGCATCAACAAATAAATTAACCAGTGAAGAAACCAAGTTGAAAATCAGAGACCCAACCAGAGCAATCCATATAAAGAAAGTCAAGGGAACATTCGAAACAGCAGAGGAGTCATAAACCAACAGAGAACTGAAGCAAACCCTCTTACAAGCCGACAAGAATGCTGCTATAACGCCCAGGTGAGAACAACCAGGTAACAAATGAGAAAACGCGGGCGGAGTTACCCATCCACTAGGCAGGGGTTCCAGAACCAGGTGCGAGCAGAGCGCCATTACAAATTCGGCACAGTTGTAGGTGAGGCACCTAAAACCCTCACTGTGAGTGGAGCAAAAACCAAACAACAAAAGTGACAAGTGAATGCAGAGGGAGGAGTGTAATCGAGGTGCGAAGGGAGAAGACCGAGGTGAGGACAGGTGTCCCCCTCACCCACCAATGTACCAGTAATTAATTACATAAATTAAATCCAAAGACGAAAATATCTGTGCCAATTGATTGTTTATATTAAACCGTGATTGTTGACCTGATCCTAATCTTAATCATCGGTTAATTATTGTTAAATCGCCGGTTAGAGGGCTGTTCCCATCACTACACATACAATCAACGCAAGCCAAAGATCTACGACATCTATGTAGAATTTTCCAATTACTCTATTCAATGGATCAACAAAACATTGAAATATATGAATGTAAACGTAACATAACAAAAATAGGAAAACAGTATACTCTTTGTATTAATATGAAAAGGAGAGAGTTTAGAACTAAGAATAGAAGTTGATCTTGTAGATATCTCTCCAAGTTAACTTCTCCTTCCTTGTCACAAAGCACACCTCAATGTCACCCAAATGCATAAAGATGACGACTCTCTTAGATGCAAGGCAGCAACATGAGGGTATGATTAGTCTCCAAAAGCCAATCCTGATGTTGTAGATGGCTGTAGATTTATAGGAGAGTGTGGTAGTTTAGGAATTCTTATCCATTTACCAATATAGGTTGTAGATCCACTCTTGATGGGAGGATAAGCTCAAGGGATAAGAGGTGAAATCTCCAAGGTAGGATCAGATAGGATTCAAAGTTCTTATCCAAGGTAAATGGTTGAAACAACTCTTAAAACCTTCTGGAAGAGGAAGCTTCAAGAATCTTTTTATTTTTTCTGAATTTCTAGAATCAACACACCCCCAACAAGGGACAACCTGCTATTGATTAGCGCTAGTGCAGAACTGGGCAACCTGCTGTTGAACGCGGGCCCCTAAAGGGTCAGGGTGCACTGGGCCTTAAAAACATTGAAATGTTGCAGTTAGACCCAGAAACTCAGGGATTTGGGAAATTCATGCTTAGGGCTTTGTGTATGGATGATGACAAGGTGTTCATGGATGTTGATTGATCCAGTTTGTAGGCCTATTGACCAGATGCGACAAAATGGCCTATAACACTCTTCACACGGTCCCAACTATTTGGAATTGTCGTTCTCGACGGGTTTTAAGGCTTTGTTGGCCTTTTGTTTATTCCTGTTGCGAAAAGAAAAGACAAGGGAAATGCAACAATTATCGTAAATATATACAATGCCATATATACAATGAGAATGCAACTACTATTTAATCTATACAATTGTACATATATATAAAAGGATAATGGTGACCAGAAACTTACATAACTAGAATTAATGTAAAAGAATAATTTTGTTCCTTGAAAGGACACTGGCTTTCTTGCTTAGTCTTTAAGAAGATTAAAATCTAAACACATAAGGAGCTAAACTATGACTAATCTAAATGTGATCCAATAACCATGAGTAAATAGTTGCTGAATCACAAGCAAACTGGAATAAAATGATCTAAATTGGTTCAACTTATGTGTGTACGTGAATGATGCAAATATAGATTTAATCTATATTCAAAACCATTGAAACTCTTACATATGAATCAAATGTAAATCATGATCACTCCAAAACACATTGTAAACCTGCATAAACTATCAGATTATGAAATGATGAAAACCTTAACAAAACAATTGCACAAGACTCTCATCATAAAGTTTTAAAGGATGATTGAAGCAAAGTTACAAACTACCATAAAACTTACCAAAAAACCATAGCGAGTAAATATGTAAATGGTTATATTCTTTGTAGAGAAAATTCATACAAAGTTGAAGTTAGTCTTTAAAATTCACTCATTACAACTTCCTCACAAATGTTGATCTATCAATTGTTGGAAGCATCTCTATTCCTATTCGTCTTGAAAAACTAAGTTTACGAAGAAAAATAAGAATACAAAGAGGAATCAATGTCATTCTCTCCTTGACAGGAGCCTCCCCCTTTTAGTTTACATCTATGATCATTTTTATAAGCATAAAAAAGAATTATCTTCCTCCTTTGAGTCTGTTTTTCCTCCATCTCCTTAGGATCCAAATCTTCCTTTTTACCTGCCATCCAAATCTCCTTAGGATGCAAATCTTCCTTTTTACCTGCCATCCAAATCACGGAATAAGAATCATTTTTTTTTAAATTAAATATCAAAATAAAATCAAATTTTGGAAACTAATGTAAGCCTATCTTAATATTTAAAATAAAATAAAAAACCTTTAAATTAAAACAAATCAAACAAAAAAAATAAATATATATATATATATATAAACTATTTATTATTATTATTAATATTATATATATTAAATTTGTTTTATTTAAAATTAAATATAACAAACAATATAGAAATAATAACACAAATAACAAATTTACACTCAACTAAATGTTTTATTTAGAACCTATAACAAAACTGAAAAATAAAAATATTTTATCTGAAAACCAATGAAACTGAATTTGTTTTGTAACAGGCCGCACGTCGAAAATGACTTCCAAAGAACCAAGGGGACATCTCAATGAGTGCATCGGATAACGAAGATTCTGGGGATTGGGCTAATTGGGATTGTTTCCGAAAAAACCCATGTTCTAGATTTTGAAAATTCATCCTGGTTTGGTCAGGATTTGGGATGGAAGTCGGTCATTTTTTGCAATTTCGCGCCTCTGTTTTTCTTGCTACAAACGAACTCACTCAATAAAAAACGATTTTCCATCAAACAATGCAGACAATTAAGAATAAAATCAACCAAAATCTAATGACACATGAAGCATATGATCAGATCAATGAGAAAAAACAGTTTTAATTTTCCCTTTTAGCATTTGCAGGTTTTGGAACAATATTAAAAACTTCGGTGGTTTTACTAGCAAAACGGTGGTTTTACTGGCAAAATGACACAATGATGCCACACAATCTGATTCCATAATTGCCCCAAACTCCGTTTCAATCACAAACCAAACCAAATGCTCAAAAATGACATATCTAATCTTAAAATCTCGAAGAAACAACAATTTGGGATTTTCTGGGCGTCACTCAGAAATTAGCTCCAAGATAACTGAGATTTTCTCCGAATTAACACAACAATCCGCCCAAATCCCATCCGTCAGCCTAATTGGGTTCTCTGGTAGAAAAAACCCACGTTTTAGATTTCTAAAATTCGCTCCCAATCGTCCGGAATCAGCCCCTGAAAATCGGGTGACGTTTTTTTTTAAACTCATTTTCTGCTTTTGTTGATTATTATTATTTTTCATTAATTCGCAGGTTTGGGGGATAAATCCTATATGGAACAGCCGAAAAAGTTTGAAGGTGTTTGTATATGGCAAAGGTTTGAATTGTGTTTGATGCATGGTGCATGATATTGCTCCCTTATGGTTTGACGCTTAATGTGTTGGTCGTTGGCTTTGTATGTCATTTGGTTTGGTATGATGGTCGTTGAGTGTCGGTATGCCTAAATAAAACCAATTTCTTTTTTTAATATTACATTTAATATAATATAAACAATAAAATAAAACTATAAAAATAATAAACAAAACAAATATTAAAAAATATAACAATTGTATTGAAAAATTATAATTTTAGTTTAGTGGGAAAAATATAATTTTAAGAAATTAAAACTAAAAGAGAATTTTATTTATTATTTTTTATTATTTTTAAATATACAATATATACATGTTTTTAATACTATATATAAAGATAAAGTTTATATATATATATGTATATTTATAATAAAATGAGAATTATCAAAACAAGTTGAGACTAATCAAAGCCAAATCTCCAAAGATTAATTACTAATGATCGAACCATGATAGCAAGATATCACCAAAACTCCGAAGAGGAAAAAGTGTTACAATGACGCAGCTAATAAAATAAAATCCCTCAGATACCTTGAAGTCCATAATCCCACCAATAATACCTGTCCATTAAGCTCATTTCAGTCAAATTCAATCAATTGGAAGAAATCGTAAGAATTTCCAGGAGGGGCCCTTTATTTTTCTATAAAAAACAAAACAGGGTAGATTGGCATGCTAACATATATATAGAAGCCATTATTGTCAAATAAGATAGCATAAACACACAATTGCTTATATCCAACATGAACTAAATATTGAACAACACAGTCTAGATATTCACTAAAATTCATATATACACAAGATTTCATACCAATCATAAACATAGCAATGGACATCATAGTTCATGATTCAGATTCACAAATGTAATATACTTACCTATATGACTTAAACTAGTTAGCAACTGAAGCAGAGACATCCAATCTCCACTCAACCATAGGCCAGCTACATCACAAATTTCTTGCAACTAGCCACTCTTGAGTCAAATCCAATATCCGAGGAATGTTTTCTCACCAAATTCACACTAAAGGCTTGGTTAAACACTCAGAAGATGGAGTCCATTGTATAGGTGGTTTATCAACTTCTCTCATTCTATTTTATTAATAGTATATAATTAAATCATTACAAAACAAGTTTGGCAAGGTCGGCTTCCATTCCATGTGCATCTCTTAACCCTATTTATTCAAGTCCAATGAGATCTGTCCTACATAATTACTGATCTATCCTGATGATGAGCCATGGTGGATGGCTCGAAACATCGATACAAATAATCATGGATGCGAGAACTCCAGAAGAAAAAAACACACAAAGCATTAAGGTGGTTTATCAGTTTTACCTACAACAAGAAGTAGGGTGGCTTATCAATTATTCTTAGTAGTAAGCACCACAGTGACTAACTCTTTCCTCCGAGTTCATTCACATAGATTAACCCAAGGTTCAAATAGGGTATTCCTTAGTCGCAGGAGTTGGAAAACATTGTCTTTGTGGTCTATCACCTTTATTTTCATAACAAGCACCATGGGGATATGGTTTCCACTATCCAGGCAGTTTATCAGTTACTTAGCAAGCACCACAGTGACCTAGAATGCCATGTCTAGGTGGTTTATGAGCTATGCAACACGAAACATAGTGATTCATTCATCCACTGAGCCTCTCACTAACCACACAAACTTAGACAACAATAGAGTCCAGTGGCCTCACAAAACTCATAAGGATTTAACTCTTGCACATGGTTTTGTTTATAAGCTTAGATGTCACTTCGCCTTATGTTTCCAATCTCCAACTATGTCCACACACTCTAGCAATCAACAATACGTTCCCAACACCATTTTGTTGAGAATGCCAACACCAAAAACCCAGAGCGAGGGAGAGCTCACTCCCTTTAGCTGTGTCTTCCCATGTTCTTCCTAGCGTCTTGTCATGTGTCTAAGAGGTTGTAGACCAGTCTCCTCAATACATGAAGGGTACATGCACCATCCTCTACCTTTCTGCCCCAATCATATCTCATAACTTCAACTATCAAAAGGTGGCTCTCCCCATTCATGTCCCATAACTTAACAAAAATGATAAATTTATAATTAGAGAACATTCAATTTGGAAAAAATGTTTTAGTGAGGGTTCTACAAGCTATGCACACAAGTTACGAAGTTGAACCAATTAAAATTTGTTGGATTGTAAGCACAAACATGGGATATGAGCGTGAAAATTCTAGACTAACTACTACAAAATAAGAGAGAGGAGAGAATAAAATTACTAAGAAATAGTGATTAAGTATCCAAACAGGCAATTCAAATTACTCACGAAACTATGATATGATATTATCGTTGAACATGAATACAATAAATAGCTTCTCCAAGAAAGAAGAGCGATTTGAACTAGGTTGGGGTTTTCTTGTGCATGCACTTAGTTTATTTGTATAATAGATAGTAAATAAAAAATGGAGTGGGAGACACTAACTTAGAAAATTATATAATGATAGGATTAAGTAAAGGTAGTTGGAGTTAAAAATCATTTAGAATTGATGTAATAATCTTCACATGCATTAACCACCTTTACAAACTCCAAAAATAAAAGTCAATAGATAAGTTAGGTAGGTGAGTGGATAAAGTGGCTAGGTAAATTATCTCCAGAAATAAGAAAGGAAATTCATATTGGACCTTAAGGATAAGGAAATGCACAATATAGAGAGAAAAAACCATGTGATAGCCTAGTTAGTGCCCAACCATAGCCACATGTCTCCTTAGGTGTCAATCCTGCTAAAAATATACTTGCTAAAAATTATTGATGCAAATGTTAGGGAATGTCCAGTAGTCAATGAAAAGTGATCGAATGTGCCCCTAATGATGTACAGAAGAGGATCAAATGATGGCCTAAGTGAAGTCCTCATAAGGTCTCAATGAACTCTTGAATGCAATGTACCCAACAAAGGTTAGATTTTGAAAGAAGATCGTAGTCATATAATCTTTACCAAATTTTTTATTCTAGTCAATTTTTGAAAATGTAAGTTATCAAATTTTGAATTAATTTTGACAATTTAAATTATGAACTTCCATGTTTGAATATTATAATTTAGAACACTAAAAAAGAAAGTAAAAGCTATATGTCTTAAAAAGAAAAAGAAAAAGAAAAAGAACCAATTCAAAAATACAAACATGAAAATGTAAATTACTCTCAAGATAAAAATACAAACATGAAAATGTAAATTACTCTAAAGATAGATAGGGGATCAACTAAATATTTTACTAGAATTTAACAAGTGGAACTTTGTATTCAAAAGTGATTAATTACACTGAGTTAAAACTCTTATTCATTCTCATGTGAGTAGTTCAACTTCTAAATGACATTATTGCTAACTCATTCAAATTCAACTAATATAGAAACTTCATCAAGCTCAATATTATTACATCTAAATTTAAATAAAAACTCTTATTCATTCTCATGTGAGTAATTCAACGTCTAAATGACATGATTGCTAACTCATTCAAATTCAACTAATATAGAAACTTCATCAAGCTCAATATTATTACATCTAAATTTAAATAAAATTTGTGGTGTAATAAAAAGTTAAAAAATAAAATGAAGCTAGAATATTATAAGGAGGTGACCAACCTTATTTTGAGGTTCTTAAATATTATTACATTTAAATTTAAAGAAAATTTTGGAAATATATTTTAGTTTTCATTAGCACAAAGAAGTAAATCAACATTGCTAAAATATAAAGCAACTAGTCAACATTGCTAAAATATAAAGCGACTCTTGTGAGATACATAGTGAAACTTGGTGTTGAACAATTCCCAAAACATCATGGGATGTAAGAATATCTCATCTATACTAAGAGAGTTGAAGATAAAAGACAATTTCTTCTAAAATACCATACTTACATCAAAATTAAAACCCAATTTCAAGATATTTGTTATAATAATGGCATTCCTAACCTTCTAAACCATCAAAACTATGATAATCTTAAAATATTTTTCTTACTATTTTTTAATATAAAAATAATATTTCATAAAATTCTAAATTATCTTTATTTTTCAAAAATTCAATAAATCAACTACAATTTTACTAAATATTAATTTATTATAAATATCATCATAAATATTACAAATAATTTTAATCACTATATGAAACATTAAAAACAGCCATTAAAAAAAACTTGTTAATAAGATCATTGAACCATTAAGTCTTTTTATCACTGATATTACTCAAATGTTATCCTAGATTTATGTTTATATAAATTAATAAGATTGGGAAGGATTTTATTTTCTAATTGGCCAATCATGTTGAACGGACCAAAGAGACCATACAAAGCAACTTGAAGTTGACCTAAAAGATGGGCTTGGTGAGGGTGGAAAACATGGATAAAGACTTTGGAATGGAAAACATGGATAAAGACTTTGGAAAATATTTTGACAACTTCATCCACTTTGGCTTGACATTGAATTCCAAAGACACGACATTTTCGCATATGTTAATTGAGGAAAGAAAAACGAGTGCAATCTCAAACTCCCTAAGTCAAAGGAACATTCTCTTTAAAATTCACAATGCACAAGGGCTGTGATATGAGGTAAGAGCCATTCTCTTTTTTTTGGAAGAGAGTTCTGAAATAAATAAAAAACTCTAAAAATGTCTAGAATGATTACTTTTTTATAAACTTTTTACATCAAATTCAAACAAATGATAATAAAATTTGTCGCATAACACATTTCTTAAAACAATATCATAACTTCAACAACTCTATTCTAATCCTCTTTAAATATTTTGACTATAGCTTAGAAAAAAAACACTTTTACTTTGTCAGTTACATACATTATTGTTTAAAGATCTTATCGAAATTGTCATATTATTTTTTAATCAACATTTATTTTTTATTTGGAAAAATAGTACTATTGGCATGAAAAGTAACTCCCCTAGAAGTGCTACTTTGACAAATTCTTATAAAGATGATATGACACTGTCAGGCCCTTTATTTGATAGTCAACGAGCTGCACTCAATTTTCAAATTGTTGTAACGCCTTTCCATCATTCGTCAACGAGGTGCACTCAATTTTCAAATTTTTATTAAAAAAAGCAAGACTGGTACCAACTATTTCAAAAGGTTGAACTAAATTGATCCTTTCGGATCATGGTCAATCATGGTACATGTTAAAAGTTAAAAGGGATGACATCAAGGACTATGATGCTAAAAATGATACAGTGGAAAAATAGGTGCAGCCTGCAGGTTTGACAATTGTGGAGATCAGCGTCCCACACAGTCATCCCATCTAGAAGTTGAGGTTGTGGAGATCAGCGTCCCACACAGTCATCCCACCTAGAATTTGAGGTTAAGTGTAATGCATAGCAGAAGCATGACAGTTAAATAGGGTTAGATTGAACACTATTTTAGAAATATTTATGGTGGGCATGATATATTCCAGCTACAAATTCACAAATACAGAAATCATTCTCTTAAGTCTGGTATATCCAACAAAATAAATCAACTGATTCATAAAGAATAATAATAAGCAATGGGATTCAAGTGCCTTTCTTCCTGTTGGCAACGGTGGCATGAGAGTGATGAAGATGATATGCAGATTGTTGTTTCTTTTCTCTCCTGGAGAAGAAGCGAAAGAGACCACCACCGCCAATCCACCCGCCTCCTCCATAGCCAATGCACACAGACACATTCACCACCGGACTCACCTTCATTCCTTCAACTCCCATGGAGTTGTTAGCCTTGGGGAGCACTGATCCCTTGGCCATCCGCTTGCTTAGTGGGGAGTCCAAGGTGGCAGCCTTTGCTGCATTACTACTGCACCTCTCCAAGTTTCGAACCATGAATCTCCCGTTCCCACCAACCCTTCCAGTAGTCCGTTGACAGCTCTTACTCCCTCTCATTCTCGATGTTGGAATTCCAGGACTGCCCAATTTAACTCTGTCAGCAGTCCGTTTGACCTTTGTTTCTTCTTTGCCGTCTTCTAACTGAAATCTGGGCTTCAATTCACCAAGGCATCGTGGGTCAGGTTGGACTTTATTGCTTATTCTCCGTGCCTCTAAGGGTTTCGAATCTTCGACTAGGACTGGAACGTCAGTGTCTCTATGTTTAGAGGTTGCGGCCTTGTATTTATGTTCTGCTGTAGACTGAATTCTGGAACATGGTAAGGAGCAAAACAAACATCTTCCCTTCATTTCCAAGTCTGCGCTGCAACTCCTTGAAAATGGGCACAGGGATTTTGTGGGAGAAGTTTGCTGCTTTACATTATCACCCGATCCATCTCGATTATCTACTTCAGAGTTCTCTGCACGAGCATTTTCCTTGGTGCTTAACTTAAAAATGATATCCCTCCACTTATTAGGAGGTTTATGACATAAGGACTTGCAAGCAACATTTCCCCAACAGTTGCTCGCTATCTTTGAAGGAGGAGAGGAGATGGATCGAACCGGTGACCGACACCTTGAGATTTCAAGACTGAGATGATGAGCAATGGTTACAGGTTGGCCTTCAAGAGGACCGTGAATTAGAGGCAAAATTTTGCCATCCACGAACAATTCATCGGCAACAGGTAGCAGCGTTTCTCCTGTGCTTGTATTCCAACGACCATCGTCGTTATTATTATTACTACTTATAACACAGAACTCAAAGTCTGTGTCATAACTAACATTTGCAGCATCTTCTCTTTTCCGTTTCTCCGGTGAAATCCCGTCCATCTGCGAGAGATTGAGGGAGAATGAAATTCTAGGGCTCTGTCTATCGTCACTTGTAGTGTCGGTCTGCGAGAGGTCGAGAGTAAATGACATGCGAGGGCTCTGCCAACCATTTCCAATCTCCAAGTAGGCTGCCATTGCGCGTTTAACTGACTACAATTCTTCAAACTCTGCTCGCCGGATCTGAATGAAGCAGAGCTGACTACAATTCTTCAAACTCTGCTCGCCGGATCTGAATGAATCAGAGCAAGCATGTGTCAGCGACATTTTAACGGTAAAAACCTTTTTGGATAAAGCACCAAACCATTACAGATAGGCGTTGACAACCTTATATGGTGATTTTTTTTTGTCATATTACCTTGAAAAGCTCCTTAAATATTAAAATGTGGAGAGTTTAGAATTCACTAACAAATTCCTATCAGAGCCTTATGATTCACTGACAAATTATTATCCGAATATGGGCAAATTAGATAAAGAAAATAAAAAGAAAAATTTCCAAAATAGGTAACAGATAAGCTAAGGCTTACCTGTAAAAATATTTGCGAATGTAAAATTACATAAGAAAATAAAAACATAAACCTTCCAAAATAGCTAACAAATAAGCTAAGGCTTACCAATATAAATACTGTAACATATTTGCTGATGTAAAAGACATTAGAGATAGGTATTAACTAATTGTTTGGGAGTTTTTGGTAGAAATCTGGTAATTTTTTTTTAAGTTATATTATCTTGAAAAACTTTTTGAGGATTAGAATGTGGAGAGTTTATAAGTTATAAACAAATTTTTATTTTATTATGATCAAATTAGATTGGAAATAAAGGAAGAAAATCTTTAAAATTTGTATTTTATTATGAGCAAATTAGATTGGAAAATAAGGATGGAAAATTTCCAAAAATTTATAACAAATAAATTAAGAGTTACACATATAAATATTGGAACAGATTTGCTAATATAAAAAACTCAGAAAGTATGATTCAAATTTTCATTTCGTCTTAATCATTCTACATTTAAATTTTTTTGATCAGAATTTAACAAAACATTTTTATTTTTTAAAGTTACACAAAACTACATGTTCAACATATCCACTGTATCACCCCATATCCTGATACTATCAAGAGTTGAACCGATCATCTCAATACTTTAGAAAACTAGAACAAACTAAATTATGTAAACTTTACAAAACTCAACATATCCACTGTATCACCCCATATCCTGATACTATCAAGAGTTGAACCGATCATCTCAATACTTCAAGAGTTGAACCGATCATTTCAATACTTTAGAAAACTAGAACAAACTAAATTATGTAAACTTCACAAATCGAACTTTTAGGAAATTTGAAAAGAAAATACCAAAAAAACCCTAAAAAATACACTAGAATTTTAGGAAAACCCTAAAAAATTTCCTCAGAATCTTCCTCCGACATGAGTAAGAAAAACGGTACTGTTAGTGGTACTTCCTCTGGTTTCGAAGTTACAAGACCAGGGAAAGATTACCAGCTACAGCAAGACTAAACCATGTTGAGGGTTTATCTCTGGAAAGCTCAAGCACACAAAACTATCGTATAATGTAAAAAAAAGAACAGATCAAAACGCTTAAAAAACGGCAGCGTTCAATGACAGTGCTAAAGAGGCTTCACTGAAAGTTGCGCGTTTCAAGCGTGTTGCTCTTTATTATTTTAATAATGAAAGGCACTAGAAATTAGAGTTTGCACACAAGAAAGCCGGAACGCCATGAAAACAAGTGCAAAATAGAAAATTTTCATAGAAAAGGGTCTCTGGGAGTCACTATTATGGAAATTTGTGCAGAAAAAACCATCCAGAATTGCGAATCAGTACCAAAATACGTACCAGGATGACATACTTGATTAGCTTTGTGATGCGTGAAATGCAGTTTGATGATTGACATCCAATATACATAAATATAAATAGGCAATATACCTGTTTCAAACAAACGGGCAGGCAACGCTGCAATAATTTGCTACCCTCGATTTCTTCATACACGGCGTGATCCCATCTACCCTCTGTAACTTCTGTTCGCCCGTGTTCTGTTGGGAATCTAAACATTTATGTATGGCCTACTTACCAACCTGCGTGTCAGACATTTCGACGAAGTGCTCATTGCTCATCATCTGCATTCTGAAGCGCTCGGACGGACCTCTCGTGAGTACCCTTACTGTTTGTTTACTCAGAAGTCAGCATCTATGAGGGAATCCAAGGCCGTGGCCATGCATTGATTACTCCGGTTGCGCCAAGACTCCAATTTCACTGCAAATCTAATGTGATGTGATAGGGCAGTGCATTTCAACTCCTACAGAATTTTTTTCTCCTCGTGATCGCTACATTTCACCAAAACTATTTTGACTCGCGGTGATTCTTATCTTACTGTTTCACGGGAAAAAACAGTGTATTCTGGTGAAGTATCCGTATGTCCGCAAGATATATGTTTCTTGTGCTTTTTTATTCCACGAGGCAGAGCATTTAGTTGGCAACGTTCAACTATTTATATTACAAAATCCAGAATCATTGAAATAAGCTCAGTTTTGGAAAACTTTTCCAAGTATTTATTCTTAATCCAAGTCATGTGCATGTGAAGCATCATCTAGTAATTGCTTTAAAAATTTATATCGACTTCCACTTGTAAATTAAATGGGAAGATCTCCAAATAGCGAACGTTTAATTTCCTGCATGTTCAGCCATGGTAAATAACTTTTATTAAAGTAATTATTTTATAAACTAGTATTTTTAACAAGAATGCAGTAATTTGAGAATTTGTCCACTATTTTGATGAGGATGTTTTATTGTGACTTTGAAATTGGTAGAAGTGTGTGTTTTAGGAAAAAAGGGTATGAATCTTTGCATCATGATGTTTTATGATGATGTTTTTGAAAGAGTGCACTTGAATTTTTGAATATTGAAGAATTCAAAATAGTTTTAAAAAATTAAAAGGAAATGATGTATATTGATATAAAAATTATTCAAAGTTATAAATGATGTGGACAATTAAAATAAAACGAAGTGGTTATAGGAAGGACTAAAAGACAAAAAGAGCTTGGGTTTTTGAAAAAGAGCATGTGAATTTTTGAATATTAAAGAATTCAAAATAGTTTTAAAAGAAAATTATCTGTATTGATATAAAAATTATTTAAAATTATAAATGATGTGGATAATTAAAATAAACAGAAGTGGTTATAGTAAGGAATAAAAGACAAAAAGAGTTGTTTTTGTTATAAAATTTGTCTTGTACACTTGTAACATCATGCTAACATACTTGTTTTTCTTAATGATTTTAGTTTAATAGCATATAGTAGAACAATGTGCTTTAAATATCTTATGAAGTAGGTTGTAAATGGTCAATAGTAAAAATATTATAAAAACAGGCTGAATCTATAATTTATGGAGAAAAAGATATGGTGTACAAAGTACATAGTCATGGAGTGCATACATATATTGACTATGTCATCATGTTATAAGTATATGGAATAATTACTAACACTAGAAGATTTAAAAAGTGTCAAATTTGTGAATGTAAAAGTAAATCTTGTTTCTTTTTCAATGTAGCAATGTAAGCAATATTCTTCATTTTGCGTTCAAATAAAAGGATGATATTAGCAATGTTACAAATGATTTGATGTGTGCTATTATGGTGAAGGTTAACTCTTGCCTTTCAACTTTTCTGATCTTTATGGTTCTATTGGAAATGGTTAGGCCCTAGGATTTATGTGTAGTAAAGGACTATACCATCTTGGGTGGGATATGTTTCTTATGGCCATGATTTATGGGCGGAATTGATACAATATTTTATTTGATTATGTATCAAGCTCCACAACATATGCTAACAAGTTTAGAGGGATGCCATGCTTTTTTGCATTATTCATTGTTGAAAGAATTTGCCTATTATACCATAAGAACAAAACATTTGTTGCAAAATGGTGTACAAATGCATCAAAGGCTATTACATTCTTTTTGTAAAGAATGATGCTTTTGTTCAAGATTGAAGGATATTTCAATCTCATTGTAGTGAAGTTGCATTCCTACATTCTTTTTGTAAAGAATGATGCTTTTGTTCAAGATTGAAGGATATTTCAATCTCATTGTAGTGAAGTTGCATTCCTAATGTTTGTTAATAGGTGGTGGAATGGATTCATAAAAGGAAATTTTACAAAGCTATAATAATGGTGAAGAAATTACAAAAATGCATGTCACGTCATTTAATGCTAGCGCATTTGTCTCCGCACACACTAACCAATCAACTTCTTTATGAGACATTATCTAAATAATGCTAACTATAGGCACAAGGTATATATCTAGGTCTACTCTATATAAACAAAAAGAGGGGTATCTTTACAAATGCTAGTGATCAAATCATAAATTTACTAGGGTCCTAAAATCAAAGTTAGATCTATGTATACATAGATACTATGTGCAACCAAAGGACTTCACAACTCTCCTCTCTACTTAAAGGAAGGTAATACATTAACATAGCTAACATTAATGCAGGTGAAATAAAACATTAACTTCTTAGTACCAATCACTTTTAAATAGTCTCAGTAAAGTTAACACTAACACCAGATATATTTGCTATATCTACACTCATGAACTAAACTCTTATCCATTAACACTAATTATTTAATATTAAAATAAATAAATTTAAAATTTCATTAAATTATTAATTTAATTCAATAATCAAAATAATTTTATTAAAAAATTTAAAGAAATATATTTTTAAATTTTTAAAAAAACTATCATTTAAATAAACCATTATATTACTATAATATCTTTTAATTCATAATAATTAATTAAAAAACCATTCCCCAAACTACCATAATTTTTTTAATTCAGAATAATTAATTTAAAGAAACATATTTTACCAAAGTAAGTGCAGTGAGGGATTGACTTAATAAATGCGTGAGGGATTGACTTATCATTTAGTTATTGAAATATTGTCTTACTCTCCAAATACCTAGTACCTATGATGAATTTAATAATCTAAACTTAACGGATTTAAGTTGCATTATTTCACAAAGGTAAAGGATTTCTAGTAACCCTTAATTCTTTTTTAATCATTATTTAATTCTTTTTCAATCATTCTTTAATCATAAAATTAAGTCAGTTTGTTTTGTTTTTTTTCAGATTGATTATAAAAGGAAGATTTCTTCATCCAAAATTATAATAATGGTATTAACATTTCTTTCTCATTTGGATTTGTTTTATTTTGGAGGGTTTACGATTCTTATTAGTATAATCTTTACGTGAACCATGTTGCTCTTTAACATGTAGTTATAGGTAAGCAACGGGGTATTTTAACATGAATTTTTTTAATTCTATTTACTTTATATTTTTATGTGCTTGTTAAGTGAGCTCCCCCAAAATGGGTTGTTTTATTTTGGAGATTAATAGTTAAGTGGTTATCCATTTTTAATTAAATTTAGGATTTTTAGAATATTAAATTTAATTAATTTTTTCATTTTAATTTTCAATTATCATATAACTAAATCACTTTCTCTCGTTAATTGGTTTTTACTGGGTTTAACATTTTTATTATTATTTTTATTATTTTTTTTTCTATGGGCTTCACTTTGCATTGGAGACAAGGATATTGGAGTTGAAGGGGTGTTCCTCAATGCCACCATGGTTTTCTTATTAATGCAAAGTTTATGTTATGTGGGATCCCTCTTATGTTTATGATTTAATGGAATCTATGGCGGTGCAATTAAGGGAAAGTCTATGCTATGTGGGATCCCTCTTATGTTCATGATTTAATGGAATCTATGGCGGTGTAATTAAGGGTGCAGTGGGAATTTAACTCTTCTTCATGTCTCATCTTAATCACAATAAGAAAGGAAAGCATGGCACCAATTTTCAAAAAATTGTGAACTTAATGCAACCATAATTATCAATCAAATCAAATTTATAATGTTGCTTTCTTCAACATTTTCATGATTTACTATTAATTTATGGAGTTTTCTCCATTTACACCCAGATGTTTCATTTATGTGTGGGAATTTGATTATGTTGCTGGATAATGCTATTTGTTTGAAAAAGAGATTCCAAAGCTCCTATACAAGCTTCTCTTGTATTACTATCATTTCATGATTTTTAGATTCCATTCTTTTCTTTCTTTCTTCTTCATTGACATTTCTCATATGTTAAGTTTGTGACACCCCTTTCATTAACCTAAATTTTCTAATGTAATTAAAAAAATATAATGCTAGGGTTTCAACATTAATGTTATGATGTCAAACTCTATTATATGATATAATGTTTATTTTTATTATAAAAAATGTTAGAGTTGAAGAAATGGGACAACCAACAGATTATGATGCCTTGGGGAGGGGGAAAACTTGACTTAAGAGGAAAAATATACCTCAGGTGAATGTTTCCCTTCGATGTGATGGTTAGTCTTCCAAAGTAGCTGAAAGTTTGACAAGATGAAGGGTCAAGGTGTGATTATAAAAATAAGAGGGAGGATCAATCAAAGAGTTATTCTTCTCGGTTCTTAAGCTTCTTGTTTTTTTCTCTGTTATTACTTTCTCATACATCTCCCTCTCTCACTTAAAATTTGAATTTGCAAAGGGATTGGTCAAACAACACAAACATGTTCAGACCTTATGATTGGTTAAGAGTTATGAGTGACATCTTATGTGATAAGAAGAAAATATATTGCAACACTTTTTCTTCGGACTAGATGGCTCTAAAGAATATGGATGGTCCTTGTTATGTGTGGCACATAAAGAACTAAAGAGGGGAAGGCAAAGGAATTGATCCTGGTGGCTCCATAAACACTCAGAATTTAGAAGTGGCTTTGGAAAATCTCAAAATTCAAAGTTACTAGATTGAAGTGAAACTAGAGTCAAATTGAAGATCTTGGTGCAAGCTTTCCAACTATTGACACCTAATCATAAGGATTGGGTGAACAACTGTAATTAGTGTAAATAAATAATAAAGAAAATGGAGAGCCATCGGGAGATGAATTGAACAATCACTCCCTCTTGTATATACTAATAAACAACCTGAATGAATAATATGATTACATTTGAGGAGTTACCTCCTGGTCTGACATGGTATCAGAACCAACGCCACTTTTGGCTTCCCTCTCTGCTTTGTAACTCCCTTCTGCCTATTTTGCAGAACTGACCTCTTGCAACCACTCCACAGGTGTGCCTCTCTCAAGAATTTGATAACCGTTCTATAGGTTTTCCCCTCTCTCGCAACTGTTTCCCCTCTCTGGCAACTGCTGCAGACGTTCGGCTGGTTATGTGAGGCAACTGCTCCATAAGCACAGTTGAGGTATCACTCTCACACCTGCATGCATGCTTCCTACTGATATACCTCTCATGGTTTCATCACTCTCTTGGTTTCATAGTGTTAATGCGATGAATGAAATTCTCTTATGACTGTGTATCTGCGTTTCGGACCCTAATTAGGTATTTTTCGCTGTTCATACATTTTATTTATAAATCACAGTTAATTAGTGTTAAGCGTTAATACTGAGTTTAAGCACTAAACCTTTCCTTAAGTGCCTTTATTAAAAGTATGAATTAAGCATGTGGGTGGTATTGATAAGTGGGAAGCAGTATCTTGCGCACCCTAAAGGCTGTAAACGGTATTCCTAAAATTCACGTGATTAACCTTAGCGGGCGACACGTAGCATGGGAAAACCACTTTTTTCGCGCGCTCTCGACCTGATATCGGTCGTGTAAGATTTCACGCGATATTGCGTGACAACTGTTTGATTGGACGGGTCACATCGGCGCTGGAGATCGTCCGTGTTAGTTGGTGGGCGGACGACGCGATATCTGTTAGATCTGGAGAAGTGAGATCAACGACGCGGATTGAAGCGCTTGATAAAAGGAGAAGTCAACGAGGGACCAACAGTGATTGATCAGATAAGTGGGACCCTCAAGGGGAAAATCCACGCACAGAACTGGATTTAAGCGCAATTGATTGGTTACAAAGTTAACCAGTGGTCAAATTACAGACTACCACCTCATTTTTGTCAACCTCTTGCGTCATTTTTTTTTACTAGCAGAAGAGAGATTTTTTACACAGTACACATTTTTAAAATGCACTCATTGATATCTATTGTGGGAGTGGTTCTCAATGGGAAGGAGAACTATCCTAAGTGGTCTCGGAAAATCAAACACACTCTCATTTTTAATGAGTTGTGGAAAGGAGTGTGTGTTGGAAACGGAGACAAAGAGCCATAACAACCTACCTTAGACAAGGAATTTGCCATTTGGGAAAATAGGAATAGTAAGGCTTATGCATTGACTGCAACATCAGTAAATGAAGAGGTGAGTCGCCATATTTCATCATTTTCAAATGCTTTCGAAGCCTTACAAAAACTGAAGGAACTCTATGACTCATACTCTGCACTTGAAGTTGTTCAACTCATGATTAAATTGTTCACCCTCGAATTACAAAATGATGGTCCTCTTGCCATTGCATCAGAAGTAAAATCTATTATCCATGATATCAAATTCACTAATGTTGAACTGAACATTCCTCCAATAGCTTTTATCAAGGTACTTTATCCCACTTACTCAAATTATCTTGAGTCATTGCAAGCAAATGGAAACCTTAAAGATATTACCTTTGACTCCCTTGTGAAAAAATTTGTTGAAAGAGAGAAAGCTTTTGGGAAGAAGACATCTCCTCAGTCTTCTGAAGAGGCTATGTGCCTTGCACATAGAGAGAAGAATCTTGCTCAAGATTCTTTGAGAGGAAGAGGAAGAAATTTCAAAGGCAGGGGGGGCATACACTCTTAAGGAGAAAAGTCAGATTTGTACTGTATACACTGCAAAAGAGATGGATCACATGATGCATCCACATGCAAGTTGCCTTGAGACAAAATTGAGTATGAAAAAAACCAACCCAAGGGTAAAACTAATGACAAAGGAAAGGTATAGCACCTGAATTTGCTCACTATGTTGTGGCACACTATAATATTGGAGTAAATGAATGCTTATTTAATGCTTCACTTGCTTCTTGGGAAAATGATTGGTTGCTTGATTCAGAAGCAAATTGCCTTATGACTTTTAGAAGAGATTTTTTTGAATAATTCACTGACAATGTTGATGGAGCAATATACTTTGCAGAAAAATCAAAACTCAAGCCATCAAGGCTTGGTACAATCAGGCTTAAATTGCTTGGTCTTCCAGACTTTCTTTTGCATTATGTTTTATATCTCCCACAATTGAGGAGAAACTTGTTGTCCTTGGTCCACATCCGCCAGCAAGGACACTCCATTCATATGTTTGATGGCAAGCTTGAGGTGAGAAAAGCATTAGACCACTCACTTGTCATGACGGGGATAGAAGAAGAAAGGCTTCTCAAGCTGCAGGGTACCTCTGCTTGTGCACAAAATTTCTCATACAATTCTCATTATGAAGAAGGTACATTTCCATCAAGTTTATTATGGCATGCTAGCTTTGGACACTTGAACTATGATAGCCTCTGCTTGTTGAAGAAAAATGGTGTTACTGGTTTGCCTACAATTCCTAGGAAACTTAAGCAATGTGATGCTTGCATTCTAGGAAAGCATAGAAAACAGTCTTTTCATGATTCACATTCCAGAGCACATAGAAAACTTGAACTCATTCATTCAGATTTATGTGGTCCAATGTCTGTTCCTTCTGCAAATAGAAATAAATATATGATGACATTTATTGACGACTACACCAAAATCTGTTGGGTTTATTTATTGAAGAACAAATATGATCCTTTTCAAACATTCAAGAACTTTCATACATGGATTGAAAATGATTCACAATCTCATATTGGCTCTATTCGCACTGATAATGGAAAACAATACACTTCAAATGAATTTGAAAACTATCTTTGCCAACATGGGATCAAACATCAAACAACTGTGCCTTATAATCCCCAACAGAACGGAGTAGTTAAAAGAATAAATAGGACAATCTTAAATATGGTGCGCTCCATGATGTTTTTCAAAAATGTAAAAATGATGTTTTGGGCTGATGCAGTTCTACGTGCTATATATATAAAGAAACAGATGTCCATCTAATGCTATTAGAAACAAGACTCCTTTTGAAATGTGGTATGGGCACATTCCTTTGGTAAAGCATCTCAAGGTCTTTGGTTCCACATGTTATGCCTTGATACCAAATGTACATAGAAACAAACTTGGTGCAAGAAGTCGTAAGTGTATCTTCCTGGAGTATTCAAACACCTCCAAAGCATACTGTCTCTATGATGCAGTCAATAAAAATTTTGTTGTATCTAGATATGTAATCTTTCTTGAATCATCCAAAACTGACAATGTTGTTGAGTGGCAACTTGATCGCTTGGATAGATTCACAAATGCAAAATCATTTCAAAAATTTGATAATTAGATTCCACATCTTGAAGGGGGGATTCCTATACTAGATCAACCTGTGGAATCTTCTTCTGAAACACTCTCTCCCCTGCATGAAACTCCAACAATATACTTTGAGTGATGTGATTGACAGAATTGGGAGACTCATTCTTGATTCAGTCCCAACTCAATCAATGGAGCAGCCTGGACCATCTCAGAAAGGTCCCCCAAAGTGGCTAACAAAGACACTTGAAAGTGTTCATCCTAATGAGGTTGGAAAGTAGGAACTAGAAATTCAACTCGAGAAAATGGAGGTGATGTAGATGACTCTGATTCACTTGTTTATATGGATGTTTCTTATGATTGTGAATTGAATTTGTCTATAGATTTTGAATCAGATTCCTTCAAAGAAGCTGCTTCTCATGATGAATGGAAAGAAGCAATGCAAAAGGAGTACGATGCCTTGATAAAGAATGGCACTTGGAAGCTGGTTGATCCTCTATTGGGAATCAAACCAATTGGCTGCAAGTGGGTCTACGAGAACAAGTATAAAGCTAATGGCTCACTTTACAAGCACAAAGCCATGCTTGTGGCAAAATGTTTTGCACAGAAGGAAGGGGTCAATTATGAGGAGAATTTTGCCCCCACAACAAAATGGGCTACCATCCAGACACTCTTTTCCCTAGCAGCTCAGAATGGTTGGAAAGTCCATAAAATGGGTGTAAAAAACCGCTTTCTTGAATGGAGATATAAAAGAGAACTTTTTTATGTCGCATCCCGAAGGATTTGCTATAAAAGGACATGAACATAAAGTATGCAAACTTGTGAAATCCTTGTATGGCCTCAAACAAGCACCACGAGCCTGGTATGAAAAACTAACTGAGCATCTTCTAAAACTCAATTTCAAACATTATGATCTTGATGATGCAACTTTGTTTGTCAAGAAGGTTAGCAAAACAGTTGTATATCTTGTGGTATATGTAGATGATCTTTTGATGACAGGGAATAATGAGAGCTACATTGCATCCATAAAGAAGGAATTGAGGAAAGGTTTTGAAATGACTGATTTGGGCTATGTTCATTACTATCTTGGTATTGAAGTAACTCAACATCCGAAGTCCATATTCCTTTCTCAAAAGAAGTACATTGGAGATTTGTTGAACAAGTTTGGCATGACTGAATGCAATCCTCTAACTACTCCAATGGAACAAAACTTAAATCTCACATCCATTGAAGGAAAAGAATTTGAGGATGCAACAAAGTATAGATAGCTTGTAGGAAGTCTCAACTACCTAACTACTACCAGACCAGACATTTCGTTTGTTGTTGGAATCCTCTCTCGGTTTATGCAAAAGCCTTGTGAGGGACATTGGTCTGCTGCAAAAAGAGTTGTAAAGTACTTGAAGGGAACTCAAGACTTTGGAATCAAGTATACATAGGTGGGCGATTTCAGCTTGATTGGATACTCTGATTCAGACTTCGATGGAGACAAAGAAACTGGGGTATCTACTTCGGGTTATGCCATGAGTCTTGGACCAGGAGCAGTCTCTTGGAGATCACGCAAACAATTAGTTCCAGAAGATTCCACAACAGCGGCAGAATATGTCACAACAGCTGAATCAATAAAATAAATTGTGTGGCTCGAGAAAATTTTGGAAGATTTGTAGGTAAAAAAAGCACAATTGACTCCACTCATGATTGACAATACCTCGGAAATAAAGTTGGCCAAGAACCCAAAGTTCCATGATCGAACAAAGCACATAAATACAAAATATCATCTGATTCAACATCATGTTGAGGCCAAAACAATCCATCTTCACCATTGTTCCACTAATGAGCAGATTGTAGACATCTTCACCAAAGCACTTGGAAGAGAAAAGGTTGAAAGATTCAGAACGATGCTTGGACTCACCGACATCCCTTTAGATTAAGGGGGGCAATGTTGACACCTAATCATAGGGATTGGGCGAACAACTATAATTAGTGTAAATAAATAATAGAGAAAATGGAGAGTCATTGGGAGATGAACTGAACAATCACTCCCTCTTGTATATAATAATGAACAACCTGAATGAATAATATGATTACATTTGAGGAGTTACCTCCTGGTATGACACCAACGTTGTGAACGACACCTCAATATGAGTTCATATGTGAAAGTTATGGCTCATTAACGTTTTGGTCAAACTAGACCCAGTGGTAGCCACTAATGATGCAACAAACTTGGAATTTACCAGTAGACGGATTCCGACCACTGGAACGAGTGATTTTTCGGCCTCTTTTATTTTCCGGTGACCATTAAAAACCAGTCGGATTTTTTTTAAAAATATGTTCATTTTTAATAAAAAAAACAAATTAATATAAAACAGGTGGCATGTTGCCACCCTCGCCACCCCAACTAAAACATTATATATTAATATATATGGGTGGTGGGTGGTCAAACCGTGCCACTCCTAGTGCATTACATTGGCCCAATGACCACACCCATTAAATAGGGGCTGACAGGATTCAAACTCGCCAAGCCTACCAGATGGCCCGTCCACAGGTATCCCCATATGTAACAACCACCAAAAAAAAAATGCGCCGAAACTAAAATAGCGGCAAACTAAAATGAATAGTCCCCATTTGGGAGCCGCGGGGAACAAATCACAACAATTTGCCAAGTGGCCTAACGGGCCTACATTGAAACTATTGTCAAGTAAAAGGTATAAAAACTTGCATTGCCCTGTCGATTGGGGGAATGAGCAAAGACAAAACTAGGTACAGGCATGTTTTTCAAGACGAGTATATTCCAAGGGAATACTCCTTGGAATATTCCATGCAGAATCAGTGAGGAATGTAAAATATTCCCAGGAGGGAAAATTTTCAAAGTGACATAATCATTCCAATTTTATACTCAAACGAACGAGAATTTCACTACGAGTTTGATGGCGTGATTGGTTTTTTTATCTGAGCAGAGGAATTTCAGTCAACTCATAGAGAGAAATCTTTGTGGAATCTAAAGATTCCCTTGGAGGCTCATTTTTGATAGAGGCATAATGATGTCGACTTTATAGTCATTTTTCTTAGAATTTCGCAAGGAACATAATGGTGTAATCAAATTTTTCATATGAGGAGTAGATATTCAATCAACTTGCAGAGAGGAATCTTTGTGGAATCTTGAGGAATCTAAAAGATTCCCTTATGACCGATTTTTGACAGTTTTAGAACCAGGCCGACTTTATACTCCAATTACTCAGTTTTTCAGAAGGAGCACAATCGTAGACTCAGAATTATCATATGAGCATAAAAACTCTAGTCAACCAGCAAGAAGGAATATTTGGGGAATCTTTGATATTCCCGAGGGTCTAGATTTCGACAGTGTCAGAAAGGGGTCGAGTTTACAGTCATTTGACACAATTTCGTGCCACAAATTCAATGGTGCAGTCAATTTCTTCAATCAAGCCATGTATTTTCAGGCCATCCCCGGAAATGGAGGTATATGATGTAGTGAGGCCATGTATTTCTTTTGATTTGGTGAGATGATGTTTTTGATGTTGTGATCCTTGTTCACCATTCTATTCGAGGATACTTATATGCCACTTCATGTGAGAATTAGATATCTTGTCATTCGAAAGGAGGGCCCATATGAGTGAGAGTTCTTGTAGGAGAATGTCTCACGGAGAGAAATGCCACTCTAATTGTGGGGGTTTATCCTTGTAATGAAAAATAATACACCATGTACTCATCATCGTCTTGCAGCATTTAATGAAGTGACATCCCACTCTTGACACTGGGCTTGGAGACAAAACCTACATTGGTTGAACTCCATTATCAATGTTTGTGTGTGATTTGATTTGATGGTTGTCATTACGTTTCCTCTTTTTTAAAGTATGCATATGTCATTTTTCATACTCTTTCACATGCAATTCTACTAACGTCATAGGATCAAAAAATGTTGGTTAATTCCAGTCGTAGAGAGAATCCAGATCAAGTTTAGTATCAGAGTGTCTTCTTGCTGATGCGAATTGCGAGTGTGAATGATTGGACATGCAACTAGAAAGAAAATGGAGGATGAATGAGATCTCTACGAGGCCTTCTATAGGATGGCCAACATAGTAGATTTAATGTATGCATATTATGAGGAGAAAATGGCAAGAAAGGGATAAGAGAAAGAAAGACTAGAGGATGATGCTCCATCTACCTCCTTGAGTGAACATTCTTCTTCTTCACCATCTTCACATCATTCAGATGAGGAGATCAATCAAAGCCTTCAAGCAGAGAATGATGAATTGAGGAGACTTCTACGAGAAGAAAAAGAGGAGAAGAAGAGATTTCAGTTTCAGTTACGAGCCATGGAAGAGGCCTTGGAAAAGTTGAAGTGCAAGGGAGGCTTAGAGAAGCCATCATCACCTACATTAGAATAAACAATTGAGGTAAACAATGTTGATCATTCTTCAATTTCATTTTCACATGACGTTATTTATGTTCGTAGCCTTGAGGTACCCATTCCAGGAACCAACATGAGACTCCTTACCAAGATGGGATACACTGAAGGAGAGTGCTCAAAGATAGAAAAAACCTCCAAGGAATTGCCAAAGCCATTGGGGAAAGAGGATGATTGGAACACATCACAATCCTCCCATGACAATGCACATTGTAGAGGAATACTTAAGGCAAGCGCTCATCACTAGGATTGCACCAGAGGCATCCAAAAGAGGTATAAAAAGTCTCAGTATTCTAAAGTTAATTTTGATTACAAGCATATTGTTAATGATGAGCACAAATCATGGTGTAGAAAACCATGTAGTTTTTGTGGCTTTCATAACCACGTCATTTTCAAGTGCTGGAAGAGAATAGCAACCAGAAAAAGGACGAGATGTGAAAGGCCTTCTCTACATCAAGGAAGGAAGAAGGTTAAGCAGTTCTAGAGGAAGAAGACTTTTTGCAAACATTGCAATAGAGGTGGAAATCAAAGAGACATATTGGAGGCTCTATCCAGAGTAGCGTCTCAAGGACATAATGCCCGTGTAGGAACCAAGCAGTGGAGATGTTCAACAAGAAAATGTACCACAGGGAGATGACCCATTCACTTTGATGAGTGAGAGATAGTCTTACTAGATATAGTAGCTTGTCATGGATGCATTTTGTAAATCATGTGTTGTGATATAAGTGTAAAAGTGATGATGTGTTTTCCATCACTTATTAAAGAAATGATGGCGTTTTTGGCCTTTTATTGATAGTTGAGGTATTGGTTTCTATTATGATGTACTCTTGACCAAAGAGTGTGAGTTATAAACACTTGGAAAGTATGAGGATTCTTGGGTCATGATTGGTCATGTAATTGAACATGTAGTTTTCAAAGGATGTACTACAGGTTTGCATAGGATGCAAGTGTCGACTCATCACTTATGGCTTCGAAGAAAAAGGGTGAAGGAGAAGGAAGTGGGGCATGTCAGGACACTTGTTGTGTGGACAACATAACACAACAGATGCATATTATGTTCATGCTTTTGGAGGACCAAAATCTCCTCAGAAATGATCTAGGTGGCTCCAGAAACGCTCATAATTTAGAAGTGGCTTTAGAAAGGCTCAAAAATAAATGTTGCTAGATTAAAGTGAAACTAGGATCAGATCAAATACCTCGACACACACTTTCTAATGCTATGAATAGTACCTCAATCTGAGTTTGTATGTGAAAGTTATGGGCGGTAAAAGTTTTGGTCAAACTAGGCCAAGGGGTAGCCACTAACGAGGCAGAAATTTGGCATTTACCGGTGCATGGAGTTCGGTCACCGAAACGGGCTAATTTGTTTCCTCTTTAATTTTTCTGGTGACCTTAAAAAACTGGTTGGAAATTTTTGAACAATATGTTCATTTTTAATAATACAAAAAAATTAATATAAAACAGGTGGTAGGCTGCCACCCCCACCACCCCAACTAACACATTATATATTAACATATATGGGTGGCAGGTGGTCAAACCCCACCACCCCCGACACATTACATTTTCCCAGCGACCACATCCATTAAATCGGGCCCAACGAGATTCAAGCTCACCCGACTTACCGATCGGCTCACCCATGGGCGACCCCATATGTAACGACCACCAAATATAACATGCACCAAAACTAAAACAACGCCCAACCAAAATGAATAGTCCTCATTTGAGAGCCGGAGGGTTTGACCTGGGACGGGCCTTGTACAACTGCAACAATTTTCCAAGTGGCCTAACAGGCCTACATTGAAACTATTTCCAAGTAAAATGTATAAAAACCCACATTGCCCATTCGACTAGGAGAATGAGTAGAGGCGAAGCCACACGATGAAACTAGGTGAGGGAACATTTTTCAAGATGAGTATATTCCAGGGAGATATTCCATATAGAATTAGCGAGGAATCTAAAAGATTTCCTAGAGAGAAAATTTTCACAGTGACAGAATCATGACAACTTTATACTCAAACGAACTAGAATTTTTCCAGGGGTTTGATGGTGTGATCAATTTTCTGATCTAAGTAGTGGAATTTAAGTCAACTTGGAGACAAAAATCTTTGTGGAACATTGAGGAATCTAAAGATTCCCTTGGAGGCTAATTTTTTATAGAGGCGGAATGACGTCGAATTTATAGTAATTTTTCTCAAAATTTCACAATGAACACAATGTTGTAATCAGATTTTTCATATGAGGAGAATATCTTCAATCAACTTGCAGAGAGGAATCTTTGTGGAATCTTGAGGAATCTAAAAGATTCCGTTATGGTTGATTTTTGACAGTTTTAGAACTAGGCCGACTTTATACTCAAATTACTTAGTTTTTTGGAAGGAGCACAATGGTGGACTTAGAATTATCATCTGGGCAGAAGAGCTCCAGTAAACCAGCGAGAAGGAATATTTGGGGAATCTTTGAGATTCTTGAGGGTTCAGATTCAAATGGTGTCAGAAAGGGTTAGATTTACAGTAATTTGACACGATTTTGCACCACGAATTCAATGGTGAAGTACATTTCTTTAGTGCAGCTATGCATTTTCAGACCATCCATGGAAGTGGAGGTATATGATGTAGAGATGCCATGTATTTATTTTGATTTGGTGAGATGATTTTTGTGATGTTGAGATCCTTGTTTACCATTCTATTGGAGGATACTCGTATGCCACTTCATGTGAGAATTAGATATCTCGTCATGTTAAAGGAGGGACCATATGAGTGAGAGTTCCTATAGGAGAACGTCCCATGGAGAGACATGCCACTCTAAATGAGGGAGTATCCTTGTAATGCAAACAATACACCATGTACTCATCATTATCTTGCAACATCTAATGAAGCAACCTCCCCAACCTTGACACAGGGCCTAAAGACGTAACCAACACTAGGTAAACTCCGTTATCAATGTGTGTGTGGGCTTTGATTTGATGACTATCATTATGTTTCCTCTTCTTTAAAGTATGAATATGTGGTTTTTCATACTATTTCACATGCAATTATGATAACATCATAGAAGTAAAAGATCTTTGTTAATTCCGGTAGAGAGAATCCAGATCAGGTTTGGTATCAAAGCAATCTTCTTACTGATGTGAATTACAAGTGTGAATGATTTGACGTGCAACGAGAAAGAAAATGGAGGATGATAGAGATCTCTATGAGGCCTTCTACAGGATGGAAAACATGGTAGAATTAATATATGTAGATTATGAGGAGAAAATGGCAAGAGAGTAATAGGAGAAAGAAAGAGTAGAGGACGATGCTCCATCTACCTCCTCGAGTGAAAATTCTTCTTCTTCATCATCTTCTCATCATTCAGATGAGGAGATCAATCAGAGCCTTCAAGCAGAGAATGATGAATTGAGGAGACTTCTACGAGAAGAAAAAGAGGAGAAGCAAAGATTGCAACTTTAGTTACGAGCCACAGAAGAGGCCTTGGAAAAGTTGAAGTGCAATGAGGGCTTAGAGAAGCCATCATCACCTACATCAGAATAAACAATTGAGGTAAAAAAGATCATTCTTCAATTTCATTTTCACATGACGTTATTTCTGTCCGAAGCCTTGAGGTGCCCATTCTAGGAACCGACATGAGACTCCTTACCAAGATGGGATACACTGAAGGAGAGTGCTCAAAGATATAAAAAGCCTCCAAGGCATTGTTAAAGCCATTGGGGAAAGAGGATGGTTGAAACACATCACAATCCTCCCATGACAGTGCACTTTGCAGAGGAAGAGCTAAGAAAATCTCTTATCACCAGGACTGCACCAGAGATAACCAAGGGAGGTATAAAAAGTCTCAATATTCTAAATTTCATTTTGATTATAAGCATATTGTTAATGATGAGCATAAATCATGGCGTAGAAAACCATGTAGTTTTTGTGGCTTGCATAGCCACGTCATTGTCAAGTGTTGGAAGAGAATGGCAACCAGAAAAAGGACAAGACGTGAAATGCCTTCTCCACATCAAGGAAGGAAGAAGGTTAAGTAGTTCTGGAGGAAGAAGACTTTTTGTAATCATTGCAATAGAGGTGGAAATCAAAGAGACACATATTGGAGGCTCCATCCAGAGTAGTGTCTCAAGGACACAATGCTCGTGCAGGAACTAGCTGGTGGAGATGTTCAACAAGAAAATGTGCCACAGGGAGATGACCCATTCACTTTGATGAGTGAGAGATTGTTTTACTAGATACAGTAGCTTGTCATGGCTGCATTTTGTAAATCACGTGTTGTGATATAATTGTAAAAGTGATGATTTATTTTCCATCTTTTATTAGTGCAACGATAATGTTTTTGGCCTTTTATTGATAGTTGGGGTATTGGTTTCTATTATGATGTACACTTGACCAAAGAATGTGTGTTATAAACTTTTGGCAAGTATGGGGATGCTTGGGTCATGATTGGTCAAGTAATTGAATATGTAGTTTGCAAAGGATGTACTATAGGTTTGTAGAGGATGCATGTGTTGGCTCATCACTTATGGCTCCGAAGAACAAGGGTGAAGGAGAAGGAAGTGTGGCATGTCAGGACACTTGTTCTGCAGACAATGTAACATAGAATATGCAAATTATGTTCATGCTTTTGGAAGACCAAAATCTCCTAAGTGGGGAGGAATGATCCAGGTGGCTCCAGAAACAGGGAAAATTTGAGGGATGGAAGTTTATCATGAAGTTCAAAAACCTTGGTGAATCTTGTTAGTCCCTAATATGAAAACTGTAAAATGTTTGATGATATTTTTATAGAAATATTTATATTTTCAATGCTTTTTTATTACTCTATATAAAAGTTTTGGTGATTGTCAAACCCCGCCACCCCTAGCACATTACATTGGCCTAATGACCACACCCATTAAATCGGGGCCGATGAGATTCAAACCCACCAGGCCTACTGGCCGGCCCGCCCATGGGCATCCCCATATGTAGCAACCACAAAATATAACATGCACCAAAACTAAAATAGCGTCCAACCAAAATGAACAGTGCCCATTTGGTAGCCGTGGGGAACCAACCACAACAATTTGCCAAGTGGCTTGATGGGCCTACATTGAAACTATCACCAAGTAAAAGGTATAAAAACTTGCATTTCCCAGTCAATTGAGGGAACGAGCAGAGTCATAAATAGTTGTGGACACTTTTTTCAAGACGAGTATATTCCTGGGGAATACTCCTTGGAATATGTCATGTATAATCAATGAGGAATCTAAAAGATTCCTTGGAGGGCAAATTTTCAAAGTGGCAGAATCATGCCAACTTTATGCTCAAACGAACCAGAATTTTGCCAAGCGTTTAATGGCATGTTCAGTGTTTTGATTTGAGCAGCAGAATTTCAGTCAACTCGCACAGAGAAATCTTTGTGGAATCTTGAGGAATCTAAAGATTCCCTTGGAGGCTGATTTTTGATAGAGGCAGAATGATGCCGACTTTATAGTCATTTTTCTTAGAATTCCGCAAGGAACACAATGGTGTAATCATATTTTTCATATGAGGAGAAGATCTTCAATCAACTTGTAGAGAGGAATCTTGAGGAATCTAAAAGATTCCTTATGGTCAATTTTTGACAGTTTTAGAACTAGGCCGACTTTATACTCAAATTATTCCGTTTTTCGGAAGGAGCACAATGGTGGAGTCAGAATTATCATCTAAGTAGAAGAACTCTAGTCAACCAGTAGGAAAGAATCTTGGGGAATCTTTGAGATTCCCAAGGGTCTAGATTTTGAAAGTGTTAGAAAGGGGTCGAGTTTACAGTCATTTGACACGATTTCGTGCCACAAATTCAACAATATTGTCCATTTCTTCAGCAAAGCCATGAATTTTCAAGCCATCCCCAAAAGTTGAGGTATATGATGTAGTGATGCCATGTATTTCTTTTGATTTGTTGAGATGATGTTTTTGATGTTGAGATCCTTGTTCACCATTTTATTAGAGGATACTCATATGCCACTTCATGTGAAAATTATATATCTTTTCATGCTAAAGGAGGGCCCATATGAGTGAGAGTCCCTGTAGGAGAACGTCTCATGGAGAGACATGCCACTCTAATTGAGGTAGTTTATCCTTCTAATGATCAAGAATACACCATGTACTCATCATCATCTTGCAGCAATTAATGAAGTGGCATCCACACTCTTGACAACGAGATTGGAGACAAAACCCACATTGGGCGAACTTCGTTATCAATGTTTGTGTGTGATTTGATTTGATGGATTTTTGGCTTGCATAACCACATGGTTGCCGAGTGCTGGAAGAGAATGACAATAGAAAAAAGGATAAGATGTGAAAGGTATTCTCCACATCAGGGAAGGAAGAAGGTTAAATAGGTTTGGAGGAAGAAGACTTTTTGCAATCATTGGAACAGAGGTTGACATCAAAGAGCCACATGTTGGAGGCTCCATCTAGAGCAGCGTCTCAAGGACATAGTGCTTGTGCAAGAATCAACTGGTAAAGATGTTCAAAAAGTATGGGGATTCTTGGGTCATGATTGGTCATGTATTTTTAAAAGGATGTACTATAGGTTTACATAGGATGTAGGTGTTGGCTCATCACTTATGGCTCCAAAGAAAAAAGGTGGAGGAGAAGGAAGTGTGGCCTATCAAGACATTTGTTGTGCATACAATATAACATAATAGATGCAAATTATGTTCATGCTTTTAGAGGACCAAAAGCTCCTTAGTGGGGAGGAATAATCCAGGTGGCTCCAGAAATGCTCATAATTCAGAAGTGGCTTTAGAAAGGCTCAAAAATAAAAGTTGCTAGATTAAAGTGAAACTAAGGTCAGATCGAATATCTCGACACACACATTCCAACTCTAAGAATGGTACCTCAATCTGAGTTTGTATGTGAAAGTTATGGGCAGTCAAAGTTTTGGTCAAACTAGACCAAGTGGTAGCCACTAATGAGACAAAAATTAGGCATTTACTGGCGCATGTATTCCAGCCACGAGAATGAACAAATTTGTTTCCTCTTTAATTTTTCTGGTGATCCTTAAAAAACAGTCGAAAATTTTTGAACAACATGTTCATTTTTTATAATACAAAAAAATTAATATAAAACAGGTGGTAGGCCACCACCCTTGCTACCCCAACTAATGCATTATTTATTAATATATAGGGGTGGCGAGTGGTCAAAACCTGCCACCCATGATACATTACAGTGGCCCAACAACCACACCCATTAAATCAGGGTCAATGAGATTCAAACCAGCCCAACCTACCGATTGGTCTACCCATGGGCGACCCCATATGTAACAACCACCAAATATAACATGCACCTAAAATAAAAAAAAGTACAACCAAAATGAATAGTTCTCATTTTAGAATCGTAGGTTTTGACCTTGGACGGGCGTCGTACAACTGCAACAATTTTCCAAGTGGCCTAACGGGCCTACATTGAAACTATTGCCAAGTAAAATGTATAAAAACCCGCATTGCCCAGTCGACTAGAGGAATGAGCAGAGGCGGAGCCACACGGTGAAACCAGGTGAGGGAACATTTTTCAAGACGAGTATATTCCAGGAGAATATTCCATACAATATTAGTGAGGAATCTAAAAGATTCCCTAGATGGCAAATTTTCACAGTGACAGAATCATGACAAATTTATACTCAAACGAACTAGAATTTTTGTAGGGTTTTGATCATATGATCAATTTTCTCATCTAAGTAGTGGAATTTCAATCAACTTGCAGAGAGAAATCTTTGTGGAATCTTGAGGAATCTAAAGATTCCCTCGGAGGTTGATTTTTGATAGAGGTAGAATGATGCCGACTTTATAGTAAATTTTCTCATAATTTCACAAGGAACACAATTGTGTAATTAGATTTGTCACCTGAGCAACATATCTTCAGTCAACTTGCAGAGAGGAATCTTTGTGGAACCTTTAGGAATCTAAAAGATTCCCTAAGGGCCAATTTTTTACATTTTTAGAACTAGGCTGACTTTATACTCAAATTACTCATTTTTTTGCAAGGAGCGCAGTGATGAACTTAGAATTATCATTTGACAAACAAAGCTCCAGTAAACTAGTGAGATGTAATCTTTGGGGAATCTTTGAGATTCTCGAGAGTTCAGATTTCAACGGTGTCAGAAAGGGGTCACGTTTATAGTAATTTGACATGATTTCTCACCACGAATTCAATGGTGAGGTACATTTCTTCAGCAGAGCTATGCATTTTCAAGCCATCCATGGAAGTGGAGGTATATGATGCAGTGATGCCATGTCTTTCTTTTGATTTGCTGAGATGATGTTTTTGATGTTGAGATCCTTGTTTACCATTCTGTTGGAGGATACTCATATGCCACTTCATGTGAGAATTAGATATCTCGTCATGCTAAAGGAGGGACCATATGAGTAAGAGTTCCTGTAGGAGAATGTCTCATGGAGAGACACACCACTTTAATTGGGGGAGTCTATCCTTGTAATGACAAAGAATACACCATGTACTAATCATCATCTTGCAACATTTAATGAAGTAGCCTCCCCACCATTGACACCGGGCCCGGAGACATAACCCACACTGGGTGAACTCTGTTATCAATGTGTGTGTGTGTGCTTTGATTTAATGACTGTCATTATGTTTCCTCTTATTTAAAGTATTCATATGTGGTTTCTCATACTCTTTCACATGAAATTATGCTAACATCATAGAAGTAAAAGATATTGGTTAATTCCAGTAATAGAGAGAATCCAAGTCAAGTTTGGTATGAGGGCAGTCTTCCTCCTGATGCAAATTGCGATTGTGAATGATTTGACATGCAATGAGAAAGAAAATGGAGGATTATAGAGATCTCTACGAGGCCTTCTGTAGGATGGCAAACGTGGTATATTTAATGTATGCAAATTATGAGGAGAAAATTGCAAGAGAGTAACAGGAGAAAGAAAGAGTAGAGGACGATGCTCCATCTACCTCCTCGAGTGAACATTCTTCTTCTTCATCATCTTCTCATCATTCCCATGAGGAGATCAATCAAAGCCTTCAAGCAGAGAATGATGAATTGAGGAGACTTCTACGAGAAGAAAAAGAGGAGAAGCAGAGATCGCAGCTTCAATTACGAGCCATGAAAGAGGACTTGGAAAAGTTGAAGTGCAAGGAAGGCTTAGAGAAGCCATCATCACCAACTTCAGAATCGATAACTGAGGTAACAATGTTGATTGTTCTTTAGTTTCATTTTCACATGATGTTATTTCTATTGGAAGCCTTGAAGTGCCCATTCCAAGAACCAACTCGAGACTCCTTACCAAGATGGGATACATTGAAGGAGAGTTCTTAAAGATAGTAGAAGCCTCCAAGGCATTATCAAAGCCATTGGGGAAAGAGGATGATTGAAACACATCACAATCCTCCCATGATAGAGCACATTGTAGAGGAAGATCTAAGGCAAGATCTCATCGCTAGGATTGCACCAGAGACAACTAAGAGAGGTATAAAAAGTATCAATATTCTAAAGTTAATTTTGATTACAAGAATATTGTTAATGATGAGAAGAAATCATGGTGTAGAAAACCATGTAATTTTTATGGCTTGCATTGTTAATCTAGGTTGTCATTGATGTCAATATAGCGGTGTTTGTGATGGAAAATTCCTTAATACATGATGTTTCCTATTGATTCCCATTGATATTAATACTGCTCATGGAGGATCTAAGGATTGAATATAGATGTAATAGAAATAGTGGAACCAAGGAGGAAGGCTATTGGAAGTTGAGGAAAGCTAAAGAGTAAGAGGAAGAAGCCATTGAAAGCCAGCAAGAGAAGAGAAGCAATTTATTGGAAGCAGTCTATAGGGAGGAGTTAAGATATTGGCACTTTATCAGAGAAATTATATTGTCGCGTTATCGGCGGTTCTATTATATTAAGTTATGTAAACATTGCTCAAACCCCCGATTGCAATATAATGGAGTCAAGAAATGAATAACGGAGATCAAACCCAAGTGCTTGCAGAAGAAGAATGGCAGAGGAATAGATCTGGATCGTCAAATCGATGGTGATTAGCAACTATGGGGGTAGGAAAGTATGGATTTCCTTGATCATGGTTGAAGTCCCGCACTAAATCCTAGCCGTTGATCTCATATTCAACTCTTAGATCACAATCAACTGTGGGGGTTAAGATTGTTTTAATCTGTGTGCCAGTTGAAGTCCCGCAAACCATAGATTACAATATAATACGTGGACCTGATAGCTCCATTAGAACATACCTTTATGTAGTATCGCATCCAGATATCGAGGAAGTTATGTAAATCATAAGAGTTGTCACCATTGGACCGCCGATTGCAATAAGAATTGTGAAGTAAAACCTCTGATTTTTATGAAGTTGCCATTGCAGGATTAAAGGAATGACTCCGATTCTCATGAAATTGCGATTGCGGAATTAAAGGTGATGATGTGGCATGTGGGACCTCCATGTTGGTATAGCAGATCTTATATGGTTTCCGTGAATAATCAAGTCTGTGGATAAAAGACTCTTTGATATATATTTTTAATATAGAAGCTGGCCTCCCTCCAATAGACGTGTCCTTTGGTCATTGGTGAAACTTGTATAAAAACGAGTTAAAATGCTTCAGTTCTGAGTATCTATCTCGGGCATAAAAATAGAGCATAAAGAAGTTCACAACTTGTGAACTTGAAGAGATAGAGGAAGTTGAAGATCAAATGAGAAAGAAGGAAGCCAAAGGTCAAGTGACTCTGCTGAATGGATTAATCTTAAAAAGGCTTGAACCTGTGATGAATTAATAGAAGAAGTACAGATCATAACTCTAAAAACAATTCAATGAAGCGAAATAAGGTTTGATCTGCCATCGTTTGAAGGGAGCAATAGACTACACCAGTACTGAAGTATTTGTGAGTATGATCCTTGGAAGTAAGATATCGCGACACTAAGAACAATGAGAGGCAGTCACTCCTGAAGCACTTACCGTGGAAGATAGAACAACAGATTGAAACAGAGAATTATTTTTTGTGCAAACATTAAGGCTTAGTGCAACTTATCAAAGATATCTTGTTGAAAAACATCAACAGATCTTGGAGACATTATTGGAGATCATGATGGCTATTTGAAATCATCATGAGGTAACTTTGCAGACTGTGGGCAATATGAAGAGTTGTGAAGACTCCTTCATATGAACACAGGTTTTCATTGATGATGTAGCATGGAGACTACAGTGAAGCTGTAGATTGACAGAACATAGTGAAGAAGATTTTGAGAGTAGTGTAATACAATCAAAACAATTCTTGACAAGATAGGGTTGGAGCCCTTGGGGTTGGTGCCTCATAATTGGAAGGATTGGTGTCCTTAGAGTTGGTGCTCCTAAATCCAAGGTTGGAGCCTTGACAAGATACGATCGGAGCACTTGGGGTTGGTGCCTCAGAATTGGAAGGATTGGTGTCCTTGGAGTTGGTGCTCCTAAATCCAAGGTTGGTGCCTTGACAAGACAGGGTTGGTGCCCTAGAGGTTGGAGCCTAAAAAAAAGTCCAAGTTGGTGCTTGGCAACAGGTTGGAGCCCTATATATATTGTACCTAATTTATTGTAAATATTATATTAAGAAATGCACTTATTCCTATTGTTCATTTTGTGTTCTAAATATAAATGATTTAACTGGTAAAAATAAAAATTGAAAAGGAATACTGATTCACCCCCCCTCTCAGTATTTCCAACAATTGGTATCAGAGCCAACTTCTTCATATCAGCCTAACAACTAAAAGAAGGATTATTAGTCACAATGAGAAATCAAGAAGTGTCAGGAAGACTTCCTCTATTCTATGGTACAAATTTTGGTTTTTGGAAAAAAAAGAATGTCCTACTACTCAATGTCCCTTGGACCTGAAGTTTGGCATTCAGTTTTAAATGGGTACACAACTCCTTCCACTCTTCCAACAGATCAAGCCGAAAGGAAAGCTTACATTTTAAATGGAAAAGCCTTAAATTCCATCACCAGTGGAATCACTGATTCTGAATTTACAAAAGTCATGAATTGTGACTCGGCCAATGAAGTATGGGATAAGCTAGTTAGCTTATATGATGGGGACTCCAAAGTTAAGAAGGCAAAGCTTCAAACTCATAGAAGACATTTTGAAAGTCTAAAAATGGATGATGAAGAAGATATTGCATCATACTTTCTCCGAGTAGCTGAAGTTGTCAACTCTCTTAAAGGATTGGGAGAAAACATTGAAGAAAGCACTATTGTTCAAAAGGTATTAAGATCTCTCCCAGACATATTTGACTCCAAAGTAAGTGCTATAGAAGAAATGAAGGACCTAGATACTCTCAAGATGGATGAACTTCATGGAATCCTCATTGCCTATGAGATGAGAAAAGGAAGCCCAAGTTCCAACGATGCATCATTCAAGGCCTCAAAATAAAAAAATGGGAAAGAATGGAATACCAGTAGTGATGACTCCGATGTTGAATCCGAATTGGCGCAATTTGTACGAAGACTAAAGAAAGGATCCAAGCTAAAAGGTAAGTACCCTCTTATTTGTTTCAAATGTGGAAGAATAGGTCATTATGCTGCAAAATGTCCTCTTAAGCATGATAGTGATGATGAGGAAAATTCTAAAAGGATGGTATACCAAAAAAAGGGTTCAATAAGAAGAATTTCTTCTCTAAGAAATATGAGTCTAATGAAGATGATTGTGTAGTCATCAAAAAGAAATCAACTAATCATTTCCCTCATCACAAAGGAGGTAATGATGAATTAGATGAAGAAAATGACTATGCTGGAAGCAAGAAGTATTATTCATGGCATTCATAAATGATGATGATTCAAGTCTAGAAGGAAATGCAGATGAATAGTTAATGAGTGCCATTGAAGAAAATGAGAAATTACGAAATAAAATCATTTCTCTCAAGGTAGAAAAGGAGGAAGCAAAAATAAGGGAAGACCTCTTGAAAAATAAGCTAAAATAAAAAGAAGAAATTTGTGAAGAACGTGAAGCTGAAATAGTATCTATGAGGAAGGAATTGGAGCAAGTCAAAAAGGGTTGGGAAAGATCTGAAATACTTGACATTATCCTAAATGCTCAAAAACCTCAACATGACAAATCTGGGATAGGTTTTAAAGGAGAATCATCAAGTACTAAGAATAATGTGAAAAGCTATGCCGACATACTTTCCAGCAACCCAAAAGAAGAAATATTATTTCATCAAAGGCCCATCTCAAATCCAAAGAATGAAGAGAGAGTAACTCAAAGGAAGAATGTTGATTCAAATAATGGCTATTACAATAGGTACAAATCTATCTTTTTTGGGCATTATTTTTATTGTAAAATTTTTGGTCATCAAGCTAAACATTGCATGGCTCGTAAGAATGAAACACCAAAATTGAAGGATCAAACAAACAAACCATATGGTCTCAAAGGGCAAGGATAAATCAATACCTACAAATATTTTGATCCCTTGGCCAAATTTGATCCAATTTGCTCATTATGTAATGATAATGGAATAATGAACAAAATTTCCCCCTCAAAAGAAGAGAAGAAAAAAATGAGAATCCCAACATGGATAAATGTGGCCTATCTCTATGTGCTCACAGTGATGAAAATCATTGGTTTGTGAATAGTGGGTACTCCAAACATATGACAGGTGACAAAAGGAAGTTTGTCTCATTGAACAAAAAGGAAGGAAATGTATCCTTTAGAAGTGGATCTGCAAAAATTACTGGAAAAGGAACTATTACCCTTATTAATGGAAAAGGAAAGGCTCAAAATGATTTGCTAGTAGACGGACTCAAACACAATCTCTTGAGTGTTAGTCAAATTTGTGATCAAGGACATAATGCTGTCTTTAGCACTAAAGATTGTGAAATAAGGAACTCTTCCTTAGGGGAACTTGTGGCGAAAGGAGTTAGAAGATCAGATAACGTCTACATTTTGAAAAAAATTCAAGATTATAAATGTTACTTAAGTCAAACAGATGAAAGTTGGTTGTGGCACAAGCGACTTGGACATACAAGTTTCGATAACCTGATTAATATCAGCAAGATGAATGCAGTACGAGACATCCCAAAGTTATTCAAGCCTAATCAAGGAGTATGTGGGCCATGTCAACATGGAAATCAAACTAGAACCTACCACAAGACCAAGGAGTTCTCTACATCAAAACCTTTGGAGATCATCCATGCTAATTTATGTGGACCAACTAGAACTCTGACACTCCAAGGAGAAAGTTAATTTGCTTTATTTGTTGATGGCTATACTAGAATGATGTGGGTAAATTTCATAAAATATAAATCCGAGGCATTTGAATGTTTTAAGAATCTTAAAGCTCTTGTAGAAAATGAAAATGATTTTAAGATTAAATGTCTTATAACGGATAGAGGGGGAGAATTCACATCAAAATAATTTGATGAATTCTGTAAAGTACATGGAATCGGAAGAGAACTCTCTGCTACAAGAACACCCAAGCAAAATGGGGTAGTTGAAAGAAGAAACCGAACTGTTCAAGAAATGGCAAGAACAATGTTATTAGCAATTGACTTGCAGCCAAAATTCTGGAGAGAAGTAGTCGGGATTACTGTTTATACCTTGAATCGAACTCAAATAAGACCAAATAATGAGAAGACTCCTTATGAATTATGGAAAGGAAGGCCTGTTTCAATAAAATACTTCAAGATTTTTGGAAACAAGTGCTTCATAAAAATCAATGATGACTCACCAGGAAAATTTGATTCTCGAGTTGACGAAGGAATATTCCTTGGATATTTTACAAGGAGCAAAGCCTACAACTACTACAATAATCGACTACGAAAAATAGTGGAAAGCATTGATGTGAATATTGATGAAGACTTTCCAGAAAAAGAAATTGAAGACCATAAAGTTGACCCTCTCATTGAAGAAAAATAAGAAGAACCTGAAAAAGAGGAAAAAGATCAAGAAAAACACAAGGAAAAAGAACCATCTCAAACCCCTTCAAAGGTGAAGTTTCTCCAAAAACATCACCCAGAAGAGTAGATTATAGGCAATATAGATGAAGGGATGAAAACTTGAAGAAGGATGAAAAGTACGCCAAAGAAAAATGATGTTGCTCTCCTATCTATGATAGAACCATAAACATTTACTCAAGCAAGTAACGATCCTCATTAGGTAAAAGCCATGGAAGAAGAAATGTCTCAAATTGAGAAGAATGAGACATGGGAGCTGGTACCTTGTCCAAAGGATAAAAATATAATTGGAACCAAGTGGGTGTTCAAAAACAAAATGAATGAAGATGGACAAATCATCAGAATAAGGCAAGGCTTGTTTGTAAAGGTTATTCACAAATTAAAGGAATCGACTTTGAAGAAACCTTTGCACTAGTAGCTTGTATGGAAGCTATAAGGATGTTCTTGGCATTTTGTTGCTAAAAAGGATTCAAAACCTATCAAATGGGCATAAAATAAGCATTTCTGAATGGGAAAATCAAGGAAGAAGTCTACATGGAGCAACCAGAAGGGTTTAATCTAGCAGAAGGAAAAGACTTTGTTTCTAAGTTGAAAAAGGCATTATATGGGTTGAAACAAGCTCCTAGAGCTTGGTATGCAAGATTGGGAATCACTATCTACAACAACAAGGCTTCAAGAAGGGGTTGGCAGGAAGTAATCTCTACATGAAGATGGATGATGATGAGTTACTAGTCACTCTTGTCTATGTTGATGATCTGATTTTTTCTAGTAATAATGATAAGATGAGCCATGAGTTTGCTCAAAATATGTCAAAATAGTTTGAAATGTCGATGATGGGAGAGTTATCTTACTTCCTTAGACTACAAGTATCTCAAACCATGGCAACCATGTTCATATGTCAAGGAAAATATCTTAAAGACATGCTTAGAAGATATGGAATGGAATACTGTGCACCCATGAGCATACCTATGACCACAAGTTGCAAATTAAGAAAAGATGATGACTCTCCTCTGGTAAATGCAACTCATTATAGGTCAATAATTGGATCCCTCCTATACTTAACTTCTACGAGACCTGACATTATGCAAGCAGTAGGAATGATGGAAAGATTTCAGTTAGCTCCTAAACAATCCCATTTGTTGCTTGTAAAAAGAATTCTTAGATACTTGAAAGGAACTCCTGATTTTGGTCTTTGGTACCCTAAGAGCTCAAATCTTACTGTGACTGCATACACTGATGCTGATTGGGCCGGAAGTGTCGATGATCGAAAAAGTACTAGTGGAAATGCATTCTTCCTGGGAGATTGTATAGTGTCTTGGCTCAACAAAAACCAAACATCCATATCACTATCTACAACTGAAACCGAGTATATAGCTGCTGCAAATTGTTGTACTCAAATATTATGGATGAAGGAAGCTCTAAAAGATGTCAACATAGGTACCAATCAACCAATCACCATCTATTGTGATAACACAAGTGCTATCAGTCTCAGCAAAAATCCAGTGATGCACTCAAAGACCAAACATATACCAATCAAGTATCATTTCCTTCGTGAACAAGTAGCTAAACAAAACATCAACTTGGAATATATCAATACTAAGGAGCAGATAGCTGATATTTTCACAAAACCTCTTCCTCGAGAAGCATTTGAACATATTTGCCAAAAGATGGGGGTTATTTCTCTAGCATCACATTAAGTTGATTCATAAAGATGTTGCATGACAGGGGGAGCAATTTGACATGGGGAGTTCTTGTGCACCTTTTTTTTGCCATTGATGTCAAAGGGGGAGAGAAGAAGAATATTTCCATCAATGACAAAGGGGGAGATTGTTAATCTAGGTTGTCATTGATGTCAATATAGCAGTGTTTGTGATGGAAAATTCCTTAATACATGATGTTGCCTATTGATGCCCATTGATCTTAATATTGCTCATGGAGGATCCAAGGATTGAATCAGATGTAATAGAAATAGTGGAACCAAGGAGGAAGGCTATCGGAAGCCGAGGAAAGCCAAAGAGTAAGAGGAATAAGTCATTGAAAGCTAGTAAGGGAAGAGAAGCAATTTATCAGAAGCAGTCTATAGGGAGGAGTTAAGATATCAATGCTTTATCAGAGAAATTATATTATCACATTACCAATGGTTATATTATATTATGTAAACACTGCTCAAACCCCCGATTCCAATATAATGGAGTCAAGAAATGAATGACGAAGATCAAACCCAAGTGCTTGTGGAAGAAGAATGGCAGAGGAATAGATCTGGATCGTTAGATCGAAATATTTGTTAGATTGACGGGGATTAACAACTATGGGGGTAGGAAAGTACGGATTTCCTTGATCGTGCTGGAGTCTTGCACTTAATCCTAGTCGTCGATCTCAGATTCAACTCTTATATCATAGTTAACTGCGGGGGTTAAGGCTATTTTAATCCATGTGCCAGTCGAAGTCCCGCAAACCATAGATTGTGATATAATACATGGACCCGATAGCTCCATTAGAACATACCTTTATGTAGTATCGCATCCAGATGTCGGGGAAGTTACACAAATCATAAGAGTTGTCAACGCCGGACCGTTGATTGCGATAAGAATTGTGAACCTAACCAATGACTGTGAAAATATTGTGGACCCAATGGATTCATTAAAAATATTTCATTGAATATCGCATCCACTCCATCGGAAGACAGAGCATGTGCACACTTGTAAAACCTCCGATTTTTATGAAGTTACGATTGCAGGATTAAAGGAATGACTCTGATTCTCATGAAATTGCGATTGCAGGATTAAAGGTGATGATGTGGCATGTGGGACCTCCATGTGGGTATAGCAGCTCTTATATGGTTTCCGTGAATAATCAAGTCTATGGATAAAAGACTCTCCGATATATATTTTTAATATACAAGTTGGCCTCCCTCCAATAGACGTGTCCTTTGGTCATTGGTGAAACTCGTATAAAAACAAATTAAAATGCTTCAGTTCTGAGTATCTATCTCGGGCATAAAAATAGAGCATAAAGAAGTTCACAACTCATGAACTTGAAGAGATAGAGGAAGCCGAAGATCAAACGAGAAAGAAGGAAGCTGAAGGTCAAGCGACTCTGCTAAATGGGTTAATCTTTAAAAGGCTTGAACCAGTGCTGAATTAATAGAAGAAGTACAGATCGTAACTCCAAGAACAATTTAGTGAAGCGAAATAAGGTTTGATCTGCCATCATTTGAAGGGAGAAATAAACTACACCAGTATTGAAGTATTTGTGAGTATGATCCTTGGAAGTAAGATATCACAACACTCAGAACAATGAGAAGCAATCACTCCTAAAGCACTTACCGCGATAGATAGAATAGCGGGTTGAAATAGAGAATTGTTTTTTGTGCAGACATTGAGGCTTAATGCAACTTATCAAAGATATCTTGTTGAAAAGCATCAGCAGATCTTAGAGACATTATTGGCGATCATGATGGCTATTTGAAATCATCATGAGGTAACTTTACAAACTCTGTGTGGGTAATATGAAGAGTTTTGAAGGCTCCTTCATATGAACACAGGTTGTCATTGATTATGTAGCATGGAGAATACAGTGAAGTTGTAGATTGACAGAACATAGTGAAGAAGATTTTGAGAGCAGTGCAATACAATCAAAACAATTCTTGACAAGATAAGGTTGGAGCCCTTGGGGTTGGTGCCTTATAATTGGAAGGATTGGTGTCCTTGGAGTTGGTGTTCCTAAATCCAAGGTTGGTGCCTTGAAAAGACAGGGTTGGTGCCCTAGAGGTTGGAGCCTAAAAAAAAGTCCAAGTTGGTGCTTGGTAATAGGTTGGAGCCCTATATATATTGTACTTGATTTATTGTAAATATTATATTAATAAAAGCACTTATTCCTATTGTTCATTTTGTGTTCTAAATATAAATGATTTAACTGGTAAAAATAACAATTGAAAAGGAATACTGATTCACCCCCCCTTCAGTATTTCCAACATGCATAACCACATGGTTTCTGAGTGTTGGAAAATAATGGTAGTAGAAAAAAGGACGAGATGTGAAAGGTATTCTCCAAATCAGGGAAGGAAGAAGGTTAAACATGTCTGGAGGAAAAGGAATTTTTGCAATCATTGCAACAGAGGTGGACATCAAAGAGCCACATGTTGGAGGCTCCATCGAGAGCAGCGTCTCGTGGACATAGTGCTTGTGCAAGAACCAACTGGTAAAGATGTTCAATAAGAAAATCCACCACAGGGAGATGACCCATTCACTTTGATGAGTGAGAAACGGTTTTACAAGATATAGTATCTTGTCATGGCCACATTTTTTAAATCATGTGTTGCGATATAATTGTAAAAGTGATGACGTATTTTCCATCACTTATTAAAGCAACGATAATGTTTTTGGCCTTTTATTGATAGTTGGGGTATTGATTTCTATTATGATGTACACTTAACCAAAGAATGTGTGTTATAAAATCTTGGAAAGTATGAGGATTATTGGGTCATGATTGGTCATGTAATTGAACATGTAGTTTTCAAAGGATGTACTAGAGGTTTGCATAGGATGCAGGTGTCAGCTCATCACTTATGGCTTCAAAGAACAAGGGTGAAGAAGAAGGAAGTGTGGCCTATCAGGGCACTTGTTTTGGAGACAATGTAACAAAAAATATGCAGATTATATTCATGGTTTTGGAGGACCAAAAGCTCCTCAGTGGGGAGGAATGATCAGGTGGCTCTAGAAATAGGGAATATTTTAAGGATGGAAGTTTATCATCAAGTTTAGAAACCTTGGTAAATCTTGTTAGTACCTAATATGAAAACTGTAAAATATTTGGTGATATTTTTGTAGAAATATTTATATTTCCAATGATTTTTTATTAGTCTATATAAAATTTTGGTGATTGTTAAGGTAAAAAAAATTGTGTTGTAAATTATTGGCGAATCATTTTTAGGAAGAAATGGAAATTGGTGAATCTTTTTTTTTAAAGCATGGAAAATTAGTCTTCCTGTGAATATTAGCCCCTAATTTTTTCCTTGAGAAATGCACACAATTCAGAAGTGGCTTTGGAAAATCTAAAAAATAAAAGTTGTTGGATTGAAATGAAACTAGGGTCAGATCGAATATCTCGATGCAAGATTTGCAACAATATGAACGACACTTCAATCAAAGTTCGTATGTGAAAGTTATGGTTAGTTAAAGTTTTGGTCAAACTAGGCCTAGTGATAGCCACTAACAAGGCAAAAATTTGGAATTTACCGGGACATAGATCCCGTCTGCTGGAATAAGCAAATTTGACGCCTCTTTAATTTTTTCAGAGACCCTTAAAAACCTGTCGAAAATTTTTGGACAATATGTTCATTTTTAATAAAAAAAATTATAAAACAGGTGGCGGGCCGCCACCCCTCCCACCCCAGTCAACACATTATATATTAATATATATGGGTGGCAGGTGGTCAAACCCCACCACCCCTGACACATTACATTGGCCCAATGACCACACCCATTAAATCGGGGCTGGCGGGACTCTATCCCGCCCAGCCTACAATAGCCCGCCGATGGGTGGCCCCATATGTATGCGCCAAAACTAAAACAACACCCAAATAAAATAAATAGTCCCCATTTGGGAGTCGCAAGGTTTGACCCTAGACAGGCTCCGTATCAACCACAATAATTTGCCAAGTGGCCTAACAGGCCTACCTCGAAATTATCGCCAAGTAAAATGTATAAAAACCCGTATTGCCCATTCAATCGTGTGAATGAGAAGAGGCAGAGCCACACGACGGAACCAAGTGCGGGAATGTTTTTCAAGACGAGTATATTCCCTAGAATATTCCACAAAACATTCCATGTAGATTCAGTGAGGAATCTAAAAGATTCCATGGAGGGAAAATTTTCACAGTGATAGAATTATTCCAACTTTATACTCAAACGAACCAAAATTTCGCTAGGAGTCTGATTATAGGATAAGTTTTATGATATGAGCAGTGGAATTTCTGTCAATTTGCAAAGAGGGATCTTTGTCGAATCTTGAGGAATCTAAAGATTCCCATGGAGGCTGATATTTTACAGAGGCAAAATGATGCTAACTTTAGAGTCATTTTTCTCAGAATTTTGCAAGGAACGCGATAGTGTAATCAGATTTGTCATGTGAGAAACATATATTCAATGAACTTGTAGAGAATAATCTTTCTGGAATCTTGAGGAATCTAAAATATGCCCTAAGGGCCGATTTTTGTCAACTTCAGAACCAGGTCGACTTTATACTCAAATTACTCAATTTTTTGTAAGGAGCACAATGGTGAATTCAAAATTGTCATTTGAGCAACAAAACTCCAGCCAACCAGCAAGAAGGAATCTTTGGTGAATCTTTGAGATTCCCGAGGGTCCAATTTCTACGGTGTCAGAAAGGGGTTGAGTTTACACTAATTTGACACAATTTTGCTCCAAGAATTCTACGATGCAGTCCATTTCTTCAACAAAGTTGTGCATTTTCAGGCCATCCTCGAAAGTGGAGGTATATGATGTAGTGATGCGATGTCTTTCTTTTGATTTGCTGAGATGATGTTTTTGATGTTGAGATCCTTGTTTACCATTCTATTAAAGGATACTCATATGCCATTTCTTGTGAGGATTACATATCTTATCATGTTAAAGGACTTCCCATATGAGTGAGGTTCATGTAGGAGAATGTAGCATGGAGAGACATGCCACTCTAATTGAGGGAGTTTATCCTTGTAATGAAAACGAATACACCATGTACTCATCATAATCTTGCAACATTTAATGAAGTGGCCTCCCAACTCTTGACATTGGGCCCAAAGACGTAACCCACACTGGGTGAAATTCGTTATCAATGTGTGTGTGTGTTTTGATTTGATGCTTGTAATTCTGCTTCCTCTTCTTTAAAGTATGCGTATGTGGGTTTTCATACTCTTTCACATGAAATTCTTCTAACATCACAGAAGTAAAAGATCTTGGTTAATTCCAATAGAAAAGAGAATCTGGATGAGGAACTAAAAAGATTAGAGAAGGGATCCCTGATTTTATAGGAGAATTTCAAATAATAAGAGTAGGTTACTTTTAACCCAGTAAGCTCCTCCCTATAATTAGTGTGTTCAATTATCAATAGGACAAATAAATTAGATTCATATCAAAGAAATACATCCATGTGATTCATACATGATATTATCATGTAAAGAGGTTGAGAAAATATTTGTTCCCTTGCAGGTCGGTGAAGGGTGTTGGGTTTGCTGTCAAGAATCCCATTTCTACTCGAAGATCTCATTCCTAGCTATCATGATCCAAAGGCCTACACACAAACACAACCAAACAAAGAAGACAAGCCTTCCACAGAGGGACAATTAGCATAAATATATGTGTAAAGTAAAATTGTAGAAACATAACATGTATGGGAAGGAACCATAAGATTATATTAATCATAAGCAATAAGTACAAAGGAATGATACCCAAAAAATGGAAGCCTCCTCTCCAACTTGCAGCATGGCCTCCTTCTCCCAATGTAGCAGAGCTCCCATGCTATAATATGGATACTAGATCTATCCCCTTTCCTCTTAATAAGGTGAGTTTATATAGGCTCATTCTATCCTCTGACGGAGCGTATCTAGAAACCTAGGGGTTTTAGAAGTTACGAAACTTATATAATAATGGACCCTTAGACAAGTCATACACAAGTGGGACAAGTTGATCTTTTTGGAAATGATAAACTCTAGAACGTTTTTCTCAATTATGAGTTTTTTCTTAATTATGAAATACTTAATATCTCATAATTATAAAAAATTTAAAACATATTTATCAGAAATTAATCAATCATGTAATTCCACCCTTTTGACATGGAATAACTCCCACATAAGTAAAAACAAAGATGAAAGGGGATGCATTCTAGTCAGCAAATGAGGTAAGATGAAGTTGGGTTTCTCTCAATATATTAGAGTGGAAAATAGGGTTATAATATATGCCTCCTAATTCATGAGGTCATGATCTAGGTGGCTCCAGAGACACACAGAAGACAAAGAGGGCTTATGGATGCCCAAAAATAAAATTGATTAGAATGATTTCAGACTAGGGCCAAAGTGAAGATCTCATCATCCTGATCGCGGTGATGTGAACGGTTCGTCAAACCGAGTCCGTATGCGAAAGTTAGAAGCAGTCAAAGTTTGGTTGACTTTTGTTTACTGGGCAGGCTTAAGGAGGCCGCAATTTGGACAAAACCCAGCCACCGAATTCCGGCCAACCTGGGCTAGATTCTGGGTGAATTTGAGTCCTAGTTAGTTTGTCTCCTATGGTCAAAATTCAAATTTTTAAAAATGGCCTATTTGTTTTGTTTTAACAAAAAAAATATATATTAAATGGGTGGCGGGCCATGACCCTTGGCACCCCGATCGGGAACCAAAATTATATTTTGGGCCAACAGGTCGTGACCCCTGTCGGCCCCCAAACTCAACCACAATTAAAACAAATGTTTTATTTAATAGTCTGGTGGCCATGACCCCACCAGACTCCTAATCTTAAACCAGACTCCGTTAAACATAATGACATGGGGTGTGCAGGCCACCTCCGGTGGAACTGGCCCACACCCCCAAAACACCAAACCACATGTGCAGTGTAATGTGAGGCCAACAGGGATCAAACCTGCCTAGCCCATGTAGGCCGGCCCCCACCGGGCGGCCTCATATGGCATATGCCAAAACCAACGTACCACCACCTTATGCGGTACCAATGTACCATGTAACACAACGCCCTGATTAATGTGCTCAAATAATTAATGTGTTTTTTTTAGTGCGAGAGGCATGATGTGGGCCACCCAATGCGGACCCAACCCCCATTTAAATACATTTCGTTAACACTCAAATCAATAATGTGTTAAAAGGGAGGGGTAGAGTTTGACCACCCGACCCCTCCTCAACCATTTGCCAAGTTTAACCAATGCACCAAAACCATTTTCTTGTAAAATCTGCCAACAAAATTTAAATAAAACTCATTTTGCATAGTTAATGGGACAAATGGAGGAACTAGGAGAGGGCATGGATTTCGAGACAGGAGGAGGCTGTGCACACAGTTCGAGGCAACATTTTGTAGGAGGGCCGAAATTTCACTTTGTTAGATTTTGACAAATTTTATATGGTTTCAACACTTCTTGACACCTCGAACACAATGATGCTATCCGTGTCTCCATCAGAGTTCTACATTTTTTGGCCATTTTTCAGTATGCAGGTGGAACCATGACTACTGCAGAAACAAGTAGCGGAACCATGATCCTAGAAATTTTCCCGAGGAGGTATTTTTCTCCATGTCAGAATATAGTTAAGTTTATATTCGTTTTTCATGGTTTTCTGCAGGGATCACAATGGCGAGGACAGATTCACCTTTTGAGTTGCAGATTTCCAGTCCACCCATGGAGCAGGACCTTTGAGGAATCTAGGGGGAATCTAAAAGATTCCTTGAGCCCCAGATTCTCAATTTCTCAAAATTTAGAAATTTAATAGTCGATTTTGCACTATTCGACATCACAAATCTGATGGTGCATTCAGATTGTTCATTTTATCATTCTATTTTTCAACCACTTTTCTAAGTGGAATGCAGGTGTCAGCATTTATGTGCAAGCAACCATTTCCATGCGATTGATGTCGTGAGATCAATGACATGAGTAGCTTTAGCAGTTTGACATCCGCTTCTTTAGATGGCCCTTGGTTGTGAGGTGTATGCAGTGTGTACATGTACTTCTTTTTCCATGCATTGTGTTGCACAGATCCCTGTTTGATGCTTGATGTGGGATCTTGTTTATTACTTGTTTTCATGATTCCTGCTTGATGTGATGCGGAATTGTCTATGTGATGTACTTGTTGTCATGATTTGTCATGTTATGTTTTGAGATCCCTTTGTTGTATGTTGATGGGATACTCATGTTGTCATCATGCATGTTTGCATTGAGATCCCTTTTATGCCATGTTGGCAGGATGCTCATCATGCATGAGTTTGTGTCATACTGATAGGAGTGTTTTGACTGAGAGTTCCTATAGCAAGACATCTCTTAGAGCCACTACTGCATGAGGGAATTTTCCTTGTATGATTGTTACATCATATCTTATGTACATCATCACTATTGACCACATGTAATGCAGTGGCCTACACCATCTTGACATCGGGGCCTGGAGACATAGTCCCTCCTGGATGAACTTTGTTATCAACGAATTATGTTTTTGTGTTGCTGATGATTTTCATGTTCCTCTTCTTTACAACATGCACATGTATTCATTTATGTTTCTTTTGAAAAATGCAATTTAACACATCATGAAAGTAAAAGGTATTGGAAGGGTCCTTCGTCACACCTGGAACTGGATCAGGTCAGAAGAGAAGCTAATGGTCGAAATTAATTATAACAAGACTCAAAGCTCAAAATCGGAGGAAGGAGCCAAAAATGTGGAGTTGGATAAGAGAAAAACCAAATTATGGAGTCTCAACTCTACTTATAAAATCCCCGAGGAAGCATACTCATTCTTAGTTGTAAAGAGAAACTGTAAATGGCCACCAAACATACATTGCAGATCCATAACATTAAATTCTTAGACATGGGCACAAAAAATACACAGTGGATCCATGTGAGACATCATAAAGATCATATCCACTATTGTTGGTTTAGTGGGGCCTGACCCAGGTTTAGAAGTGATTTAGCCAAGAAAATCTTGGTACTACTGGCCCTTTCGGCAACAGTCCGTGGAGTGCGGATTGAGGTCTCACCCAAAGTAGTATGGGAGGGTGCTAGAACTAGGTTTCCACACCTTGGGGATTTCTGATATGTGGCGGTAGGGATGCAATCCAACCTCAGTGCTTACTAGGCTATGCGCCCCAGCGGGCTCGTTGTGTTCTTTGTTACTGCCTTCGCGTAGCTCTGGCTGCAGCGTGACCCATGTTAATTACCCAAGTCTTCCTTAATGTTCGCTAATTACTTAGAATATTTTCATAGATAAACATTCAGACAAGAGTTTATCAAGCGCGCGCGTAGAAATAACCAGATAACAATCAATGCATAATATCAAACATATAGATCAGATGCACAATATTCCAAATCCAACTCATCTTTATTAATAATCCTCTTCAAGTTCAGTTCAATTATAGACTCGACTCCGCCCTGCGCACTCAACTGCAGGGGTCCACACACTCAGCTGTAGACTCTACTAGGCCTCTGTGCACTCAGCTGCATAGCCTCTTCCTACTACTATGACCTAATACACTTCAGATCCACTTCTATCCTCTGACCATGCCTTCTCATCTATCTACTTACTTGTTCCCAAAAACTTGCTTTACACTTAGAGCCTCGCTCTACTTATACAATCCCATGGTCCGCAGACCATGGGTAGGCTGACACAACTTTACATTATTTTAAAATTCTTAGGGTGGACAACCCTATGACTCATCCTAGACTTTTGTGCTCCGTGTCCATACTTCACAGAGTCTTTACCTGACATTGAATAGAACTCGGGCTTTAAGCCCCAAAACATGATGCGGGGGGATTCGCTGCCCAATAGGCCCCCAACACAATCATCGTGACTCGTCCCAAGTGTTGTTGGGAAAAGTATCCAATACGGAATGACCCTATACCACTCTAAGGGTGATAGTACCTCAGCAACAACCGAATGCAAAGCTATTCAAGATTACTTCTTTATGAGATGTAAGAGAGGAGAGAAAGAGATCCACTAACCGTTGTCTTCCGCTAATGTTTGATCCAATCTTCTCTCTTCGCTGCTTGCTCCCAGCTCCTTGCTCTTTCACTGGCCCAGCTACACAAAGATCCTGCAAAAGCACAAGAAAGGGAAACTACAAGAAGCATACATCCATAATTGATTCAAGGATTAGAATAAATCAAATATACAAGCATCAATACGCCACAGAGACACATGCATATAAAAGAACCTCAAATGCTTTATTAATGGAAGAAGTAAAGTTCTGAGAGTGTTACAACCATAAGAGGCCCAACCCAGCAACACCTCCCAGCAGAAAGAAATCTCCTCTTCACCTCCTTCAAAGCAATCACCCAATAGTTCTATACTCAAACCAACAGCACTTCCTTACATTCACAAGATTCCAGCCTCCATAGACCTCATGAGAGAGCTCTATATATAGGAGATTTGGAGAAAGGATGAGTCAGCTTGAGTTTGGCATGAAGCTGACTAGTGTCCTCTCCCACTTCAGTTATACTTCAGTTCTTGAGTCCACTTGGAGTTTCTTGCTTCCACTTGGAGATCTAGATCCTCTTACTCATCACAAGGCGAATTCCCTGATCCAAGTGTCATTTTGGAAGCTTCCTGGGCATTTGACACCTTGCAGAATGACTGTGCCACTTGGCCAATCTTGCCCAGCGCAGGTAGCCTTCATTAGATTTGACATTCAGCACAGGTACAGAGTGGAGCAGTTGACATGATCCAGAATTAGCTTGTTTTTGAGTGTTTTCAGGTGGAGAACTGATTTTCAGTGCTGTGGTTTGCTGACCTTGTTCCTCTAGGGGTAGGAACAACATGTTTAGGGACTTTGGATCCCTCATATTATTGACATTTCATGCTTAATGCTGTAAGGCACAAAAATGTCTATAACAGTTGCCCCCTAAAGTATGAGGTCGTTTATCGGGTGAAATGCTTTATCAGGAGGATCCGAAGTTCATTCAATCGCTGAGAGGTGCCCTGTAATAAAATACAATACAATACATTATTTTTCATTCTGCTTTCATGATCTAGCTGAGGCGGGCATTCCCATGCTCAGGTTTATAAATTCATTTTGGTACATAGAACAGACGATCGTCTGATGGTAGACTGATAATTCTCTGTTGAAATTATCATCCTTTGAGTAGGATGATCATCTGCTGCAATGATGTACATATCAAATGTCTTTATATCCTGAATATATATCGCAGCCCGGATGGATGAAACTAGATCCGGGGTCTTCAAACTCGTTCGATCTTCACTCTAAGTACAAGTCGATCCATGTGAGAATTGCGCTGAAGTCGAACATGGAAAGACATCGCTTGATTACCGGTCAATAATGTAAACCGTTAACAAGCGCGAGAGGGATCACCAATAATGACAATGACCCTCAAGGTACTGCAGTACAATTCACGTGGTGTGAATAAAGGACTTGGCGTCGAACACCACGCAAAATCTTCTGGTCGAAGGTCATTGATGTATACCTGTCGCCGGAAGTGAGAAACTTGCCATTGAGGCATGCAAGCTTCAAAGTACTAGGGGGGGGTGTTCCTAGATCAACTTCTTGGATAATGAGCTGAAGTCGACAAGAAGCGATCCGTCAAAGGAGGGCCTTAATGAATCCCACATCAGTGACACGGAACGGAGCTAATGATTTTAGTGGAGATGAAAACAATCTGTGAAATATGATTCAGGGTGGCGATCATGGGTGGATGAAGGATAATGTATGGCAGTGGATGGGACACGGTTGACTCTTTCTGAACAACATCTCTCGAACATATAACGACACTGATGTGATGGATCGGTAGCATTACCCCAAATGCGGATGGTTTGGCGAGGACCATGGTGATGAGACCGGTGAATGAAAACAACCCAACCCGATGTGATACGGAGGACAAAGTGTCATGTTCAAGAGCGACTTGCTACCATTAAAGCTTTGAGGTTCTCCCAATTTTTCCCCAGTCATTTCTGACCAGTACCTCTTTATTTTTGTCAAGCTTGAGGAGGATAACATATGCTTGTTCTATAACCTGCCCTTCGGGCAAGCCCATCGCTATGTTTTAACGAGCCTAGCGACAGGGAAACTCGTTCTCGTCTAAAGACAAGTTTGTCGCTATTTAATCATTTTAACGAGTCTAACGACAAGGAAAACTCGGTCCTTTTCATTTTTAGAGAGTCTGAAAAGGTACAGAAAGTCAACTCCAAAATTCATTTTTCGTCATCTAATCCATTAAGTCCGAAAAAGTATAAAACAATACAGAAGGGATGAGTTTTCGATAACTTTAACGAGCCGAATAAAACAAGCGCTCGACCTTTTTGTGCAACAATCCCTCAGGTCCAAAAAGATTAAAATCTAGAAGAGGGATAGCTCTTCCGGTTACTTTTAACGAGCTGGGAGGCCAAAACTCGGCAACCTTTTCATATTTTATGAGTCAAATGAAAAGAGCTCAAAGAAGACTCGTCTTTTGAGGAATGAGTGATAAACAGGGATAGCAGCAGATTCCAGGTACAGGTTGGAATTTTCCAATCACGGCAGTGTCACAAGGATGGCTAAGTGAAATCACTCTTCGCAGCTGTTCCTCAAAATGGGTAAACAATCATATGGAGGTAAACGATCGGCCAAATGAACGGTGGAGGTGGTGGCTGCAGCAAAACACGACCAAGGTCTTTTTACGGTTGGTCAGGGTACATTCTTGATGGTTATTTACCGGGAAGTTCATTTTTTAACGAGCTTAAACTTGCTCAAAGCTTATGTTTTTTTTTTAACGAGCATGAACTATGACTCTAAAACTGCTCGTATCTCGCTTTCCTATTTTTTAACGAGCATAAATTCCGCGGTAAAACTGCTCGATTATATGGTCAAATTTTGATTTTTTTTACCATTACTAGCTTTTCTCTTTTCAAATATAGTACTGCTTTTTCAATTGCTGCAACAAACTATGCTAGAAATGAATAATATTTGCATGAAAATGAGATTATAACCCTAATATTTCACTTTGTACTACGTAAAAAGCCATTAAAAGGTGTTTTTACCTCTCATTTACCATTTCATTTGCATTTGGTTTGTTGGAGCTTTGGAGGTGCCTCTTCCCCCTTGATTTTCACCAGCTGATTCTGGGAGATTCTGCGGACGATTTTCGGCGCCGTCTGGACCAGGTAGGAGCTAAACCCTAGCTCTTTCTTTTCACGGTTTCATTTTCCTATTTTTTGCCTGTTTTCCAGTCTTTCTGAGCCCTTGGGGTTTTGCCAGGGCGCCCTAGGTTCAGCGCAGGTTCCCCATTCGAAACCTGCGCTGAAGGTCGATCTGCCTTAAGGTAGTCTGACCCTCAGCGCAGGTAGAGGACCTTCTGCCTGCGCTGGGCTCAAAAAGACTGAGTTTTAAGGTCATTTTTGATGATTTTTTCGCCAGTTTTTCATCAAATCAGGAATTCACTCTTTCTCTTGTTTGCTTTGTAGGGAACCTTGAACAAAATGTCCCTTACATGGCGAGAACGAGAACATGAAGAGGAGGACATGATTGCCCTCCATGACCCGGTCACGGTGAACGCGCTGCGGAACTGTGGCCTGCTGAAGTTCTTCCGTATCTCTAGCATGAGAGCACAGATTTCTTTACTGCAGTACATGCTTGATGCTTGGGACCCTATTAACCAAGTATTCCAGATTAGGGGAAAGACCATCCCCTTGACCATAGAGGACATGTACTTCTTGACTGGATTGTCAAGACGAGGTGCCCCCATTTCCTTATCAGGTACGGCCCGGGGGACTGATTCCACCAGAGATTATGTCCGCCAGTATTGCAGGGAAGGTTCTCAGCCGAGCAGAGATGGCAAGATTGTTATCCGTGAGATTAGTGATCGAGCTCTCAGGTCCATTCTGTTCACTATTGGTAGGATGGCCGGCAGCGCAGCTCTACATGTTGCCAACAGGTCTTATATGTAGCATGCCTTGGAGTGTCTCCAACCGAAAGTATTCAACTGGTGTGATGCAGTACTTGTTCAGATGAAAAGTCAATTGACCAAGGTAAAGGACGGGAAGCTGAAGAACTTTGGATTTGGTTCTATTCTGACTGCCTTCGCCTTGGAGAAAATCCCACTGATGCAGCCTCAGTACATCATACTTGACTTGCCTTCTCCGACTGAGCCACGCATGCAGAGGTGGGTTGACCACATGTCTAGGCATGCAGGTCAACCTCAGATTACTTTTACTGAGGCCTTCTTTAGGTGGTTCGAGCGCCAGGAGATGGCATTTTCTGAGTATCCATATGTGGGTATGGATTTCCGAGGTGATCCGGATTTGGTTCTACCGGATGGCGAGCAGTGGGGCGCCATTGGTAAACTCCTTGACCATATTACTGTTTATTGTTCTTATTCATAATGTTGCTGTGCTTTATTCTATCAAGACTTTTAATTGTACTCTTGGGTGCATGCAGATATTGGTCCTGTTCGTCCAGCAGTTCGTCCGAGATCGCCAGTCGCTGCCCCGGCAGCGGAGCCTGCTAGGAGAGTTGTTATTCGCGACCTTGACGATACTGAGACCCTTACAGCTGTGCAGGAGCAGGTCGAGAGCCTTACTCGTGGTCTTCCGGATGTACAGATTGACGAGTTACCTTTACAGCTGCAGCGGCATACTATTGGTGTGCCTAGACGATGGACTCGTCTCTTGCGCATGATTGCACAGGCCGTGACGTACTATCATGAGCACCACTAGGCTAGGGTGCCCCCTAGCATCTTTTGAGTTTTTAGGTCATATGACCAATTTTGTCTTGGTTACAGAACATTATGTATGAACTTATATAAACAACTTATATATTTTGATTTTCGGGTTTTATTCTGTTTGAGTTATATGATCCATATGTACAATCATTAATGATGTGTCCTTTTTATAAATTTTGCAAATGTCTATCTAACACATAGTTTGCTAATGAGTCAGTTAATGTGTTTAAGTTTCTTGAAATATGTTGATATTGAATTGAATCAAATCGTCTTTCCAAGATCTTAACCCTTAGGAACATGCGATAAATAGCTGGATTGCGAACAGAATATATACCATTGAGTTGCAGTATTACGAGTTGTGAGTCTAGCCTGACAATTAGTCGGCGTATGCCACGTGTGATGGCATCAGAGAGTAGTTCTATCAACGCGCTATACTCAGCGATGTTATTCGTTGATTTCCCAATACATACACCTCTGAAACTTACTAACTCGCCGCTTGGATCAAAAATGGCCCAGGCTGCGGAGGATAGGTTCCGCGAACTACGACTCGCTCCGTCGGCATATCCAACACATGTCTCCAGAAGGTTCGACATCTGCAATAAATGAAAAGGTGGATCACTCGACCAGGACAAACACTTTAGCGAAAACAAAATACAACAAAAGCATGCAGGTTACTATTTAAGCATAGTAACGCTTGAGGTACAACCCGTTGCGGGGCTGCGCCAGTGGAATTCCATCGTAATCCATTAACTCGTAGGCTCCTTTTGCTAACACCCTTTTAACAATATAGGGGCCCATCCATAAGGACTTGAATTTACCTGCTCCCAATTTATCGGATTCTTGGTCATAAAGCAAGACCAAATCACCTTCTGAGAAGACACGGGGTTTGACATTTTTGTCGAACTGAGCCTTGACTCATTTCTTATGAGCTTCGTTAGCCAAAGCGGCATCACGACGGGTTTCATCCAATTGGATTAGTTCCAAGAAACGAGCTTCTTCTTCTGAAGTTCCGGGGAGAAGATCGATTGCGAGTTTAAGCGATGAAATTTCGCACTGGATTGGTAAGACTGCTTCCAGGCCATACACCAGTTGAAAAGGTGTGAACCCGGTTGCGTTCTTTACCGACGTTCGGTAAGCCCACAAGGCTGAGTACAGGATTAGGTGCCACCTTCTTTTATGAACCCCAATCATCCTTTGCAACATACGCTTCAGGACCTTGTTGATTGCCTCAACTTGTCCGTTGGCTTGCGGATAATATGGGGTAGAGCTGTCGTGAGATAGCCCTAGCTTGGCAGCTAATTCGACCATCATGTGATTGCGAAAATGCGACCCATGATCTGTAACTATAGCCTGTGGTACGCCGAACCTGGCGACTACATGATTGAAAAAGAAAAGGGCAGCTGTTTCACCAGTGTTATCCAATGTAGGCATCGCCTCGGCCCATTTGGTAAAATAGTCAACAGCGACTATAATATACCCATGCCCCCCGGTCGAGGTGGGGTTACATTGCATGAAATCGATGCCCCACTTGGCGAAGGGCCCAACAGCAACTATCGGCTGTAAAGGTGCGGGTGGTCGTCTAGTTTTGCTATCAAAGATTTGACAAGCATGGCAACTTCTGACTGCGGTTATGCAATCTTTGAACATGGTTGGCCAGAAGTATCCTGCTCGTAAGATTCTTTGTGCTGTTGCATATCCAGACTGATGCCCCCCACACGCGCCTGAATGACAATCATTCAGGGCTTTTTCGGCCTCCTCATGGGTAAGGCACCTCCTCAGAACTGTATCGACACCACGACGGTAAAGTGTATCACCGACGATCATGTAGTCTTTTGCTTGGTATCGTATACGTTTTTGTTCGGAGCGAGAGGTGTTAGGCCTGAACTTTTGGGTTTGGAGATAAACTATGATATCTCCATACCACTCATCGCTTACAGATATTAGAAACAAACTTTCGTCCACGATTGATTCTTCCGATGTTTCATCGTTGGACGATGATGGGAGATCGCACAATAATTCTGCGAAAGCTAGAGCTTTCTTTGATTTTGATTTCACAAATTCCAGATCAAACTCTTGAAGGATCGCTATCCATTTTGAATATTTGCCCCCCAGCAACTGTCGCAACAGTATATAAGTCATGGGGTTGCAATCTGACAAGATGGTAGTTTTCCGAAAGAGGACATAATGTCGAAACCTTTGAATCGCTTGAACAGCTGCAAGCACTAGTTTTTCAACATAAGAATATTTACTTTCTGTATCGTTTAAGTTTTTACTTAAATAATAGATAGGATGTTCAATTCCATCGACTTCTTGAACTAAAACCATCGCAATGGTCGTATCCGCTGCAGCTAGATACAGGTTAAAATCTCTTTGATAGTCCGGGGCGTACATTAATGATGCTTTTACTAGACAATCTTTCAGAGCATCAAAAGAAGCTTGCGCCACCTGGTCCCAGACAAAAGGTACATCCTTTTTCAAAAGACGAGTATAACCCTTAGCAAGTTCTGCGTAATTTGGAATGAACCTCCTCAGAAAGTTTGCTTTCCCTTGGAGTTTCTGAATCTGAAGCAAATTTGAAGGTGGAGGCAAATTAATGATTGCCTGAACCTTACAGGGGTCGAGACGAATCCCATCTTTAGAGACTACAAAGCCAAGTAAACGACCAGAACCGACGCAAAACACACATTTGTGCGGGTTGAGTCTTATCTTGTAGTGTCGGCAACGTAGAAATATCGCTCTTAAATGCTGCGGATGATCAGTCCGCTTTCGCGAATGAGCCGGAAGATCGTCGAGATAAGGTTGAACGATGTTCTTGATGTCATGGAAGGCATAATTCATTGCCCTCTGAAACGTCGCCCCTGCGTTCTTTAAACCAAAGGGTAATTTTCGATAAGCGAATGTGCCCCACGGACAAATAAATGCAGTCTTTGACTGGTCCTGTGGGCGGATATTTATTTGATTATACCCGGAAAATCCATCCATAAATGAAAAGATTTCACATCCGGCGCATTCATCAATTATCTGGTCGATGAAGGGTGTAGGGTAGTTGTCCTTTGGACAAGCTTGGTTTACATCCCTATAATCAACACACACTCTAATCGTCCCTTGTTTTTTCATAACAGGGACAATATTCGATACCCAATCGGTTAGAGGAACCGGGTAGATGAATCCAGCATGGAGGAGTTTTTCAACTTCCGCCTTAATGGCAGCGACTTTCTTCGGGTGCACTTGCCGAAGCCGTTGCCTTACTGGTTTGACATCAGGATACATTTTAATTTCATGTTCAACGATACTCGAGTCAATGCCTGGCATTTCATCATATGACCAAGCAAAGACATCTCTAAATTCGCGAAAAAGAGCGTTATATATTTCCAGTTCTGAAGGGGAACAACCTTTGCCGACATAAATATTCTCTACAACATCTGTTTTAGTCGAGATATTTATGGCTATAGTCTCTTCAATATTGGATAGGTTTCGCTCGGAATCCACCGTGTTTACAGTATTCGTTAGGAATTCAAATACTGAAGGGTGATAAAGGTCACTTTGAGTATCTTCTTCGTATTCCGGAAGAAGGGAACGATGGTGGTGATCATTCCATGGTGCCCCCTCAATCATCATTGATTGTAAGATTCCTTCGTCAGTCCCATGTACTTTCGACCAAGGATCTAATGGGGTTCCATATTCTCTAGACCTATCTACCCAAACGCTTGACGAGCGTTGATTTGGGTTCGCCTCCCATGCTTGAAACATTGATTTCTACAATATTTCTAAAGGGCTTGGGGGCAAAACCATTGAATGATCCATGTTGACCTTCGTGGAAGATATCATGTTGCATGTTGCTACAAACGGTACATTTCCTATATAAATAGGAGGTGGTAGCGCGAAAGTTCCCATCAATGTGGGGTCTTTCAATAATCTTACTCCGATATCTTGAATTGAATGGTTGCTCTCATGGATCATGGGAATGCTTCCTGTAACTTGTGAACCATTAGGGAGGAAGTTCTGTTGGTCGACGATCGTAATCCCTCCTTCAAACGGGAATGCGATCTTCCTAAAATAAGTCGACACGACAGCTGCCATGGCATAAATCCATGGTCTTCCCAGTAGGATGTTATAGTCAAGATTTCCATCAATGACTTCTACATCAATTTCTACTGTCTTTCCTCCTAGTTCAACTTTCAAGTCATTAAGGATACCGTATGGGGTATAAGTCCTTCCGTCGAAAGCTTTTAATGTTGTCGAAGATCGCGACAAGGTTGGAGATCCTAAAGTTTTCCAGCAACTCATTGACATAATACATGTCGAGGCTCCCTCATCAATTATTGTTCTGTGGACAGTTTTGTTGAGTGCTTTCACTTGAATAAGGAAAGCTAGCTGAGCTGGTAACTGAGGATCATATCCCTTGTGATCAAAGGATACAAGATTGGAATCCTTAGGATCAACCCCACCAATTGCCGATAACAACGCCTGCCTTTGGGTTGGACAATTTTGTAGCACTTCAAGAGTCAACATAGCGGATGGCGATTGGGCCAAATCTTCCACTATGTTATAATGCTGCGCCGCTCTGGCACGAGGATTAAATGTCGACTTGTGTACTACACCCTTTGGCAGTTTTATTGTTAATTCAGGGATGGTGGGCGTTACAACTTCTGTCGAAGTTGTTGTCAAACTACTTGGTTGATCTTTACCTTTTTCGTTCGACAGCTGAGGATTGCCATAATCTTTGTTCCTTGTCGAAATCAAAGCATCATTCTGCTGTTTGGAAACCGACAACATAAGGACTTGCGACGGGGAAGCATTTCCACTATCAACCAGATTTTGACCTGGGTTGGGAAATGGATCAGTTAACACAGCTGAGGTTTGGGAACTTTTAAAGAACCTCTTTAACTCAGCTTTGAATGGGCAATTCTTTGTGGTATGATCCTTATCATCACATATTAGACATGGATAATTTTGTTTCCCTTTGCCAGGAGGGTTTGAAGAATTTTTTCCAGGGGATGACTCACCCTATTTCTTCTTCTTCCCTTTGTTTTGTTTCTTCTTGCTTCCTGGTTGATTGGTTTCTTTGCCTTTATCTTTGGATACGTCATTTACTTCCGAAGCAAGAATTTCTTCTTTTGCATTTTGATCCGAATTCTTACGGGCTTTCTTTGACGAAGCCTTTATCGATTTCGTGTTTGCTGTGCCAATCACGCCATCACCGGCATGAGAGTCACTATTTGATTTAGGAGGGGGAGGAATTGAAAATTCCGGTCTAGGGGCGTCAGGTATTTTGTCATAGAGCGTGCCGGACTGAGTATAAACTAAGTCCAAATATTGCGCACGCGCAATGACTTGCTCCTCTGTTACGACTCCCCCCTTGGCCACATCTTCCGTAATAGCCGGAAGTAACGACTTTATAAACCATTCAGCTAATAGCTGATCGGGAACATATGTTTTCACCATCCTACGACGACGACACCACTCATGTATATGATCAGATATATGGGTAGCAGTAGTCTGTTTGAAGTTGGTTAATATTTCTGTTCCCGTTTCATACCTTATCGGTAATTGAAAGTGGGTTAAGAAAGTCGTGGCTAGGGAACTAAAATTGTCGAAAGAGGCTCTTGGCAATTCAATATACCATTTAGCCGCTGGTCCTGTCAATGTCCTCTGAAAAAGGTGAAGTCTTATCGAATCGTCGTTAAGGGTGTTCGACGAACACCACAGATGAAAAGTCATCACGTGATTCGACGGGTCTTCACCTGGATTTCCATTGAATTTAGGAATGTCAGATGGAAGTTTTGAGGAATCGCTGGCCACCAAGGGGCATAAGCAATCGGATCGTTGGTTAAACGGTGTAAATCGGGTAACTCTAAAGTTGCCACGAATGGTAACTGTTGATTCAGGTTAGGCGAAGCGTAACCAGGGTATGATGGGATCGCTTGAGCAGTGGGTCTTTGCATACCAGCATAATGTAATTGATGCTGGTATGACTGATACGGTTGGTGGACTTGACCACTGTAAAGTGCTTGGTTTTGACCGTTTTGGATATACGGTTGTCCATTGTTCGCAAAGATTTGCTGCTCAGAACCTTGGTACACTTGCTGGAATTGCGGTTGTTGGTATTGTACAAGCCATGGTTGTGACGCCATGTTCTGTTGTGCCATGCTAACCATTGGACCAAGGTGTGGGGTAATTGTACCCGTTTGTACTTGTGTCGACCCACCAGTTGGCGATTGTGGTTGTGACCCATGGTCAAGCGACTGTTGCATTACAACCTGAGAAATCTGAGGTTGACATGTAACAGGTATCGCTTGAACTTGCGACACGGTTATAATAGCCGGCGTGGTTGGGATGTTCGTCACACGTACACACTGTTGCATAGAATATACAATCCTTGGTTGTTGAGGTAGCATAGGTACCCAACTACTTGACGCAATTCCAGTATAACCTGAACATTGTTGTGAACTCACGTATGGGTACCCTCCCGGAGGGGGTAATGAAAGAGCATACTGCCCCCCATACGGTACCAATCCTGAACTAAAGGGGATTGATTGCCCAGATTGACCTCCAAATGGATCAATTTGGCGAGTTTCAACATAAGAATTACCGGGTATTACTCCGAATGAACAAACTGGAACAGACCATACTGTCGAAATAGTCCCTTGGTGGACTCCTTCTAGCTGTTGAGAGTTAGTTGGGACAGCTGGTATGCCGGCAAACATCGTTGGAGTGACGGCAGGGGCTTCTGCTGTCGCTGTGTCATTTGACACAGTCCTAGATGATGACGGTTGTTCAGACATTTTAAGTCTATCCAATAGATTGCCTAGCGATTCTACAGGAACTTCCTCTTGTGGTGGATTAACTTCTGATGAAGGAAATAGAGTGACCCCGACTCCAAAATGAGTTGGAGTACTTGCTTGCGGATCCTCTGCAATTTCCTCTATCGCAATCAAACCCAGTGGAAGAGGAAGACCGTCAGGTCCGTAAAATATTTCTGGTGCCGAAGAAGTGGTTGCTTCGACAGTGACAGTTGTTTGAGGAACAAAACTCTCTGGACCGGTTACAGATGGAACTGGTTCAGTTATACAAGTATTTTCCCCCAGACTAGGATCAGTATTACTGTCCTTCTGTGGCTGTTGAACTTCTTCAATAGAGGCAGGGTTTCCAGAAATGTTTGGAGTAACCGGAACCTCAGATGCAGTTGGAACACTTGTTCTAACTTTTATAGGAGATTTTGAACCGGTTAAACGAGTTCGCTTTGTCCGTACTGTTTTCGATTCCGGAGACAAAGACGGTTGACTCGTAAGCCTCCGCGAATGACGGGGTTTCAATTGACTTTCTTCCACGATTGAGGATTACTCGATCAACTAAAATATTAAAAGGGGAAATTTGTGTTTCCGAATTGAATGAATTTTATTAGACGCTTTTAGACACAACTTGCTTTTTCACTTTTTAAGAGTCGAGAAAAAGCTAAAGATGACTCTAGTCTCCTTCGATGTATTAACGAGCTCGAAGTGACAAATGATCGGTTGGACTTTTTCAGTTATAGAGTTTGAAAAAGGCCAAAAGAAACTGCTCTGGAGATCTAGGCAGAGGGTGTGCCAAACCTTTCGCAAAACCACAGAATACGTTTTACGGTACGGGTGGTCGATCTTCGTGAATGCTGTGTTCACTGCATTGCGATCAGTAGGGCGGCCGACACGGCTTCCTAAGGATAAAAGATATAAGCCTATAGGGGTCTCCCAATATATACGCGACGGTATGTGGGAGCACAAGTCTGTATTAGTGCCACCGACTCTCAGGAGGAATCACCCACCTTCGTCGAGATCGACAGTCACTACGTTTAACGACGCCTGAACACGTCTCTAGCTTAGACCTCTAGATGTTTGCGTTATGTTTCAAAGCGTTGTTAGGTTCATTCAATATATTTTAAGTTGATCTTTTTAAAGTTTGCCTTTCAAGGTTCACCACGAGATGTATTGATACAAATTCCTAAATGCAGTCTAAGATGAGAAGCAAGCTTTTTCAATCTTTTCGACTTATGAAAATCTTAACTACTGAGGGAAAAGAGAGACAAAATCTTTTCACACAGATCAAAGAGCACTCGCTAATGCACTTTTTCCCTAAATCAACATACAAACTTATATGCAAAATGCAAAAATGCAAGTATTTCTTTTCTCTTTCTTAATGTTTGTGCGACACAAAAAGAAAGCTGTTGTATAATTTCGAATTCAATTTCAAGTGAAAGTAAACAAGCTTGTCCAAAATCGAAAGACACCTTAAGATTTACTTGTTTCAACACTAGAAATATATAAATTCAAACCATATGACGAAAGCAAAAGCTCAATCAGCTATGAACAGCAGACAAACTAACTTTTAAGACCAAAACGACACTTTATCACAGGTCTAGAGCTAAGAGGCCACAGCAAGACTAGTTCACTTTCGTTATGGGAAATTGTAAATGATACAAGAAATACACAAAGAACAAACACAGTTTCTTTATACAACCGAGGCGGAATAGTGACAAGGAAAGTTGGCTTCAGATAGGCACATTGACTGGTAACAGGCAGCAAAAACAAGAGTGAAAACAGGGCAAGAAACAGCAGGAAACCCCAGTAGCACAAGGCAAGACTGGTCCAGCGCAGGTGGAACACAGGCAGTTTGACCTTCAGCCCAGGTAGCCCCTTTGGGAATTGCGCTGAAATGCAGACATCCTTCACACAGCCTGCACTGAAGAACGAAACTTTCGTTTCTCTTGGTTTCCGGGTCACAGATTGCTCAAAAATTCACAGTTTTTGGTCAAATCAGAAGCTATCAGTCAAGGACACACTAAGGGATGACAAGGAGGATGAAAAGCTATCACTAAGAGCTTATTAGAGTCCTTGTGGATCAGCTCTTCAAATCATAAACTTGCCCAGAAACTGAGCTAGAGTAGCTGCCCTCTACTTTGCATTTGAAAGATCCAAATGCAGTTCGATTCGGTACTCCCTTTGTTTATGAAATGAATAGCAAAAAACACAAACAACCAACAAGATACGATCCCCAACGGAGTCGCAAATTTGTTGTTGGGAAAAGTATCCAATACGGAATGACCCTATCCCACTCTAAGGGTGATAGTACCTCAGCAACAACCGAATGCAAAGCTATTCAAGATTACTTCTTTATGAGATGTAAGAGAGGGGAGAAAGAGATCCACTAACCGTTGTCTTCCGCTAATATTTGATCCAATCTTCTCTCTTCGCTGCTTGCTCCCAGCTCCTTGCTCTTTCACTGGCCCAGCTACACAAAGATCCTGCAAAAGCACAAGAAAGGGAAACTACAAGAAGCATACATCCATAATTGATTCAAGGATTAGAATAAATCAAATATACAAGCATCAATACGCCACAGAGACACATGCATATAGAAGAACCTCAAATGCTTTATTAATGGAAGAAGTAAAGTTCTGAGAGTGTTACAACCATAAGAGGCCCAACCCAGCAACACCTCCCAGCAGAAATAAATCTCCTCTTCACCTCCTTCAAAGCAATCACCCAATAGTTCTATACTCAAACCAACAGCACTTCCTTACATTCACAAGATTCCAGCCTCCATAGACCTCATGAGAGAGCTCTATATATAGGAGATTTGGAGAAAGGATGAGTCAGCTTGAGTTTGGCATGAAGCTGACTAGTGTCCTCTCCCACTTCAGTTATACTTCAGTTCTTGAGTCCACTTGGAGTTTCTTGCTTCCACTTGGAGATCTAGATCCTCTTACTCATCACAAGGCGAATTCCCTGATCCAAGTGTCAT